>OX596217.1:3516288-4016937 GCA_951394215.1 Glyphodes perspectalis
AAGACTAACGGTAATTAATATAAGGAGTCGTAACTGCGACGTCTTTACGGCACCGACTTAGCTTTATTATGTATGTAGGTACCGTTTTAGGTACGGACGAGTTGTTTCGTCTTCGTGTGGTCAATCATATACCTAGGATAGGTACTAATTGCCTAAGACACACTTAAGATCCTAAAAATCACGAGCCAAAAAACCTCACTTCTCCAAGATTTTTTATGGATTTTTATCCCATGTTGGTCTGGGTCTTGAAAATAATGTACCAACCTTTTCCTTACCTAGCATGTCGTATAATAAATAAATTAATATCCCACAACATCATGATACGGATATAAGACACAACAATGGTTTTACAAATATATTGGATACTAGCTGTGCCAGCGGTGTCACCTGCGTTTATGGTTAATATTATAAAGACTATTCATACATGATTTCTATGTAACTTTAACCATTAAGGCTGCACACGCGACGGAAGCTTAAAAAATGGAGTAACTTCCCCCGTTTTCCCAACATTTCCCTTCACTACTCTGCTCCTATTGATTGTAGCGTGATGAAAAGTATACTATAACCTGCCCAGGAGTATGAAGAATAATTGTACCAAGTTTCGTTAAAATCCGTCGAGTAGTTTTTGTTTCTATAAGGAACATACAGACAGACAGACAAAAATTTTACTAATTGCATATTTGGCATCAGTATTGATCACTAATCACCCCCTGACAGTTATTTTGAAAATATATTTCATGTACAGAATTGACCTTTCTACAGATTTATTATAAGTATAGATTAACACCCAGACACAGAACAAACACAAGTATTCTACACACGAATGTTTGTCCTGGGTGGGGATCTAACTCCCAACTCTTGGTGCATAGGGCAGGGTCACTACGAAATGCGCCATCGAGTTGTTTAATGGTGTATTAGGTGTTAGGTGTTTGTGATTATGCAGGCGATGTCCTGGACAGTTGTTCACAATTATTAGTTGACTAGCTCGATGGCGCATTCGATAGTGACCCTGCCCCATGCGCCAAGAGTTATGGGTTCGATCCCCACCCAGGACAAATATTCGTGTGATGAATACTTGTGTTTGTTCTGTGTCTGGGTATTAATATTCAGTATTTAAGTATATATTTGTAATACCACTGTTGTTTCTGATATCTGTAACACAAGTGCGTAAGCTACTTACCACAGAGTCAGATCAATGTATGTGATATTAGTCTGAATTAAATTATCCGTCTCACCCAATCAGTTTTATGTTTGTCTGAATGATGGTTAGCGCTCCTTTGACATTGCCTACGTACGTACCTAGTTTCTTAACATTTTATTAAGTACTAAAATTAACGTATCTTATCTTAGGCTTTGTCTTGTCAATTGAATTAAAAGGAGATGTCAAAAGTAATAGGTGCCATAATTAATATATTTAAATACTAGCTGTGTACGCGGTTTTACCCGTATTTATGGTTAATGCCTAGCCTCCCTCGATAAATGGGCTATCTAACACTGAATTTTTCAAATCGGACCAGTAGTTCGTGAGATTAGTGCGTTCAAGCAAACAAACAAACTTCAGATTTATCATATAAGAATGTACGACTTTTAGTTAAATATCGCATGAATTCTTCCTTTAGGAATTCTCCAGACTGACACACCAATTCCCTAGTTCCTAACTAAGCTTATGCTTGTGCTATGGATACTAGGTGAACGGATAGACATACTTAAATACATTTATAAACATCCATGACTCGAGTACAAAATGTCCATGTTCATCACACGAAATATTTGCCCCAAGCGGGATTCGAACCCGCGACACTTGGTTTCGTGGCCAGGGTCTCTAACCACTCGACCAACGGGCCAGTCAATCTATCCATCTATTCTCAAACTTCCACGTTTATAATATTAACAGGATTTGTGGAGGCGAATACTTCGAGACCAGACACGAGAAGATCGCTCGTGTGTCAGGCAATTTATTTATAACAACGACTTTTATGGAAAAAATCGGGAAAAAGCGGTAAAACTACCATGTAAGTGCTATAAAAGTTGACATGGGAACCTATTAAAAGTATATTGGAAAAATCCACGGCAGAAAAGGTCAACATAGCGAAACTATGTTCAACAAGTGAGGGGAGAGGCGAAGTCGTATCATATGACAAGAGTTTGTCAAACTGTGGCCCGCGAACGGAGGGTCCGCAATCAGTAAGATATAGTTTGTTAATAGTATATGAATTGGATTTAGAATATATCTGCGTGTATATATATAGAATATGTCAGCGTGACTGGCTCGATGGCGCATTCGGTAGTGACCCTGCCCCATGCGCCAAGAGTTGTGGGTTCGATTCCCACCCAGGACAAACATTCGTATGATGAATACTTGTGTTTGTTCTGTGTCTGGGTGTTAATATCCAATATTTAAGTATATATTTGTAATACCACTGTTGATTCTGATATCCGTAACACAAGTGCTTAAGCTACTTACCTCGGAGTCAGATCAATGTATGTGATGTAGTCGGATATTTATTTTATTTATTTATTTATTTATATATTTTTCATTGTTGGTTATATTTTTGTAAAATTAACTATAAAAATATATTATGCTCTTTATTGGTAACAAAAATAAGGTTATTTACAGTTTTTATCTTAAACCTAAGTTCGTAATCCATGTTTAAATGATGCCTCATACAAATAAACCGATGTCCCTAAAGGACATAAAAATCACAGAAACATACTTAGCATAATTTAAAATATAAAAAATACAAAGGTGAATATAAATTTCAGTAAAATTATTATAAGTAAGTAATTGCATTAATGATGTGTACTTGATAGAATTAATAATAATAGTTGATGCTATTTACAATAATAGATTCGAATAAACACAATTTGAAAACAGGGCCATTTTTTTAAATAAGTTAAATGATCAAAATTAATACTATTTGAGATACAAGAAGATTTTTACAATTAAGTCCGTAATGGTTGACATAGTCATACGCAATTGAAAGCGATGCGTCAGGGTTCCAGGTCAAAATGTCCTATCGATTTTATTTTTCTGTTTTTGGACTTAGGTGCTAGGTCAGACGTGTAAGATAAAGCAAAATTTTTTTATCATGCAAAATAAAGAATATAATGTCAACCAGAATATTTTGTAAGGTTTTGTTAAATTCACACATCATTACTACTCTTTATCTATATAAGTGATTTTATTACAAAAAAACTTTAAAACTAAATCACAAGTCATCAAACGCCCTTCAGTCAAAAAGCAACTCTATCTATAAGGTATTGAGTTCATTCTCGTACTTCTGCGTGAAGACCCTGTGAGGGTCGTACTTCTCCACCAGTTCCTGCCAGTAGCCCTTCTCGTAGGTGATGAGGTGCTTGATGACCCTCTTCATGCCCTCCCGCTGCGCTTTTGTGCATTTGTCGCAGCCGTTCTGCAGGGCTTCCATGATGTGAGCTGGAAACAAAAGATATATTGCACATACATACATACGTACTATGACGCTTGCTGTCATCGAATGGGTAAGATCAGGGTTTCTCAAACTTATGGCTCCACGTACCCCTTTTAAAGCCTCCAGGGGATGGTAAATCCCCTAGACTGGCTCCCACCTTAGAGTAGGTTCAGATCAGACAGTACGTTTTATAGCGCGCTCGCCGACAAGCGTGTCGCACGGGTCAGTCGTTTATCCTCCATTACGTAAATCTTCCCGCGAACCCCCTATGATCGTCGCGTACCCCCTAATGACAAACGCTGGGTAAGATGAATCGAAGGAGCGGTAAGACTTAAGCCACATTCAGCTAAAAAAATGATTGAGATGGGTTAAATGGAATATTATGAAAAGTTTGACAGCCACAAACACACTACCACATCCACCATTAGTCCCTGCTAGGCTAGGAACACAAATTGTGCTCTACCAACTGGTAGATACATTATTTTTCAACCCCTGACAAACATAGGAACAATCAATATAAATATATTACTGCGAATAATAAAAATAACAACTATAATTTTATCAGTTTTTGATAGATAAATAAGTAAAGTTTATCTTTAAAATAAAGTGTAATTAAATACGTGATTGAAATAAATGACGTGTTTCAATTGAATGTAACTGTTTAAAATAACCTTTTTTAATTTTTTTTTTTAATAAATTTGTAATATTTTGATAGGCTGATTCGATGACAATTAAATTATGCTCATATAAAGTATAAAAAAATAACACAAAACGGCTGAATTACAACTTTTTACTCATATTTACCACACACGAGAATATGTACCGATGACTTCGTTCTATTTTTGCCTCCGATACTCAATAAATCTTCGGGAATATTGCATACAAACCATTTTCAGTTCATGTTTTTTTTATATATATAAAATACGAGCGTGTATCTGTTCGTTAATAACATTTTGCGTGCTAAAATGTTTTTCAGGGACGCATCGATTTTTTTAAAAGCTTCTCCACCGGTATGTTTTGTCCGAATTGAACTTCTGCATCAAGGGTTCCCTATGTATGGTGTTAGGTACATACATACATAATACTACGCCCGTAAGGGTAGGCAGAGTCAAGGGGCAGCAGGACCCTTTATTCTCATTCACCTAAAAGGTATATGGGTATTAATAGGAAAAATGCCTTGGTGGAGAACCATTAAATTTGTCCTATATCTTTTTTTTGTTTACATTATAAAATTTATGTTATTTTTCTTTACCTTTATATCTGCAAGTTCTGTATAGTCTGCTATGCTAATTTAGGCCGTCTTTTTTATATAAAAAATATAAATTATGATGATTATGAGTTAAATTATAATGAATGAACTTTATCTATTGCTAAGTATCATTATATTAATTTATACACAAGTCATATATTATCATATAATATCATTATACACAAGTCACTGTATACAATTATTTCACCGTTTTGATCCAGAACCCTAAAAGATCATGTTAATCCGTCAAATTACGAAATCACGGAAAAAGTTTATGTTGGCACGCGAATCCCGACACAGCTCCCTCTAATGACGTTTAAATTAAATTAAATCTAAGGAATTAAATCAAATAAGATGGAAGGTCGTTGGGAAGGAAATTAAGCGATAATATCGGGAAGTTCGCTGGTGGAATCTTTATTACTAGCTTCTGCCCGCGGCTTTGCTCGCGTGGTACATTGATAAAACATAGCCTATATGTTATTCGGGTGTAAAAGTTATATTATTGTAAATTTTATTAAAATCCATTTAGTAGTTTTTGCGTGAAAAAGTAACAAATATCAAGACATCCTCACAAACATTCGCGTTTATAATATTAGTAGGATAGTAGGATTTTAATGTTGCTTCAGGCGGTTGTGTGTCAGTGGTAACACACGCCTCAAATACGAGTAGTGTAGGTTCAAACCTAAGCAAAGACGGTATTTTTAAAAATCTAAGTACGCACTTATATTACTAGTTTGTCGGTGAGTGGTAAACAAAGTAAAGAAACAAGCTCATTAATTATTAAAAAACCCTTTAGAATTACCTAATAAAGGCTTTTATTTTTTTATTTAGGATTTTTTTTTAATCAGTTCGGTAACAAGGAAAGTCATAGAATTTATTATTTACTTCTGATTAAGTTAGTGGTATTATTGGAAAGAACTCATTACCGTTAGAAAATGGACTTGGGGATCGGCGCCTGCGCATTTTAGAGCCGGCTTTGATATGGGCAACTGCAAAGAAAAGGTACTCTAAGAATTTATTACTGTATTCTATAAATCAGATGAATTCTTATACATAAGCACTGATAAAAATCGGTAAAATCTGACAATTGCACTCGCCAGCCAACTAATCGACTCACTACCTATAAATATAAATCCTTGTTCTTTGTTTTGATTAATTTGTAAAAGACCAATTTAAAAAGGTGGTAATGTATATTATATTTGTAAAAACTGTGTTATAATATACTTTCGTTATTATTATACTTTTTTATTTACTAGATGGTGGTACTGTTTTGTAAATGATTAATGTATTGAGGTTTGTAAAAAAAAACTACGATAGAAACGATGCATCTTATTATGAGTGATGTTAGATAGTTATAGGTCTTAATGACATTAACAGAGATATTTTTTGCTGTGATTAATCCGCCACTTTTTTTAGTCTTGAAATAATTAGTATTAAGCGTATATATACTCACATTTGAGTTCCTTGCCCTCATTCGTGCATTTCCCTTTATCCAAGACGCACTTGATGTAGGCGACGGTGAGCCTCTTGTTGGCCAGTACGTCGTCTAGGTTTATGGTGTCATAGCGGTCGGTGTAGGAGTCCGATTGCGCTGCCAGGCACTGTACGGCGACGGCTAGGGCTAGCAACAGGGCTCTCATGCTGGAAGAATAATTTTACTTAAGAAGGAAGAATCTTCTGTGACATTCTGAAACTCTTTTAGTTTATTTATATTTGTTAACAAAAAAACCGCAATTAGTTTGAAAATTTTTCAAAAACAATTCTCAAAAGCTGTTCTTTGCAGAATCAGTCGTTATGATTATAATAGTTGTCAAACTATACAAGTTTATCATATAATTCTTTGATGTAAAAAAAAAAATATGTTGAACATTTGGACTTTTTACTATTTAATTACCACATACGTACAAACATAAGATTCTACAATCAACCCTACCTTCTATGAAATATGAAATCTGTCATAGTTGCAATATATATGTTGAATCGTAAGACAAATGCTTTATATTTCAGACATACGTAGCTTTGCCTACGCTTTTCTAGAGCTAGATCGCTAACCTTTCCGACAACGTATGAGCAACAACTCAGCAATTACGTCTCTCGGTAACATGACATGTGACGTGTCTTGTTGCCCTTAATTGGGATGTACAGATCCCAAAACATACAACCCAAACGTGGTTCTACGAAGACCAATGGATTTGCGCTTTTTTTTAATTCAAATATTTTAGTTTATGACTAACTCGTCCCCTCGACTTCACGTGAAATTAAATATTTGTATCAGAACTCTCATTTCTGATACAATTTTTTTTAAAGGAAAAGCCTAAGTTACGCCTTAAAACACTAGCAAAACTAGTCGAAGGTTCGTTCGTTTATTTTCCAAAACAAATTTAGAAAAAATAAAAAAAAATAAAAATGTATAAATACCGCTATGGTGTATATTATTTTATACGCGTTCAGTAATAACTTGTATTTTTTTTTAACTTAAAAACAAAAAAATCCAATTTTATTTTCCTGTATACACTAAAAACGCGCAACAAAAAAAAATTATGATGTGGCACACATTTATAAAAGCTTACAAATATTTGGTCGCGAGATGGATTAGCTACCGGTAAAAAAAATATTTAAGGCTTTAACATATGTTAAAAATCTTGATTTATCAAAGAGATTTATTTTAATAATTTTCACGTTTATTGTTTTTACTCCTAGTATACAGGTTTACTGAGTATGATTGTTAATGATATTTTTTTGTTTCAGGTAAGCAAACATTGGGCAGCTATGGGTAGTTGATACTACGTTTTATGGAATAAATCGTGAGATACAGGTAACGTTACATACATGACGGCATTGTTTTTGATAAAGAAGTCGGTAAAAAATTAATAGATTTTTTAGTGATTAAGGTTAAATTATTTTAAAATAAAAGACATCGCACTGATTATAAATTGTATTTTAATTCCAGCAAGACTTACGAATTTAAAGGATTTGACAGTATTTTTTTAGTAAATTTAGATTTTTTTTTTTTTTTAAATAACTCATTATTTTTCATACTGTCAAATAGCCTATTCTAGACTTGGAAACAGTGTTTGGTACATTACTTACATACATATCGTCAAGCCATCAGAGTAGTCGATAAAGGGGCAGCTAGCCCCCTTAACCACATTCAGCCATAAGATAAAATTGGGCTAGGTTAGATGGACAATTAATAATAATAATAATATTCAACGACATCACATACATTGATCTGACTCCGAAGTTAGTAGCTTAAGCACTTGTGTTACGGATATCAGAAACAACAGTGGTATTACAAATATATATTTATATATTGGATATTAACACCCAGACACAGAACAAACACAAGTATTCATCACACGAATGTTTGTCCTGGGTGGGGATCGAACCCACAACTCTTGGCGCATGGGGCAGGGTCACTACCGAATGCGCCATCGGGCTTGTCAAATATTTTTTTTTTAATGTTTATGTTTTTATTTAACAGAACCTTACTATTACAATTATTATCTCATACTGGAAAACCAAATATACATACGTGTTTTATTAATCCAAAGTCACAAACGAATGCAAAATTGCAATTTTCCCGTCAATTTCTTCTTACACAGCTAGATACTGAATCTAACTTGAAACTATTAAATCCACTCAATAGCACAGAAAAAAATATACTGAAGAAAATGAAACTATAATTTAGCTTTTTATATCAGCCCGAGATCCTGACCTACTAAGCTGTTCTTATTACATAAATTTAATTCAATACAAGACTTGAGAGATTATAGAGTGATTTTCCTTAAATCTAATATCTGGCTGGGACTTTCCATTCCTCTGTTAACCCTCCTATTTGTTATTGAATCGTGAATTTGTGGTCTGAAATACCCAATACGTATTCTTTTTCTTTTTTCATGTGTTAAACTAGTACCAGATTCATATAGACTCTCCATTATCAAGGCTCTAGTAGAGCCTTAATTTTAATGACAACAATCGAACTCAAATGCAGTAATTATTATTTAAAATTCTCGAAACAATTAGCGATTTGATGAGGTTTAACTAAATCTGCTCCTAAACAGATATAACAGTTACACTTTTTTACCCTGTTATTTAGTATTTTTAATAGTTTAAGCTTAAATTACAAAAAAATTAAAGTAATTTAGATCGATTTGCATTGCATTGTTTTACTTCAAATTAAACTTCTCCTATTAACATATGAATGTTACCTTAACCATTTCAGCACTCTAATTTCGCTTTCCTCAATAAATATCTTCGCATTTTCAATCAGGGTGTAACAGACCCCAAATCGTTTACAGGTTTAAAGAAATTCAAAGTCACGTCCAAACTGAATTGCGTTTGTTTGTATTAATGGCGGTTTTTCTTTCGGCTAAAGCTTTTGTTCGTACCGGTAGAACCCGGAAATCGGCTTTGAAATTAAATCGGTTCAACAATGATTTTTGAACAATGGGTTTGTTTTCAATATCGTTATTGATTGTGTGGGAAATTGATTTCTTTTAGTTATTGTGATGAGTAAATTGTTCACACTTACTAGTTCCAAACTTAACATGCATATCGTGTTTCAAATCTTATGTCCCGTTTTTAGTCGGGGACCGTTGAGACAATGACCATATAGATTTAGCGAGTCTGGCTATCACAATGAATGCGTACGAGCTTGTTCAGAGAGGCTCGGGGCGTCAGGCGGCGCGGTGCGCGGCCCGCCACATTTCACGCGCCAAAACAAACATGGTAACTAGTATTCGTTCATAAACGAGTCACTCATTATACTTTCGAAACCCTTCTGCCTAATAGGAAAAATAGACAATAGAGGTCAAGGTTACACCTAGGTTACTTATTTACTTACTTATATACTAGGCTACTTATGTGTGCAGGTTTCCTAACGATCTTCTCCTTCAGTGGTGACTTAGCGCTATAAATAGGTCCATACGTTTGAAGACAGGCCCCAAACCTATGTGCGTCTGCCCTCTCCCAGCAACGCCCTGAGCCGAGGTTCAAGCCCCACTAGGGGGCACCCTTAGGCTGTTGCCTAAATTTTAGGGGTGAGAGCTTCCCACTTTCCCTGTAGGTAGTAAAGGCCGCCTTTGGCCAACCACCGATAGACCTATTAAAAAAAAAAGGACAGGCACATGCCCGGTCAGAACCACCCCTGGTATTTGAACCACGTGTCCTTAACATTGAGCCATATTGCTCTACAATGTGTCCCCTTCGTGGTTTAAATGACATAATTATATAATTATAATTGATATTTAAACATTCGACTGGCCCGTTGGTCGAGTGGTCAGAGATCCTGGCCACAAAACCAAGGGACCCGGGTTCGAATCCCGCTAGGGGCAAATATTTCGTGTGATGAACATGGATATTTGTACTCGAGTCATGGATGTTTATAAACGTATTTAATTATTTTTCACAGCTTTCCATCCAACCCAGCCCACTGTCCCATGTTAGTCTGGGACTTACAAAGAATATGCCAACAGTGGTTCTTGCCTAGCATGTCGTAAAAGGCGACTAATGGTATATCGGGTTTTAGGTGTGTGATTGTGAAGGCGACAGGTTAGCCGCTTGTCACTGCTTTTTTACAATTTTCCATCTAACCCAGGCCGACTTTATTTTTGGCTGATTGTGGTTGAAGGGGCGTGCTGCCCCTTTGATTCTGCCTACCCCTTCGGGGATTATGGGCGTGATGTTATGTTATGTTCATGTTACTAGTATATAAAAAGGATCTCGTAGATACCTTTTGGGTAAAGCTAAAAACAGCAAAATTTCAATGTCACAAAGGGAAAAAAGTTATTTTGTTCCGTCAAATTTTCCTTGCGCTTTTAATCCACTTTAGGAAATAAATAATTCAATGAAGGCAAAAATTTCTTGTAAAGAGAAAGACGATTATTAATAATTTAGTTAGAAAATTATTCATAACACCCCCGAGATGCCGGATCAAGATCTGTAGCTTTGTAGGAAAATAAATAAATGTACAGTTGTAGGTATATACTTACAGGTTATCAAAAATGTCTGTGTACCAGAGTGGTGGTAGCTCAATTGTAAGGACACGCGCCTCATAACCGAGGGGTGCGGGTTCAAACTCGACCTCTCTCGACATACCTATGGATTTTTCAAATCTATGTATTTATACCACTAGCTCGGCGGTGAGGGAAAACATCGTGATGAAACCTGCAAATTCAAACAACTTTAGATTTGTAACCATGATCCAAAAATTGTCTGGTTCCCCTATCTTATGTTACGAAGTTCAATGTAATTACCAGACTCGCTAAATCCTGGATTACGGTCTAAGCGGACCCCGTCTAAGTACGGGACATAACGCTAGGAAGCTGTTAAGAAAAATGCCTGGTAAAGTACAATAACATTATCATTCGTCTGGTATTATAGAGACACAGAGACGACTCAAGCTAGGAAAACATACATAGTGGATCGCGGTCATACATCCATTGTTATATGTATGTATGTACGTATCTTAATGATGTCACTGATTGCTGAGTTAGTATATAAATACGTACTATAGATGATAAAACCAGAGGTATATAATTCGATATTGAAATCCCTGAGTTGCATCGACATTAATGCGCCCCTTGACTCATCATTCAAAATAGGTTGTATACATATCTGTGGTATACATACGCCACCAGTATTGACAGACTTTAATGAGCTGTCAAAAAGAAATGTTTCAATTTATTATAATAAATAAATAAATATCCCACAATATCACATTCAATGATCTGACTCCGAGCTAAGTAGCTTAAGCACTTGTGTTACGGATATCAGAAACAACAGTGGTATTACAAATACATACTTAAATATTAGATATTAACACCCAGACACAGAACAAACACAATTATTCATCACACGAATGTTTGTCTCGGGTGGGGATCGAACCCACAACTCCTGCCGCATAAGGCAGGGTCACTACCAACTGCCCCATCGAGCCAGTCAGTCAATAGTTTAGGCATTTTAAGATGTTGCGACATGCCACAATCTACTATCGATTTAATTTATTACAACAATTAAAATTGGACAAGTAAGTCAAAACGCCCAAAGAATAACTGAATTAAATAGTCACAAAAAATTTAAATTTAGACTAATTAGGTCTTGTAATTATTTGTGTACACCATACATCTCAATTATTACGAACCAGAAGCTCTTTGTCGCCAGTGGAACTAACAAAAATCATTCGCATCCGAAGTTTCGCGAACTTCGCTAATCAGCCAAAACTGTGCTGATATCGTAAGAGCCGGCAGATGTCGCCGCGCTGGTAACTTGTTGCGAACATGTCGCGCTTATTAATTCTACATGTTGTGACATGAGGGAAACTTCCAGAACAGTGCCACGAAAGAGGAAGTTGGCATTGTGTTAGGCCACCTTGTATATAAGAATTAACTCATAATAAGTTTTGAACGTATAAATGATAGAATAAATGTTTATACCACGGACTAGTAAAAAAAGACGGACTCCGCGCCACTAACTAGACATTAAAGTTCCTCGGGTGCTCCACCTTGACACGCAACTTACGTCACACATTGACATAAAAGTGCTCCCACTGACAGATATCCGATATCTGGTATCCATAAGTATCTCACTCACACATGCATAAACGTGGTTTCACGCTATAGTATGACAGCGTAGTCCTTCTTTTTTTACTAGTCCGTGGTTTACACATAGATATTTGATCTGCCAGCTATTACAAATGCATCTACGAGAAAGATACATGCGTAATTGTGTTTAATGATTGAAACGGCGACCATTTTAAACTTCTCAAGAAAAGTTAAAGAAAATTAAAGAAATGTTAAGTGGATGACAGAATTAATGACCATTAATTATTTTTTCTAACCCGAGAACAATTTGAAGTTGTAAAAACACCCGGGGAGAGATAAAAAAAAATTGGGGCTCGGAAACAAAACTTTTATTTGTGTAGGGCTGTCAACGTAACTAGATTAGGAATTTTAAATTATTAACCAAAGGTATTATGTGACGGATTGCCGCACGTACCGCACGTAGGAAACATAACATAGATTAATACACCACGGTACTGATCGACGAAACACAAAATAGTTATTTTCGATTCATACCATGGTGCGAATCAACGACTTCAAAAAAGCTCCTTGTGCGATTCATTCCGTCGAACGAAGGTCTAGAGCGAATCAATGAAAGACCCGCATTCGAAGATCACTCCAGCCCTAACAAAAGCCTAAAGACTGGAAGCTTGATTAATCCCGTCACGGCACTTAATTGTTGTTTCCCCGTCAGCGGAAGTAGCTAACTCAATTGGTGTAAGTCCCGCGGGAACTAATGGATTGTTGGACGTTTTTGCTGGATGAAGTTGTGCTAATGTTCGCGATGCAAATGGAAAGTCGACGATCACGAAGAAGTATCGGAGTCAAAAGCAAATTACAATTGTTCTAGTTAAATTCCATTAGGGCAAGAACTAGGAGACAGTTATATGGTGTAGCAATGAAGGTCTTCAAATTAAATTATCTGCCAGGCCAGCAGGTATAACTGTAAATAAGAAAATAGATACAATAAATATCAGGCAACATCACATGGGTTGATCTGAATCCAATGTAAGTAGCTCAAGCACTTGTGTTATTGATATCAGAATCAACGAAGGTAAGAACTACGGAACCCAAAATGGATTCGAAGCGAAGTCTAACTCAAGGAATTTTGAATAAAGACCGGAAGAGATAATGTCATAAACCCAATTCCGCAGTCTCAGCCGCGAGCAAATCTAGTATCTAATAAAATCTCAAAAATTCCATAACAATAGCAACCAACTTTCGCCAAACTGCCGAATTGAACATGAATATCCCAAAAGATGCAACGAGTTTCCCCCAGCCATTTAGCAAATGCTGTACCTAATTCTGCAGATATGAACTCTTGAGACAATAACTCAGTCTAGACTCGTATAATTGGTTTCTTAAGACACCAGACGATTGTGCCACTGATAAAGGCTAAAGAGGTCGACTTATTGGAAATCCACTTAAGGGCGTGGAGTCTGAGCTATAGTGCTAAAGTAAATTTTAGATAGAGAGTTAAATTCGATGTCGTTAAATTATCGTTAGTTATAATCGGCGTGATAGCATTTGATAGCTAGTTTGAAAACTAGTCTAGTTAAGACTGAAGTCTTCGTTTAAGTGTAGTTTAAGTTCGAATAGTAAATTTAATTGCACTATTATTTTCGACGGATAGCGGGATAAAATGGAACTAGTTTTTTGTATAATATATCCAGCTACTAAACTTAACAATTAATTCATTTAAGATATATCGGATTATCTACAAAGACAGGATGTATGTAAATATGGTTGGATGTATATATAAAAATAAAATATAAATACGTGTCTTTGTCGTTGTAAATTGTCGTGTTACGCCAAAATGTAATTTCGTTGTACAGAAATGTACCCATACATATATACATACATACATATACATAACATCACGCCCATAATCCCCGAAGTGGTAGGCAGAGTCGAAGGGGCAGCAGGCCCCTTCAACCAGATTCAGCCAAAAATAAAGCCGGGCTGAGTTAGATGGGAAATTGTGAAAAAGCAGTGACAAGCTGCTGCTAACCTGTCATCTACACAATCACACACCCAAAACCCGATATACCATTACTCGCATTTTACGACATGCTAGGCAAGAACCACAATTGCCATATTCTTTTAAAGACCCAGACCAACATGGGACTGCTGTGGGCTGGGTTGGATGGAAAAAAAATGAACCCAACAATAGTTATAAAAGCTAACAGTTATTTAACCTTCATATACACATATGAATTTACTAGCTGTGCCCTCGGTTTCACCTGCGATTATGGGTAATGTTGTATAGCCTATAGCCTTCCTGGATAGATGGGCTATCTAACACTGAAATAATTTTTTTTAATCGGACCAATAGTTCGTGAGTTTAGCGAGTTCAAACAAACAAACTCTTCAGCTTTATTATATTAGTAAGTATATTTGTGGTTAATTCAATTACAATTAGCTTTAAAGCATGAAGATGTACAAACATCCTAACTTTCACAATAACGAAATTAGTAATATTGATATAATCAATAAAGATTGGAGAGCATGTATTGCAATCGCTGCGCGCATCATTCCGCATTGCATCGGATATTCGCATTTAATCAGCTGAGAGCAATCACGGATACCATTGAGTGCATCCACCGCTGCACATCGCATTGCGACTAATTTCGTTAATGTAGGGAAATGTAATAGTTATTTACGGCATCAAGACTGACACGCCAATTCCCTAGTTCCAAACTAAGCTTATAAGCTTGTGCTATGGATACTATAGAACGGATAGACATACTTAAATACGTTAATAAACACCATGACTCGAGTACAAATATCTATTGTCATTAAACGAAATATATTTTTTTTGGTGTGGTTAATATTTGTTTGTCCTGAATGTCAATGTCATATATTATAATGGCCCATTATCCGAAACCTTGGCTTTAACTTGCAATGTAGATTTTTCTTCTTCCTCTTCTAAATAGCGTCTTGGTCGGATTTGTCGGGGCCTGATTTAAAAAATCTGATTAAGTTTAGTTTCTCCTTCTCCAGTTTCTTCGTGAACCCTGACAACCGCGACTTTCATAAATATTACATTAAGTTTTTTCTTCTATTTTCTGTTACTTAGCCAACTGAGTTGTCAAAGTGCACATATAGTGGAAAGAGATCCGAACTTCATAGCTATCTTTTCTGTTTTATATTAATATCATCTTCCTAGCGTCATGCCCCTGCTTAGACGGAGTCCGCTTAGTTAGACCATGATCCAGAATTTTTCGAGTCTGGTAATTAAATTGAAGCGACTGCCGATCTGACCTTCGTAACCCTAAGACTTAGAAGCAGACAACTTTTGGATCATGGTTACAAATCCAAAATTTTTTGTATTTGCAGGTTTCGTCACGATGTTTTCCTTCACCGCCGAGCTAGTGGTATAAATACGTACATAGACTTGGAAAATCCAGAGGTACGTGCTCGGATTTGGACCCGCACTCCTGTTTATGAGGCGCATGTCCTTATCACTGAGCTACCACCGCTCTATTCTATCTTATATTTATAGTCATTCCATAATTAAACCAGCCTTGTTCCACTAATGGGCAATTTATGAAACTTATCCAATGAACGTAAACTTTCGATCAAGATACCGAGCTCAATTGAATTCCTATTATAGAAACTTCCTCTAGGAGTACATTGCTTCACCGACTGATCCATAACAACAAATATTAAATGCCGATAAGCGGCAATTTAAACTTTTAACCCTTGGGGGGAACTGACTTTGCAAACTAGGGAAAACTCGGTTAAGAGTGATTAAGACATTAATTTTCATCTCTATTGGTACTCAAATACCGAAAAAATCGTTTTTAAACAAATTGTTATCAGTAAATATGATTTTTTTTCTGAATACAACTAATGTTATTTTAAATAAATAAATTCTTCAGACTCGACACACCAATTCCCTAGTCCCAAACTGAGCTTATGCTTGTACTATGGATACTAGGTAAACGGATAGATATACTAAAATACTTTTATAAACATCCATGACTCGAGTACAAATGTCCACGTTCATGACACGAAACATTTGCCCCTAGCGGGATTCGAACCCTTGGTTTCATTGCCAGGCTCTTTGATCACTCGACCAACGGGCCAGTCAATTTCATAAATATTTTTTTTATTTTTGGTTGGTTGGTTCAGGCTTTACGTCCAACGCGAAGGGCACGGGTGCGTTTAACATAAGCAAAACAAAATATTTTATCCGATAAACAGAATTGAACCTTGGAAAAGCCTAATGGTGCAGGGATCATAAAAAGATCAAATGTTCTTCGAACGATCTGGTGCGAGGTTGATATGAGGATAATATCCGAGAATGGCTGCTATCGCCGTAAATATAATAATAAGCAAGATTCAGTTTGAGTTCACTTTTAGTCCTCTGGTGGTTTTCGTTAAAAAGTAAATGTGAACTGGCAGTGATATTTGGACCTTAACATACATACATACACCTTACATACATAACATCACGCCCATAATCCCCTTCGGGGATTATGGGCGTGATGTTATGTATGTAAAAGCATAACAAATATTAATTTTGTACGAACAAATTCCACAAGCTCACTTAAGAAGTATTAGCCAGATAAAATCTCATTTCTAGTGCTGAAAATACAATGTTCCCAACGCTACTATAAAAGAGTGTTTATGACAGCAAAATTCGCGCGTCACTACCTCTGGTGGCGGCTTCACACACCAAAAAGCACATTTCTAAAGTAACAATTGATTTAATAAACCGTTGTATTTTAAGTTTTACGACACGCATCTCGCAGTCACGTATTGGCGAATACAGCTAAAACGAGCCAATATGTTGTCACAAATCTCTTTAATCGAGCACAGAGCGATGGTGTTTCCGACACAATTTTCGATGAAACATTTTTGGAATTTCCCAATGTATATTACGAGCGATATTTCTCAGTGGGGGAACACATAAAAACTTAACGTGGAACACAAATCATTCATGTTTGTTTCATGATAGTACAAAAATTTCGCTGTTGGTGCTCTTATTTTGCCAAGTGCTCTTTTTGCAGAATGCTCGATTTGCGAAATGCTCACTTTGCGAAATATTTTAAATGAGAATAGTAGTAGTAGTTGGTCTGGGATCTAAAAATAAAATGCCAACAGTGTACCTTGCCTAGCATGTTGTAAAAGGCGATTAATGGTATATCGGTTTTTGGGTATGTGATTGTGTAGGCGACGAGCAAGCCACTTGTCACTACTTTTTTAGAATTGTCCATGTAACCCGGTCTTTAATTTTGGCTGAATGTGATTAAATGGGCTTGTTATTCCTTTGACTTATGTATGTATCTATAAAGTGTCTTGCAGTATGTACAAAAATGTCTATTAACGAAACGATACAACGTGAAATTGCGTTAACCGTCAAAAGTGTCGGTTCAAACAATTTCGTCGTAAACATGTTTACGCCCTCAATGTGTTTCAGGCCCTAAATAAATTCCTAACTCATCTAATTCAGCGTTCATCACTCCCGCGTGCGGTACGCCCGGTTAATATTTTAACATGTGTGAAGAGGTTTTCCATCATTTCTGAGATACAGGATGAGTCGAACGAATTCTATCGGGATAAACGTACTTCTAAACGGTTTATATATGTACAATGTAAGCAAGATCCAGTTACTAACTGATAGCTTAATGACAAAATTTCAAAGGATTCAAACCATACCCTAATGGTGGTGTGCGATGTTTTTTTACATCGTCTGGCTAACAAACCGCCGTAATGGTATTCGGTTGCTTTTTAAGGCATGAAGTGGAAGGATTGAAGGATGTAGGAGCCGCGGAAGGCTCAGGCTCACCTACCACGACCAGATTGGTCTATTAACAGGTGATGTTAGGAGTCATAAAAACCGTAGAGCTTGTATGAAAAGGATCATGAATGTTGAAGAAGCGAGTGAGGTGTGTAAGGATCGATTCATATGGCGTTCGGTTCTCTCTGCCTGTCCCGCTAGGAAAGTGGCGTGAAGTTTAGTTAGTTAAGTGCAAAAATACACGCTTAATGTAAAATGTGTTAAGCGCTCGTAACAACCCTTATAGGTTTCAAATCCTCAAAAAAATTTTCCCTGCATTAAGGGCTATATCGCGATTAGCACATTACCACCAGACGAAACGCAGTAGCTTGAGAACCTTTACTCTGCTTGTATTCCCTAAGACAGTCAATCGAGAAAATATATCTACATGAATGCTTTTATATAAAAAAAATGAATGTTTTCAATGCCTAATGTATATATATTTACCCAATTGATATTCGCTTTAACAAGTAATAAATATGTATTAGGATAGGAGCTTGTACTCTTTAACAAAAGATCCAAGACAAAAATTTGTCTTATCTACAACTAATTATACATCACCTTTGGATATGGGACCATATCCGGTCCCATAAGTATTAATAAGAGTTAATTAAAGGTGACGAACACGTGGAAAGTTATTATCTGTATTGTATTTTACAGACTAGCTGTGCCCTCGGTTTCACCTGCGTTTATGGTTAATATTATATAGCCTGTAGCCTTCCTCGATAAATGGGCTTTATAACACTGAAATATTTTTTTTTATCGGACCTGTAGTTCTGAGATAAGGCGCCCATTATCCCCGAAGGTTTAGGCAGAGTCAAGGGGCAGGAGGCCCCTATAACCACACTCAGCCAAAAACAAAATTGGACTAGGTTAGATAGAAAATTGTGTAAAAGTAGTGACAAGTGGCTAGCTCATCGCCTACACAATCACACACCCAAAACCCGATATACCATCAGTCGCCTTTACGACATGCTAGACAAGAAACACAGTTGGCACATTCTTTTTTACTCCCAGAACATAAACAAACAAACTCTTCAGCTTTATAATATTAGTAAGTATAGATGTTAAACACACCCTGTATGACTGTGTACTTTATGTAGATAGGTGGCATTACATTAGCGGTGTGGGACTGGGAGCTTGGTTTGCGGCCATATTTTTTTAGCCTAATGAAATAGGTAGTTAGTCAAGCAGCTCTGAAATTTTAATTTGTTCATTAATCCTGTTGGATGTGACTTTTTAGAGTTCACTTTTTGTCTATGAAAGTTTATTACTAGATGTCGTCTTGATGTTAATGGGCACATACTTACTTATAAATAAATTGTTCAGACTGACACACCAATTCCCTAGTTCCAAACTAAGCTTATGCTTGTACTATGGATACTAGGCGAACGGATAGACATACTTAAATATGTTATAAACATCCATGACTCGAGTTTAAATGTCCATGTTCATCACACGAAATTTATTCCCCTAGCGGGATTCGAACCCGCGACCCTTGGTTTCGTGGCCAGGGTCTCTGACCACTCGACCAACAGGCCAGTCAATTATTATGTACATATATTCAGACTAAATTATATATATTTTTTTAACTAAGGCGTGGACAGACAACCACTTGGAGTTAGAACCACTCTAAAATAATTTTGGATGTGTTGGTTTCATCATGATATTTTTTTTTATTATCTCATGCTGGTCTGGGACTATAATAACGTGCTAGCTGTGTTCCTTGCCTAGCATGTCGTAAAAGTCGGCTAATGGTATATCGGGTTTTGGATGTGTGATTCTGTAGTCGAGAAGCTAGCCATATGTCACTATTTTTCCACAAGTTTCCATCTAATCCAGCCCAGTTTTATTTTTTGGCTGAATGTGTTTAAGGGTTTAACTCTGCCTTCCCCTTTGGGGATTAAGGATGTGATTATATGTATATATTTATGAATATTTCTTTATCATTGGACTAGTCCGGTATAAAATGTAATTTTGATTCGGAAGTGGTTCATTTGAACCAGGTTTGAACCAAAACCCCGCAAGACCGAGCACGTTACCGCTAAGCGGCCTGTATCACCAATATTTATATTACCTTTCCTTTTCGCTGCTCACCCGGCCTTTATAAACATTAACACGGACCGTTAACCGTTTATTATTTCACATAACATTATAATTTCCAAGTAATTACCAGTCGGTATTCCAGGTGACATTGAGTCGCTGTAGCGTGTTGCGATTGTATTAAAAATGGAAGGAGAGCGAAAACACGCGAACGTGACGTACTTGTCTGCAATTAGGTTAGCCCAGCCTAGGCTTTTTGTTATATTTGATAGTGAAGTGTAAGGGGACACGCCAACTTCGAAGGATACCTAAGGGGGCTTGAAATATCATTTGCCTGCGATTCTCGCGAAAATACGTACAATTGTTCATAGAATCACTCCCACAATCCCCGAAGTGACCGGCAGAGTCGAAGTAATGGAAAAAAGTACTTCTTACAACAATAACATTAAGTTAGGTTTGAAAAAAAATCGGCCTGATATTTTGGATTTTTTACGGTTAGAAATTCTAACCTTTTTATCACAATTTTTAATAAAAAAAAGGTATGGCGAGCCTGATGGAGAGCGGTTACCGCAGCCTGCAGGCGCTTGCAACAAAAAGAGTCACTCGATGGTGACTGACCTTCAAAGAGGCGATGTTTAAAGATTCACCATGCCTACGATATGAGTGTCAGGAACGCTACAAACTCCTCGTGTCTCCACGGCCCTCCGAATCCCCCGAGCTTTGGCTCTCAGGCACCGAACGAAATGCATCAGCTTGGGTTTGATGCTACTTAGCCTAGCCTGGTCAGGCCGGCCCAGTCGAAATTAAAAGGCTTCAGCGTGGTTCTACCACCTACAGTTTCATACCTATTAGATAGAATAACTTCATCAGCGCGTTGTAGGATGTACGGAACGATTTTCACCGTCAACTTTTGACACGTCTATTGGTAGTATAGTCTTCACTATCTTGTGGCGTAGTTGATAGATATACAATTTATAGATCCACATATATAATAAATAATAATTAATTCTCCAAATGACACCAATTCCCTAGTCCCAAACTAAGCTTATGCTTGTGCTATGGATACTAGGTAAACGGATAGACATACTTAAATACGTTTAAAAATATCCATGATTCGAGTACAAATGTCCATGTTCATCACATGAAACATTTGCCCCTAGCGGGATTCAAACCCACGACCCTCGGTTTCAAGGCCAGGGTCTCTGACTACTCGACCAACGGGCCAGTTGTTTGTCATTGTATATCAATTTGCTATTAAGGTCACAGCAGGTACACTCGGCATCTTGGCTGGCCCTTATTCAATATAGCTTGATCTAATTAAACAAAATTGCCTTTTCCATGCGATGCCTCTGCTATCATCCTCTTGCCACGCTGAAACCGACTCTAGACAGCAACAGATACAGTCCACTTGCAGGTGTAAAGCGATAATTTAATTCAACTTCACATTATGAAACAAGGTGCGGACTTAATGAAATTGTTTGATAGTGCACGCTATTTGATTTTGGTTAGTGTATGAGCTGACTATCTCTAACTAACTCTAACTAATAGTTTCATTGTGTGTGTGACATTTTTAGAGCCTACATGGTATTAAAATATGAGCAAATATGTCGTGAAAGGCGACTAATGGTGTACTAGTTCGGTATGTGACTACTATTGCACTGTTTCCATCTAAAGCAACTAATTTTTTGACTAGCTGAGCCCGCGGTTTCAGACGCGTTTATGGATATTCTTATAGCCTATAGCCTTCCTCGATAAATGGTCTATCTAACACTGAAATAATTTTTCAAATCGGACCTGTAGTTCCTGACATACTATATACTATACTAGGTAATCGGATAGACATATTTATTTTAAATACATTTGTAAACATCCACAAATACATGACACTCCTGAGTACAAATATGTTCATCACACGAATATTTGCCTCTAAAGGGATTCGAACCCGCGACCCTTGGTTTCGTGGCCAAGGTCTCTGACAACTCTACCAACGGGCCAGTCAACGTAACTTATTGTTTGCAATTAATTAATGAACGCGACCGAAAATAATAAAGTTATTTATTTAAATGCTCACCGTTACCGTCGTTGATGCCAAACGTATAAAAACGTTCTTGAATCGCAAATGCATTCGTTTAATTTATTTGATGCAAGAGAAAAGTTTAATGCGCTGTATAATTGGATTGATATTACCTATTCGGTAAGTAGACAATCATTACCACAATTTTTGACTGACTCGATGGCGCATTCGGTAGTGACCCTGCCCCATGCGCCAACAGTTATGGGTTCGACCCAGGACAAACATTCGTAATATGATGAATACTTGTGTTTGTTCTGTGTCTGGGTATTTATATCCAATATTTAAGTATATATTTGTAATACCACGGTTGATTCTGATATCCGTAACACTAGTGCTTAAGCTACTTACCTCGGAGTTAGATCAATGTATGTGATGTCGTCGGATATTTATTTATTTATTATTAATTTAATAATATTTTACATACTAAAGTCTGTTACGCATCATGAATGACCTATCACCATGCAGTTTGGCATACTATAAATTCCAACACTAAGTAACACAACACAACAACACGGTGTACTTTTTATTCCTGAAATTTGTATCATACTGGACGCACGATATAAGTATAGTATATGATACAGTCTGTTACAGAGAGTGTAACAGACTGTATCATATTCATACGCATATTATATTAGAAATATTGAGGTATCTACGATTTTTAACCGACTTAAAAAAAAAGGAGTAGGTTCTCAATTCGACTGTTTTATTTTATTTTATTACTTTCTCATTGAAGGCTATTCAAATGTTTACATAGTATAACACAAAGTCTTCGCTTCTCTCTGTTCGCTTAGATCTCTTGAACCACCCAAGGGATGTTGAGACGGTCTTCACCAATAGATAAAGTGATTCAAGAGAAAGGTTTAAGTATATGTCATCTTCCTAGCGTTATGTCCCGTGTTTAGAGGGGTCCGCTTAGACCATGATCCAGGTTTTAGCGAGTCTGGTAATTACATTGAAGCGACTGTCGATCTGACCTTCGTAACCCTAAGATAGGAGAAACCAGGCAATTTTTGAATCATGGTTACAAATCCAAAGTGGTTTAAATTTGCAGGTTTCATCACGATGTTTTCCTTCACCGTCGAGCTAGTGGTATAAATACGTACATAGACTTGAAAAATCCAGAGGTACGTGCCCGGGTTTGAACCCGCACTCCTCGGTTAAGAGGCGCGTGTCCTTACCATTGAGCTACCACCGCTCTTGGTTTAACTATATGTATTATTTCAAATAGTTTTATGCTCACTGTGCGAAACCGGGGCGGGTCGCTAGTGATTGATAAAATATCAACATTTTCATATTACGTATTCAAAAGCAGAAGAGCTTTTGAAGATTTTTCATCCTAAATGACCACCTTTAAGCGCGGACAATCTCCATAAAACCCGAACATCCATAACAAGCCCACGTTTTAGTTTTTAGGTAAACTTCTAGCGCTAAAATAATGCCTATTAAGCCAGCAAGTTTTACTGCTAAAACACATGAGACGTAGAGGTTTTAATGAATACTAAATAGGGTGTAGATTGGTCTGACTTTGATGGCAATTTTTCAGTCTAATTAGCTATTTGTTGGGGTAATTTAATGAACACTGTATATTTAATTATTTACGTTTCACAGGGGTATTGGAGTCGCAATTTTATCGTAAAAATAGCACTTCACCCTGCGCACTTCGTAACGCCCCGTTTTCGTATTTTCATTACCCATTTTTTTTATTTACCGGACAACTTTTTTATTTGTAGAGATGATACAGTTAACTCTCCCTCAATCATTAAGTGCTATCACAACAATTGTCAACCGTTCCATTGCTGAAGGTATTTTCCCCGACACTTGGAAAGTGGCCTTAGTAAAGCCTTTGCCTAAAGTCCGAAATCCATTGGACTTAAGTGACCTCCGGCCCATTAGCTTACTCCCCTGCATCTCAAAGGTACTGGAGAGAGTGGTATGCGACCAGCTTACTCGGTACCTTGAGGTAAATCAAATCCTTCCTAAAAGGCAGTCAGGGTTCCGAAAGGGATATGGGACGGCCACTGCTTTGGCCGACGTAGTTTATAACCTCTTGGTGGCAAGGGACCATGGTGAGGTTAGCATGCTGCTGCTCCTAGATTTTTCTCGTGCTTTTGATTCTATAAACATCTCATTACTGCTTTCAAAGATGGCTTACTATGGAATTGATGCAATGGCAATAAAATGGTTCCATAGTTACCTCCAACAAAGGCAGCAGTTTGTTGAGCTTACAAAACCAGACGGGACTAAAACACGCTCATCCCTGCAATCTGTTACTCGAGGAGTGCCACAAGGTTCGATACTGGGTCCTATCTTGTACATTCTGTACAGTGCTGACATAATAGGGTGCATCAAACACTGTCAATACCATTTGTACGCGGATGACCTACAGTTGTATTTATCCTTTTTACCAGCTGATTATGTTGATTCAGTGGCAAAAGTAAATAGAGACCTGAACCACATCATGAACTGGTGTACACAAAATTGTCTCACCTTAAACCCAAAAAAGTCTAAACTTCTGCTCTTTGGAACGAAAAAAAGTGTTGGTAGACTAAACAGTTACCCTCCTAATATTCGTATAAATGGCGACAGGATAGAATGTGTAGAAGAAGCTCGAAATCTGGGTTTGGTTCTAGGTACGGGCTTGGACTTTGAGAGCCACATTGCCGAGTGTTCCCGTAACTGTTTCTATAGACTGACCTTGTTATATAAAATTAGGCCATATTTAAATGAACACCTTAGAATAATGCTCTGCGAATCATTAATACTGTCCAAATTCAATTATTGTGACACTGTATACGGGCCGTGTCTGCTTAAAAGAACAGCAAAACTCATACAGCGAGTCCAAAATGCCTGTGCACGGTTCTGTTTCCACATTCCACCGCGCGCTCATGTTACACCATATCTAAATGCATCAAACATGCTAAACATGGCAGCACGTAGGAAACTACACCTTTCCACACTGTTGTTTGGCATTATAGATACAAGAAAGCCCGAATATCTCCATGAGAAATTGGAATGGGCATATCAGCGCAGTAGGTACTCTAAAAGAACTTGTACACATACCTTTGTAACAGCAAAGCACAGAACTGTAGCCTTCCGGGGATCCTTTAGGTTCGCTGCCTCACGGTGTTGGAACGACCTGCCCCCTCCACTATGTGAACTAAAAATAAAAAACACATTTAAGAGAAAACTAAGGACTTTTTTATTAGACTCTCAGATAAAATATCAATTACCTTAGATTTTTCACAACATGCTATGAGATTGGTAGGTTCCTTCCACATGCACCGGTGAGACTAGCTGATCCCCTTGATTAGGTACACGTATGTAGGGCACAAGTTATCTCCTCCATTGTCCTGGGTTTTTGCCCCATCACAGGGTCGACGTGGCAAAATAAATGGGTGTTGGCCGATGGATATTAAAAGTATGTCGGTACTTCAACTTTGTTCCATTTAAGTCTGTCAATACCTAGGTACTTAAATGAAATGACACCTTATTTAACCGGCAAGGTAATGGCGCTGGTTAAAGATATTTTCAGCCATTCGTGTATTTATTTATTATCTTTATTCACTTATGTATGTATTGCCTCTTCTTATTTATTCTTATTTATTTTAATATTAACTGTCCCTTTTTCAATGTTTCTTTTATTTTTTGTTTACATATTTTTTGTGTTCCTTTGTTTAATTTTATGATTTTAAGTGTTTTTTTTTTTTCTCATGTTTTTAATGTTGCCACTCTAAAAATGGGTCCCGCCAGAATACCAGCGCTCCTGCGGCGTTAGTTTGACGCCGCAGTAGCATAATGCTGAGGCAGGGACCCAATTGGCGCCAATCTGTTTTCTTTTTTTCTTTTTTTTTTTCTACTGGTTTTCTTTTTTTGTACTATTTTGTCCTGTGTATGTATTAACAATTGTGCGTCCAATAAATGTTATTTCTTTCTTTCTTTCTTTTGTTCCTTTATAAAATCGTTCACTTGACAATAACAAACATAACTAAAAAAGAATTAGCAAAATCGGTAAAGCCATTCTCAAGTTTTAGCTTTGGGATGCCCTACCTACCACTTATCACTTAGGGGTATGAAAAATAGATAACAACCTATTGTTAGACCTACCAAGTGTACATGTAAAATTTCATCACCATCAGGAGTATGGCAGCTGTTACTGTGACACGTTATTTTTATATATACTTATAAAGATGTCGTTCCAGTCCACTACTAAGAAATTTAAGTTTTGTAGATATATAATGAAACTAAATAACTTTGTTACTATTATATATATGAAAGTGATTGTGGCACCTAAATTGAAGATAGTTAAAATCTTTGTTCGATATAAAATACCTTTGGCCTGTTTTAAAGACACAGCTATCTCGTCGCCGACTGTCTAAAGTGCCTGTAAAAGAAATAAATCTTTGCAATTAGTATCATTTGGTACAAACACGTTCCAAATAATAAAACGCGTTTTTAAGATCTGAAAACTTTTGTTTATGAGTGATATTGTCTTAAATTTTTAGTTTGTTGTATATTTTCGCCGCCAAAATGTCTATTGTTCGAACAGCTCAATTATTATCCGATAGAAACTCCGCTATTTTGTTCCACGAATTTTCTGGAACATGTTCTGAATTGGAAACATTTTGCCCTGAATTTTGTTCTGAGGCAGTGTCATGTGCAGACTGCAAAACTTCTCTCTCGTTAGAAATCTAGCCTTTACAAGATACGATTTGGAGATAAGGTAATGAAAGCAAGACTGGCTTTCATTAAGCTAGAAATTGACTTACTTTTTGAAAACAACATTAAATAATATTACTTTAGCACTGAAATGGTTTATCGAAAAATTATTATTGTCCCATATTGGTCTGGGACTAAAAATAATTTGCCAACTGTGTTTCTTGCCTAGCATGTCGTAAAAGGCGACTAATGATATATCGGGTTTTGGGTATGTGATTGTGTAGGCGACGAGCCACTTGTCACTACTTTTACACAATTTTCCATCTAACCCAGCCCAGTTTAATTTTTGGGTGAATGTGGTTAAAGGGGCTTGCTGTCCATTTGACTCTGCCTACCCCTTCGGGAATTATGGGCGTGATGTTACGTATTATTGGTCATATGATACCCTTTTTTTTTTTTTTTTTACTTGAGGAATGCATTTACGCACCATCCAAACAGAGTCCTGGGTGGACCTATAAGGGTGAGTCGGGCTCGAAACCGGTAGCAAACTCCGGAGACCCTACCGACTAAACCTCAAGGCTGTCGTTCTTCGGGCGCTAACGCAAAACCAACGGGATCCCCACTGTCGGGATTCATCTCGGAAAGTCTACGCAGCGCGGCCCATCTCGAGGGAGTGATATTCTCCCCCAGAACACCTAGGGTGGTGTTTCACGACCACATAGACAGCTGTGTACCCTATCCTGACGGACCGGGTGTAACACCTGCGGTCGGCTTCTCTGGGGACGATAGAGGGCCAGATACCTCCCCTAACCCCCACGACCCCAAAGGCCCTTTTAGTCGCCTCCTACGACAGGCAGGGATACCTTAGGAGTATTCGGAGCCCACCCTGCAGGGCGCCGCCGGGCTAGACACCATCGCCACGGCGGCCTCGCCTACGACGTCGGGCGGGATCGTCCAGCTCGCGCTGGCGCT
The DNA here is from genome assembly GCA_951394215.1 of Glyphodes perspectalis. Lineage (NCBI taxonomy): Eukaryota > Metazoa > Arthropoda > Insecta > Lepidoptera > Crambidae > Glyphodes > Glyphodes perspectalis. Next base: position 3,544,064 of record OX596217.1, read on the forward strand.
CGGCGCTCTCCTTCTGCGACATGACACTGCCGCAGAAGGAGAGCACCGCATCCCAAGACTCCTCACTACTCACCATGGCAGACACCACGGTCGGTAGAGAGAGGTCCTGCCCAACAACGGCGGATAGCGCATTGCGCTCTACGGCAAAAGCCGGACACTCCTCCAACGTGTGCTCAGCACTGTCCTCAACGGAGCCGCAGTGATGACAGGACCCAGTCGCCTCCCGACCGATCCGACACAGGTACTTCCCGAAGCATCCATGCCCCGAGAGCACCTGAGCCAGATGGAAGGTTACCGCGCCATGGGTCCGTTCAACCATGCAGCTAAGACAGGCCGGATCGCCGAGACGGTCCGAAGACCGGCTCCAGGATCAGCCAGTCGCACGTCCCAGAGCTCCACAGCAAGTGTGCGGAACTCTACCAACAAGGCGCTCACCTCGCGTGACGTCACCCCGTGGACTGAGGCCCGACGCGCCTCCTCCCGACAGCGAAACACCGCCGAGAGGGCCCTTGCGTCGAGGTCCCAGGGGAGTGAGCTGGCTAGCACACACGCCGCCTCGTAGGAGATCGTGCGGTAGCCCCGTATGACCCTGACTGCCATCGCTCGCTGCGGTCTCCGCAGCTCCGCGATACACCGGCTTGTCAGGGTGTCGGCCCACACAGGTGCGCCGTACAGGGCGATAGACCGCACGACCCCCGCGTAGAGCCGCCGTCAAGATGCCTTTGGCCCCCCGACGTTGGGCAGAAGCCTACCCAAGGCGGCAGCGGTTCTCATCAGTTTAGGCGACAAGCGCCTAAAGTGCGGCAGGAAGCAGTTACTTCATGGTCGACTCGACAAAGATCTGGGACCCCCCCACACAGATGTGAGAACCGGCTGGAGGTTTCTGCCGAGGACCATGGAAACATATGGCCTCGGACTTCTCTAGGGCTACATGAATAGAAATTAGCGCCTAAACAATTATATGTTTCGTAACAATTGATTCCCTTACCATCGAGGTGAATGTAAATACGTACATGGTTTAAATAAATCCAGAGGTGCATGACCGGGTTTGAACCAAAATCGCTCGTATGTAAGGTGCATGTACTTGCCATTGAGCTATTCATATATTCAATGATATCTTGGTGCGGTAAGATGGACATATCACTAAATATTTCTCACGTCGCGTGTAAACGCCACGGTGACTCCATACTTTTCTGCACTCCCGCTATTTCCATAAACAATCGTTCCCTGAAAGCAATTTAAAACGTCAAATTTGATAAACGACTTGCTTTGCCTTTTATTATTCGCTCTTTGAGGCATTGATCCTTTGACTGGGCTCGTTATCAATAAACATCGGCTTGGAGTATTCGGACTGTCTCCTGATTAGATCTCGCCTTTGATTCAAAGTACTTTGATACTCAGTACGTTTCATGGCATTCATGAAACGTACTGAGTATCAAAGTACTCATTGAAAGCTTTGTTAGTTTCAATATCCTTTGCTTTTTCATCAAAAGTTACTAGTTAATTAAATTGCTTGTTTATTTGTCTCTTACAATTATCGGTGTATATTTGGACTTGATCCATCTTGATAATTCTTAGTGCTGGTCGTCTGTGAATATTGAATTCAAAGGACTTTTGAGCAACTCGTGTATATCATTACTGCCAGTGGTAGGCGCTACCCCTTCACTGGGATATTGCAAATTGGCCGTAGGACTAATTCCTTTGCAAATTGGCCGATTATTAACATACTGACTATATACAAAGAACTACAACCACTTCGGTCACATTACTTCGCAAATTGACCCAAGTGAAGTTTAGTTTAGTTTAGTTTTAACCCAAGTATCTATCTGAGAATACATAAAAACTTAAACAAGGACCAAAGAACTACTACCACGAATCGAAGCCACATTTCTTTGCAAATTGGCCTAAGAATTTATCTCACAGTACATAAGGAAGTACTACTACCATGAACCCACGTCACGTTTCTTTGCAAATTGGCCCGAGTATCTATCTGAGATAACATAAAGAACTTAACGAATACTAAAGAACTATTTCCATGAACCTAAGTCACATTTCTTTGCAAATTGGCCGGGTATCCGACAATACCGTGCGAAGGTAACAAAAGCGAGTGTGGCTGCGTGGGCCATTAATGTTTTATTAACTGGGCTCATCCCGGGCTCAGCCATTTGCATTAGCATGACAAATGAGCCCGCGCCCCCCCGAAGTAGGTCGAGCGGGGGGAGTGATGCTGTGGCACTGGATGTGGCAAGCTGCCAACGTATAATGTTGCAAAAGAGAATACGAGAGTTGTACCAAACATGCATAGTTTGTGTTTGAAAGGGATTGATAACAGGGGGAAATTGATCCCAATGTAGACAAATAATTAACGGTACCTAATTTGCATTTATTCTGGAAATACACTTTAATTTTGTATCTGTATACTTGTCGACGTATAAACGTAGAGCAACCTACATCAAAATGAACTTATGTCTAAAAACTACGATATAGTGAAAAATGGTTACAATATCAAAAAAGCTATCAGAGTTTGATAATTTGCCTGGTAAAAACGTTATTTTTCGATATGCTTATAGTTGTTAATAAATTCTTTCGAAACTACATGTTTGTTAAATAAAGTCCTATCTAATTGTTGTATAACGAAAAATTTTAACAAAACTAAAACCGAATTCAAAATAACCCCGTAAAAAATGTTTATGAAAGAAACACAAGTAAGAACCTGCCTTAATAGCTATTTAAATGTCTAAACACTAAAAAGTATAAAATAAATTCTTCCGACTGCTTCGATGAAAGTATTCTTTTTAGAAATCTTTAACACGTATTTTAATATTAACAACAATCAGTTAGTTTTGGAGTCGGTGTCAGCCAAACTAAAAAAAAAGTAGAGTAGTAAAAAAAATTCAGTCGAATTGAGAACCTCCTCCTTTTTTTGAGGTTAAAAAGAGCACTCATTCAGACACAAGTTTTTTCAAACTTAAAAGAATGAGACTTTGCAATTTGCTGTAAAAGACTTGTATTCTATGAATAAATAGTTTTTGATTTTGATTTTATTTTATTTTATAGATCTCTTGTACATACAATATTGGCGCAGTGGATCTTCATAAAAACCTTCAGCAGCTAGGCAACCGACACCTCTAGTTTTACACCCTAACCACTTACCATCAGGTCGGCAAAAGCTTGTCACCTTTACAGTAAAAAAAAAATGAGCTGTCCCGTCTCATTTCTATCAGTCTCATCCAGCCCCGTCGCATCATTGTCTCATTGCAGGTGCGAGGTTACAAGTTGCGGCGCAACAACGCTGTTGTTTCATATGTTCCGCCGCATCGGCCTGTTACTGCCGAATTTCCCTTGTTGCATGTTATCTAAAAGCTAAGTGCGATGCATGCTTGAAGCTTAAGCTGGAAACAGTAGCATTCATACATACATAACATCACGCCCATAATCCCCGAAGGGGTAGGCAGAGTCAAAGAGGCAGCAGGCCCCTTTAACCACATTCAACCAGAAACAATACTGAGCTGGGTTAGATGGAACATTCTGAAAAAGTGGTGACGAGTGGCTAGCCTGTCACCCACACAATCACATAGCCAAATCCGATACACCATTAGTCGACGTCTACGACATGCTAGGCAAGAAACACAGTTGCCACATTATTTTTAAGTCCCAGTCCAACATGGGACGAAACAGTAGCAATTATTAGTGTCACGTTTTAATTTTCTTATAAATATTTCCGCAATGAACTTAAGAATTATATTAATTTGTTATTGATATATAGACCAGTTATGTTAGAAGCCGAGGAGATAATGTATGAATAAATTAGAAAGTCGAAGAAGCGAGTGAAGTGTGTAAGTACTGTGTCTTATAGCGCTTGGTCTATTACCTCAAAGTCTCATTGTGTACATAAGTTTAAATATATATAAACCATTATGTTTGATTAAAAATGGCTACTACAAGATAGAAGACTATTTAAATGATAAGAATATAATGCTTAGACCCAGAATAGGCTGAACAGCCTATTCTTAATGTAAATTTAAATGCTAAATTTACATTGACTAAGAAATTGTAACTAATAAGACTTGGCATTATTAAAAGAGTAACTATCGAGTTTCTTGCTGGTTTATTCTTGCTAATATATTTTTTGAACCGGTAGATATTGATCTCATTTTGACAATCCTACGTAAATAAAGACAATTTCATTTCATTTTATTTCATTTCATTTTCAGACGCTATATTTAGCCATTAAACATACGCGTCAGACTTACATAATAAACACAATTACATCTGTTGTCCTTCATTCGGCCTTTAGCAAACAACTAGGCTCCACAACGGCATATATAAGTGATGAAAGTCGCAAATAATTCAACAGGTTGCAAATAAGGGCCGCTGGGGTGTAGCGCCTTCCTTTTCTTACGCCGTGGCGTGGATTTTACATTGCACGATTTGCAGTGTTCGTTTAAAGAATACAATGCAAATGATAGCTTTATTTTTAAGTCACAATAATGATTATTAATAATTTTAACAACGTATTGATAGGAAGAAACAATCACAAAGCATGGAAATCATCAATTGTATAGGCTATATATATCTGAAACATCTTTTCTCCGCGCGTTAATGCAGAATCTTGTACCATTTTTTAGCTGAATATACTTCTGCATTTCTTGTTATGGTGCATGCAAAATTTGACAATGATTGGTTAAATTTTCATACAATAGTAAAGATTTTATATTTGGTAAACAATGTAGTGATTTAATCTTAGCCTGTAAAGGTCCTACTATTGTAAGAATTCCTTTGTTCACGTGGGGCTTCAGCCACGGCCCCTGATATTATGCGCTCGTGCCAGTGCGAGCAAAATGAGGTCTCCGAGCATAGGGGCATGGGGCCTCTTGCAGCGCAGGGGGCCTCCGGTTTTGCTCTACAAATCTGGATAAGCGCTTAAGCCGCTTACTATGGTATTACTCAGTGTCTAATTTCTAGAATTCGTTTTGTATTCTTGCTGAGATTAATGATGCCTTTATAAGGCTTATTATGGTGAAGTTGTTTTGTGAAGGCGACGAGCTAGTCACTTGCCACTTTTTTTAAATTTACATCTAATCTAGGCCCAGTTTTATGTGTCTGGGGCTAGCTGCCCCTTTGACACTGCCTATCAGTTCGGGGATTAGGAGGGTAATGATATGTATGTATTCTGTTGAAAAGAATTTTTTTTTAAATTTATTTATTAGAAAACTCAACAGCATTTTTACAATAATCATGCATTCATAAAACTTTACCACATAAACACTTAGCTAATAACAGAGTTTCACAGCGTGATATATAACTATTACGAAGCAAAGCAGAAATATAACTGAGCTATAATTATATTACAAATAATTTTTCTCGAATACAGTTCTGTTAATTGTGTATCTGTAGTGATTGTGATGAGTTGATTTGATTTGGTTGGCAGCCGTTTTGAGAAAAGTATCTATTTGTTATTTATTTAAGAATAAGAATAATAAAAATATAAATAATAAATGTATATAGCTACAAATATAGATTAATTGATTTTTCGTAACTTAGCTTATTAAATAATTGGCAATGTTTTTTTTATACACAAAGGTGACCAGTGTATAACCAGCCTTATAAGCGGTCACCGAAGCTTATTGAGGCTTGCAACACAAAGGGTGTCTCGCACTGGCCCTTTGAAGGTTTTGTTGAGGATCCACCGTGCCGGCGGCGTACGGGACGAGGTCGGGACAAGCACCTTAGGTCTCCGTCGGTCCCCTGAACCGTCGTATCGGGCCTCCGGGCGTACATTTGGGTAAAGACATCAAAATAGGGACCCGATAACAGGACTAGTGATGTTCCGGATATCCGTAGCCGTATCCGCGGATATCCGAGGAAGGGACCGTATCCGTTACTTTTCTTGCGGAATTTTTACGGATTTGCTTTATTAAGTTTCAATTGATAGGATGAAATGCTATATATATGTAGATCGTTAGGTAGAAATAAAAAGCTATTAAATTCCAGTCAGAGTATTTTTTATTTCCTAAACTGAAATATTTGGCACCTTTTTATTGCATACATTTATCATAGTAAGTTACTATACCAATAGTACTCTTGCGCGCCGACACCGATAAGAGTAAGAGAATAAAGATCCGTATCCGCGGTTATACATTTTATCGATCCGGCACATCACTAAGCAGGACGAAGGCGCAGGTGGTCGCAAGTTATGTACCTAAACATAAACATTATTTAATGAAAATTTAAATGATTTTTTGTGTAAGTCCTTTCAGGGAAGCATTTAATGGTTCCCTGAAAGTTTTAAGATGCAAACCGGGCGAAATGGGGGCGAGTCGGTAGGCGAGTAGTTTAAAATAATTGTTTAAAAGACGGTCTCTTCTCCTCTGATCAAAATAATTGGAATTCTACGAGTTACAATTCTCTCGAGAAAGGGCTGACGACAATTTTACCTGCACAATATACAATTTGGAGTCTAGAATCTTAAACTAAATATAAACACACTAAGAACCCGATTGCGTCTCTGTATCTTCATTAGACAGTCTCCAGAATTGCCGTTAAAGTATATTTTGAGACAACAACGCTTTGTGTCTGAGTCTTTGAAATATTATCAAGGCACAGAGCACAGGTCCTATTATCAATGTGGGTTCTTGAACGAAATTGTTGCGGCGCCTTGCAAAAGACAGACAACTGAGTTTCTGAGTTTTCTCGTCATGTTGTAATGAAACATTGGTTGCTTTGTTTTTTATGCGCAACCTGTGTATGTTACAATTGTAATTTTAAAATAAAACCGTCTCGTGTTGTTCTGGGAAAATTAATGTATCAATGTACCTTGTCTAGCATGTAGTAAATGATGCGACTATTGGCGTATTCGGTATTTATTGTGCAGGCAACGAACTAGCTAATGTCACTACTATTTAACCCAATTGACCTTAATTTTTACCTTATGGAGGAGCAATAAACCTATTAACTCTACCGACCCTTTCGGGGATTGTGCCTATGATAGTATGTATAAAACTACGGACATACGTCGTTTCATTGATTCTTATTTCCATAACCAAAGTGCTTAAGCTACTAATCAGATGATGATGTTGATGATGGTAATGATGTCTAATGTCGGTTTATGAAAGTTGGAAGATTGGATACTTCAAAGTTTTCCCAATTTTTCATGATTATAGGGTTACATGTTTTGTTCACTGAGGGCATTGTGGCTTGTAATATAGGACAGGTCTTAGTATCGTTTTGGCAACGGTGCCAAATTGCGCCAAGACATTACTCAGTTTTACTTACTACTATCTTCTAGGTATTTCTCGTCAGCTGTGCCTCTGATATGAGTTTAAAAGAGGCAAGTTTAATGAAAAAATATATGAGAGAGAAGGTGCAGCGCTGCTAAATGAAATGCAAATTTTGTATAGGTTATGCAAATGTGGCGTGCACTGAAATGTGATAGAGTTTCGTGTTAAACTTTAAGGGTGTTTTTAGTATCATGAACTCAGTACTTTGTTTTAGAAAGTCTGGTGCATAACATTGTGGGACAAAGAATAAGGGAGGTCGTCATCATCATTAATTATCCTAGCGTTATGTCCCGTCCTTAGGGAAGTCCGCTTAGACCATGATCCAGGATTTAGCGAGTTTGGTAATCACGTTGAAGCGAGTGCCGATCTGACCTTCGTAGCCCTTATATAGGGGAACCAGACATTTTAGGATCATCGTTACTCATCCGTAGGCGTTGAAATGTGGTTTCTTCACGATTTTTTTCTTCATCGCCAAGCTAGTGGTATAGATTTGAACCCGCACCCCTCGGTTAAAAGGCGCGTGTTCTTACCATTGAGCTACATATCGCGTGTAGTCCTGTCAGTAATATTTCTAGTAAGCTGTTTCACTTTATCAAAAGCACCATATGCAATTATAAAACATTTACCTTGATATGTCACCGTGCCAGAATGAATAAATAGCTCTTATTTAATCACTCTGCATAATGAAATGATTCTCAGCGATTACACTAACCTACACAAAGTAAACGGAAAAAGCGCTGTTGATTCCAAACGTGTTGTAAAAGTAAATACGAAACAATTGCGCGTAAATGTTGATCCGGGAGTCCCGCAACTGCAGTTGTTTGTGTTGCGGAGTATTGTTGTTCACTGTGTTGCGCAGTTTATATTGTTAAAACGCAGGCTGCCCTGGGAATGAAATGGGGATTTCGTTAGTCGTTATGGCGTAATGTTAAAATAAATTCAAACTATTGGAGCTACTGATGTTACGGGGGCTTTTGACCAGAGGTCTACCTCCCACTTTATGAAACATACAATTCGGCGGATGTTTCTTCGGATGAATAAGGCGGCGAAGCAAATGGATTAAGATTAGGAGCATAAAAAATCTCCTTAGCAGTAATGTCCTACGTAGGTAGGAAAGTCGGGTAGCAGCAACCTTAATGGCCATTTTCTAGGAGCAAAGATTTTTCGCATTATACATTCAGCGAACAGTTAACTAAAGATACCATATCATATAAATGTGGCACAGTTGGTCGCAATGACTGGATCGAGCGATGACCCATCGCGACCCCGACAGGTTGCTGTCAAGTTCGTCTAGCGCGCATAATCCCTAATCCGTAACTCAGATTAATGGCTAGTTTCATAGAGCCATTGGGCCACATATGGTAATTAACAGTTGCTGCCGTCTACCGACTCGCGATAACAAACTACCTCAAAACTTTCAGAGAACGCCAGTTTTTCCAGTTCTTGATAAAGTTTCACCTGACGTAACTTAAAACATTAATTATGTTTTTTCTGCCTACCCCGCTAGGGAAGTGGTGTGAAGATTAATTAGTTAGTTTTATGTTTTTTATGTTTGTGTGAACCACATATTTTAACTTATCTACTAAATAAATTCCTGACAGGCTATCAGAAATTTTATGAGCGCATCGTGAGTCCGGCACTTAACGATAGACCGAAAATTTTATATGTTTATACTGCCTTACTGTTGCACATATCTGGCTATAAATTTGAGGCTACGACTGGTCCATAACTAGATAGTGATATCTAGTCTCTTGGCTGGCCGCCAAATGCGCCAAGTCCCTATGTAATTGAATTTTAAGAACGCGTGACATGGACGAAGATTGGATGGATTTCTACTTGAACTAGATTCTCTATCTTTATGATTGGGGTTTTACCTTTATTAAAATGGTAGAAATAGTAGACATCCCTTATGAATATTACTTAAAGTTATACAGAGATTCCCAGTCCACTTAATGAAAGCGGTTACACTTGCGTGAATTCGTTTTTACGAACTACCAGGTCATAGTTTTGCGCCTATTGTCTCTGAGAATGTACAACTGTGCAAAAGTTATACCAGATGTAGATATGAATGTGTTCTTTATTGTAGCAATGCCGACACACTAATATGTACTCCGCGAAATATTTCATATCGCGGAACAGCTGATGCGACGTAGTTTTCGGTGCCTTATCTCCTGAGCAGCCGCCAGCATCTGGCTCGTATGGCTGCGTGCCAGGAGGCCAGGGGCTTGCTCTTCTTCGTGTTGCCTTGGCAAATCACCTTTTTAGTTTATCAAGTTTTGCGGAGTTTCGAAAGTTATCGATCGGTATCTTGAATTGAAATATGATATCACGTGATTGCATAACATTTTGCTAGTTGCTAGACGATATGTTCGCTTTGCTTCATTAGATTAGATGTCATGACTTCCACTCAGGAAAAGAAGTTGGGAATTGCATCTAGTCTTTTATTATACAACACCATTTGTTGTTACTTTGTTTATATCACGTTACGTTTCTATTATTCAACTATCAAGACTGCATCAGCGGATCGTTCGTTCGCGTCCATCAGATAGCTGTGCCATGAATCTTGCGTCATACCTCTTCCGAATATCTTCGAAATATCACATCCCGGCCTGTTCATACACCAATTTTGATTTAGTTTTTTTTTCTAGTATAATCTCTGTTGAATACATTTAATTGTCAAAACCTTTACTTCTTGTACCGACGTGATTAACAGGGTCACTACAGACGATTTGTTTTACCAAACTGTTTCCTGAGTGATATTTTCTAATCCTTTTGTGAAACATTTAGCCAGAATTTCGGGAGCTAACAAGACAGGCCATTGTTTCCCGAAGTTACCAGAAGGTAGCCGCCAGAGATTACTGCCCCCCTCCCCGTGATAATAGGATCTGCGTCGAGTGGCTTGTCACATTGTCGCGAGTTCTTCAGACTGGAATGGAATCGGCGACAGCCTCCGAGATTTGTTTATTAAATAATAGCCACTAACTTTTAATTGAGTTTTGTTCATTTGAAACGTTCAAATAAACGACTGAATCTTTGAAAGCACTAAACAATTTGCTTTTGCGCAAAGTTTATGCGTAATTTCTACTATTAATTTCGTTATACTGTCTTAAAGACGGAGCGCAAATTTGCAGTGACTCAAATGTTTTCTGCGATAACAGAGCTTTATTCTCCTATCAAGTTTGCGCTTACGCATAAAATAGTGACAGATGAGAAAGTTAGTCTTGTCATGATAACAATGTGTCATACAGTACGCACAAGCGAGGATAGGTACGTGACGATGAAACCGATGAATATAAGTTAGTGTGTCTAACTCTGGTCGGGTCAAGTTTTTGGTTATAATTTATATATTTTTATTTTGATACTCTACAACAGGCCCACACTAAAACGTGGTTCAAAGTTAATTATGATTCATACCCCTTGTATAAATTGTATTGAAAAGAGTAACTACCGAGTTTCTTGGCGGATTCTTCTCGGTAGATACAACATTCCGAACCGGTGGTAGAATCATATAGCTGTGGCTTTACCTGTATTTGACGATTTATAAGTATTTCCTTGAAACCTATATAAATAAAGAATATTTTGACTTTGACTTTGACTTTGAATTGCCTGGGAGATGTGGAATAGATGAACATATATTGCAGACTAGAGGTGTTTTTATAAGAAGAATTCCTAACAGGTCACAAAATTCAACTGAATCAAAAAAGTTCATAGTTTTGCCACACCTGTCTTTAAGACGACTTGGAAATAAAGGTAATAAATAGAATCCTTAACAGATCAAAGTATTCGAATCTGTAAAAGAGTTATATAACACAATCCTTTTAGTGGAATACCCTTCGAAAATTCATTTTCAAATCTGTGAAGTTGGAAGAAGGCAGCTAACCTACTTCCCGACCATAATTAACCAGCGCCAGTCCGTATGACCGCTGAGGAGCTGCCGAAACAAACTTTATGCATACACGGGGACGTGCGCTCAGGAATTTGAACCTGCAAACAGTGGGGAAGTTTAACCCGCATGAGCGCTTAATTTAATTTTAACTTGACCGGTGGTTAGGTGGAGTTCAAAATTTGGTTATCTGGTTAGGACAGCACTTACGTTTTGGGTCGTGAACTAATAATAAGAGATTTTAAGGCACCGTTTTAGGTTTTCTATATGTTATTATTTCATGATACAGACGCACAGACATGCTATCACTGGCTTGACTTGGAAACGTTTTATAGCATCTCAGCCTTCGAAAGCAAAAGCGAAATTGTTTGACAAATATTCAATATGTTTTGGATAAATTGGTGATCAAAGAAAGTATCTGCCCAAAATGTACTTTTTCCTGCATTCATGTTGCACTTGCATAAGGTTTGACGTCCCTGCCCTACAGCGTCCTTGTATATAAGCGATTTCAAAATTATACAAAGTGTCCACTTTATTCGTTAGACAACACCTAATAAAAATTCTAACAACTATAAAATTTGCATTCGTACAGTCCCAGATGAGAGCTAGATAAACTAAAATTAGCCTTCAACCTGAGCTACTAATTGAGACATCTTAAACTTTTAATGAATGTGAAGCGCGGAATGGTCAAAAGAAGCAAAACTTGACGCCGTAATTAAAAACGAAATTGTTTAAGTCTCCTTGGAGTTTCGTGAAGGAATTTTGTTAATGCTGGAGGCGGGATTGTCGTTCCTATCTGTGGAACGATTTTCTACCATTGAACGGAACATAAAACGTATCCATAGAAGAAGTCGAAGCTTAACGGTGTGTACATACCTATAGTTAATTATAATATGTAATTAATACACATACATGCGTTTTATCATGCCCGCAGTGCCGAAGGAATAGTCGAAAGGGGTAGCTAGCTCCATTAACCAAAACATGTACCAGTCCAAAATAAAATTTTTCAAAATTTGATCCGGAAAAAGTTAATGCCCTAAGAACGGACTTAGGCTACTTTTGACCTAGCAAAACGAATATGTCATCAAGATAAAACTCAATATACAATCATATGTGTTACATCGTGTTTGGTATTCACAAAAATGTGGTGCTTCACGCGAGTAACTGAAGTGCTACGAAAATACGCGGTCTGTCAGTTAAATTCACGATCAGCATGAGGTATCTGACCTCGAATATTACGAATACTTGCATGTCGAGTAGTAAATCGATGCAAAACGTCTTGAAACTGCTGAACGTATTTTAATTGCAGCACCGAATCTTCCAGCCGTTTCTTACTCCTTTACGATCCACGTAAATGTCAAATTATAAAGTTAATTTATGTTTCAATTTACGAAGTTTAATCTCCGCTCAGGCGACAAAGCGCCTTCATTATGGAGGTGAGCGGATTCGAGGGCTTTTCCATTTGGCAGAGGGTCACGGTGGCTGTGATTGCGCTGACACGCCAGGCGTGATGACAGCCAGGCGTGTTACACGCTAGGTGTGTCGAGTGGGGTTGGAGTGCGTTTCGACAATTCGCTCGGATAAATTTGCTTGCGTAAGTCCATTCAGACTTAAATACTCTTATTTAAGGAATTTAAAACAAATTATGTGTCACCAGGAAACAGATTTGCCTTTTAATAAAAAACAAAGAAATACTATTCACACATCTCCCACCACCTCTCACACTCTACTCTCGTAGGTCAAGGTTCCGATCATAATGATAACCATCGAAAACAGATCAGCCCTGGTAACAAACAGTACAATTGCGCCAACTCAATCATCTTAACTCACTCCGCTGATGTGTTAACTCACGTCTTCTTAACGCACAGTGCACTAATGCGGGACAAGACTGGCACGTTTCATTTCTTGCGCCATAACGCATTTTTTGAGTCAGAGACTCATGGAGTTGGCAGTGACTTGCGGCTGAGTAAGTATGTCAATGCAAATGTTTGCGGAGTCACTCGTTTTTACCATGAGGATAATTATAAACCTACTTAAAGCACAATACAGATTCTAATTCGCCAATAAATAAGTGCCACTGTCTTAGCTGATGCCATAATTAGTTTAGTGCGACACAATGGGAGTGCAATAAATTGGTCTCCCAGATTACGACTCCCTCCCCCACAATTCGTGAAGCCCGTGCTGCGGTGGACATAAGCCGTTAATAGGATTTATGCGAGTAGCCGTGGTTTAGAGGGTATGCTGGGGTAGGCTGCGTGCCGCTCCAGAACTATATAGTAATAGCGATTTTCTCCTTAAAACATACATTTTGAATCGATTTGCATCCCAAATCACGAAAGATCGTTATTGCATGTTGGCCTAGGACGCAAAAAAATGTACCAATTATGTTCTTTGTGTCGTAAAAGACAATATTAGTGTATTGGATGTTGTGTTTGACATTGCGTAGACGACGAGCTAGCCGCTTGTTATTACATAAACATAACATCAAGCCTATAATCCTGGAAGGGGTAGGCAGAGTCAAGGGGCAGCAAGCCTCTTTAACCACTTTTAGCCAATAACAAAACTAGGCTGGGTTAGATGGAAAATTGTGAAAAAGTAGTGACAAGTGGCTAGCTCGTCGCCTACACAATCACATACCCACAACCCCATATACCATTAATCGCCCTTTACGACATGCTAGGCAAGAAACACAGTTGGTACATTATTTTTAAGTCCCAGACTAACATCAGATATTGGAAAATCTACCTGAATTTCGGAAGGAAGTTCGATGTGTGTAGTTATACACACTTCTAAATCTACGCCCGGTGAGTGTAGAAGTATAATATAATAAATACCTTCGTATCGTCCGAAGCGAGCGACCACCGACTACTTAAAATAACTTCAATATAATTATCACAATAATACCTTGCATGCAAACGATTCATTCCGTGCGGATTTCGGAATTAATTTTCGTTGCAAAACGTATTTTCGTTATCTCTCGAAAGCGGTCATTATTATGTGCCCGATTGTATTGCGTTTCCCATTCGATGAAATAAAAAGAGCATTATATAAATACGGCGTTTAATTAATGCATTGTGAATTTCGTACGAAACTTGATGAGTTTATACTGCAACAGTTTTTGTGTGGAAATGGCAATTACTAGCTTTTACACGCGGATCCGACTGCTTTGGATTTGATACGTTACATCACCCTATCGTGTGACCTGAAAATGTATCAATCTTCCAGAATAAAAAGTGGCCTACTTCTGTGCTTCAAACTTTTGGCCTACGAAATTATTATAGCAATCCGAGAAGCGGTTTAGACGTCAAATCGTTGACGTCTAAACCGCTTCTCGGACGTCAAGACGTCAAAGAGTTGAACTTATTTTATTTTAGTTTTTTTGGATTTTGTTATAATTGATGACTAAGACTAAGAGAATAAAATAATCATGATTAGATTGGCCAGTCCATTTTGGAAACCGGCGGTTGGACTGGCCTACGACCTACCGAAAAAAATATTTAGTTTAGGAATTTATTTTCTTGTCCTGAATTTTTTTTATTTTTCTTCCATGGCCATCTAACTAATCAGGATCGAGGCTCCCGGTCGATTTTTGAAAACATTGTGTTATTCTAACCGGATTGAAGAGATTTATTTTTTACACCAAGTACAAGCATAGACATGCGCTTACGCGTTCAACTGTCGAAACTGATAAAGATGGAGTAAAGTCTTCAGTTACTTGTATGATGAAGAGTGATTCTGCCCTCCGCCCACCCGCGCCGCGGAGGGCTGCGTTTGTATTAACGGCATATTTTCCTCTAACAACTGTTGCGCCCTTAGGACGAGACCATGTTGTACAACTGTCCTTATTTGGCGAGATTTATTTTGAAATCTCTGTTCTGCGAAATGAAAGGATGGTAAAGGGCTAATGGGGATACTGTTATGTGATGTAAGACTTTTACACGTACGTTTGATAAAAGGGACATAAGGTACACCAGACTTCTGTACTTCTACTTCTGTTCAGGTGGCTGTGTAGAAGTATTGCCAGAAAACGTCAGTGAGTAAGAAAAATGAAATGTTGATTAGCGGGTACAATTCTGGCACACGCATTTCTACAAATAAGCCTTTTATGAAGTGGTAATTCAAACGAAGTCTCGTGGCTTTATTACGTAGGATGTTGGTGCAGATCCAGACGCGTACCTCTAGATTTTCAAATTTAAGATCGTTTGTAACTAGAGCGTTGGTGATGGAGAATACGTCAAGTAACCTGCATATTAAAAGACCTCCAAATATAGTATTATAGACCAGGAGGATCGTTACATAATGTTCGAAGGTAATTACTAAATTTTTAATGAAAAAACTGAATAAATGTACTTATTTATATTTTTTATGGTAGAAAATTTGTACACTGTTCCTTATAAAGTCATGAACTCTTTCACTCCACCGCCTCTCTTACCACGGTCCAACGACGAACTTTACAGCGAAGTATTTTTAAAACATCACCTCATGTGAACAAGCCCTATCTCGTCAACGGTGCTAGGCCGGCGCGGACTTAATTTGATCGCGTCAAGTCCACACGCCATTTTCGACCTTATACCCAGAGCTTAAAGCTCTCGCGTACGTAGACGTAAACTTGTGTGCTTTGTCCCTATCCGTTGACCCCTTTGTCGAGGACTTGTTATATTTTTATTTTTCGGGGTGAAAGGTTACAAATGTGGGCTTGGGTGTGTTCAGACGGAGATACGGATAGGCAGACTTTGGCACGTGTATTTATGAGTTTACGTGCTTATCTGGATGAAACATGTAATACTTTTTCCATTATCTGTATATAAAAGGGGAGCAGTGGTCGCCTAATGGCGCTCTCACACAGCTACATACGAAGTATGTACAAGTATTGCATAAAAATTATTATTTTTTCTTTCTTCTTTCTTTCTTTGTAAGCTCTACTAGGGTGTAGGTTTTTAAAATCTAGGTAAAATTAAGCTTGTGGTGTACTGCTATCTCGATGCTTGGGGATAAAATCTTGAAATTCAAATATATAATAGTCAGACTAAGATACCTCGGGTCGAGATATAACACTGGCCCGTTGTGATGACAAATTCGTTAGAGTCAGAAATTTGATACAAACACGTACGTCTTATTCTTTTTATATAGACGTTCCAGTTATGATTCCATCTTAGATTCTTTAATTTAAGATTTTTTAAGAATTGAGACCCTCATCCAATTTCATGACAAAAGCTATTAAAATTGTTATAATATACAAGGTTTACTTCGTGGGTTTTTAAAAAGAAAGAAAAAACAATTATCGGATAAAACATTTTTAGGATACCATTACTTTTTGTTTTAACACTGATTCATTAAATGAAAATATTTGAGTCGTGTTTTGAATTTGGTATGCATAAGGTTGTATATTCGTTACTCAGTAACGGGTGCATCTTCCTATGCATGAGTGCATCGTCCTATGCATAAGTGCATCGTCCTATGCATGAGTGCATCGTCCTATGCATAAGTGCATCGTCCTATGCATGAGTGCATCGTTTAAAATATGGTTGTATAATCGTTACTCAGTAACGAGTGCACCGTCCTATGCATAAGTGCATCGTACTAAAAATAAGGTTGTATAATCGTTACTCAGTAACGAGTGCACTGTCCTATGCATAAGTGCATCGTACTAAAAATAAGGTTGTATATTCGTTACTCAGTAATGAGCGCACCGTCCTATGCATGGGTGCATCGTCCTAAAAATAAGGTTGTATATTCGTTACTCAGTAACGAGTGCATCGTCCGACTTGTACGTAAAAAAACACTCACAAATTCATTCTGTTCTCACGTTTGATGTTAGATGTCGTTTGAATTCGTACTGTACGCGAAGTGAATCGATGCAATTCGTCTTGCCATGTATATTTCAATCGTAATAGAAGTATCGAGTTATCCAATTGTTTACCTGTAAATATCTAAGAAAGGATCGTAAAACCAAAAGACGTGAAACATACATGGGGATCAATTAAATTTGATGAATAATTAATTATTCATCCTAGAGTTGTATTCTCTTGAATCCGACTATCAGACAGTCGGATTGAGAAATATACACATTTTCAATAACGCTACTTGCATGGTGCTGTTCTTAACTACGTACGTCATGCCTCTTGCTGCATTGTCATCCAATAATGAAATGAAATGGAATAAAATAAAATGAAATGAAATGAAATGAAATGAAATGAAATTGAAATGAAATTGAAATGAAATTGAAATGAAATGAAATGAAAGAAGATAATTGGAAACATAAACGGCGTTAAGATGCTTAACGACATGCCCTGTCGCATAACGCCGCCCGCCCGTGCAGGAGGGCGTCCTGCATTATGCTCGCACATTTTGTTTAAGCACATATTTATAGAGTTCAACTCGATGAAAACTTTGCATGATACAGCCGAGATGCGGTAATGGATAGCACTCGGTGAATATAAAGAGATGACACATGAAAGAATCAGAATAATATTTATTTATTATTGCAATATGGCTCTGATATTACCAGTATATTCACTATTACAGCTTACGTAACAAAGAAGTTTACACTTTACGAATGTTACAGTGGCAATATGTTTATTTCCGTTACTTTCACAGCGTAAAGTATAACCTTGTTGCGGAAGTTTGCTCCTGATAAGCAAATAAGTTTTTTTATTGCAGGGGTGACCCAAATGAAAGTATGCATAGGTATATATATGTAGTATCTTAACACTTATATAGTGTACTACATTATATGTAGTATAATAGTTATTATAATACATGGTAAAAGAAAACCTTGTCAATAAAAACTAAACATTTCTTTTAATCAATACTGTTTGTTGAAACAAACAGTGTTTATGTGTATGTCGATATAATCTTCAACAGTAAAAGCCACAAACGAAACCCATCTTCACTGTTTCCATTACTTTCTCGAATATTACACCATTGTATTTAAGTAGAAAATTACTTATAACTTTTCTAATCCCCGAAAATTTCAAATCATAATTTAACGTAATCCGCCCTAGCGGTAATCCTTTGTTGGCTCTCGAATACTTTGTTTGAGTACAAGATTCACACAGCAGGGCGGTAAAAGTTCTCGTTTGTCTTTGGGCTGAGTAAAAAAGTTCCCTTGTTCCACGTTTTGGAACAACTTGCACAAGTTGTAACGGGCGCGAGCGGGACAGTATTAATAACGAAGTTTCCAGTGTTTCACTTACAGCTGTTGAGGTTGCATTCAAACATCTAATGGTTAAAAACAAAGTTGTAAAGTTATTTGACTTGTCTTTTCATTGCATATAACAAAAATTAAAACCGTTTTTAAAGAAAACACTCAAAAAATGTTTATTAAAAAACACGAAAATAAGGTTTTATGAAAAAAAAACACTAAAAAGAACCAGTCTAAATAAGTAGCTATTTAAATACCTACAAAGTATTAAAATAAATTCTTCCTACTGCTTAGATGAAAGTATAAAACTTTAACACGTATGTAAATATTTACAATAATCAGATAGTTTTGGAGTAGGTCTTGGAGTAGGAGTAGGCCTTGAAGGTGGTTTGGAGAGAACCTCCACCTTTTTTTGAAGTCGGTTAAAAATTAATACTAATATCCGGAATCATTTGTACAAAAAAGTGCATTGTGCACTTTTGCACGTGTTAATCCCTGTCTACATATAATAATATCCTAAATACGGTTTAATGTACTACAAGATTTTTTATGTTTTTAACATTTTTAAGGAGCTGACATTTGTATTTGCTCCCGCTGAAGTTAACTGCAATTTTCTTCAAATGAGATACCATACGTCCAATTACTGCTTGCATGTATGTATACATCAAGAAATAATCAGAAACATGTGATTGAATGAGCTTACTGCTTCTTTGACACTGCCTAACCCTTCAGGGATTCCGTGCGTAATGATGATGTGTATTTCAATGCAATAAAAAAAATACATCCGAATCAAAAACTTTTCAAATTATGTCCGACGCCTTTGTTAAATAAACTAATAACTGCACCTTTGACATAGCAAAGTCTCAAATATCATAAATTGCTTTCAAGTATTCTGACCTAACGATTACACGACGAAACTATATAATGCAGCCACAATCGTAAGCTGTGGGCGTGAAATGTAGGCCCTTATGACGAGAGATTACACCACTGGGATGTCTGCGGAAGGCTGTTAAACTCATTTCCGGATACAATATCCTCTCTGCTCAGACGTCAAAGGCTACTTAATGTCTGGGCTTGTTGAATAAGGAGGTCACGGTTCAGATTATGGTATTTTGATGTTTTGTGAAGTGTTGTTTTAATTTTATACCGTTAAATATTTTTATTGGTATCGATAAAGAGTTTATTTTTTTTATGTGTGGACGGAAAATAAAAGAGTTGCACTCTTCCATAGATGAATTTGGTTTAACAATAGGATTGCTTAGACAATTTGAGATTATTTAATTGTATTAAATATAATTATGTTTTCTTACATAACATGTATAAATAATTAGGTCGTCTATTATGAAAGAATACGAAAGATCCTCAATTTAGACAGCTGTGCTGTTTTCGTGCTATTAAGTGTGTTTTGCTAACCACTACATTTTAATACGAAATTATCTTTAAATGAATGTTATGGCATTTCATGAGATACATTCTTATTGCTGTAACCTTTGTAATCATAGCGTGAGCGGACATCGTTTAGCCTTCCAGTTGACTTCCGGCCCCGTAGCTCATTTCCGGCGGCGATCTCGCGTGTCGTATACCTAACCTCACTTCACAACATTTATCAACACTTTTGTTAGTTTGAACGTAATTTCGTTTCCTTTGCCCTAAATTTTGTGGCTGAAGGGTCGTCATTGTAATTTAGTTTGATATAAATGGAGCCCAAGCATAAACTCACCTCAATTATCCCAACTTATATTACAAAGCGTATGTAAGCTTTTTGTTTATTTCTTACTCAGGACTAAATTACCTACCCAGTAATCACAATGTAGTCAGTAAAAAAGAACCTGAATATTTATAACCTCTATTTTTAAGATTTATCTTTAAGTATTATATTATAGTTAAATTTCTCAAATTTAGGTCGGTGGTTTGGCAAAACATCTTAATGAAATCTGCACATTTAAATAATGGTATGGATGTGTAAACACGCTCCAATTTGTAGTATCCCTGTCTCTGAGTTATGAGCAGCCCTTCTGTGTAACCGGACTCGCAAAACCCTGGATCAAGGCTCAGAGGGACCCAACTAAGACAGGAACGTAGCGCTAAGAAGGCAATAATCCTTGCTACCTTTAAACCCAGCTTATACGAAGCTTAATACAAAGGATAAATTTTCACGATGCTGGAGGAAAACATCATAGGGAGGTAGGAAGTTTCTCACTTTACTAGGTGATTGATGATATGACGGAAATAGAGACGGTTACGGGAAAATATTCCATCAAAAGCTGGGGTATTCTTTGTTTCACGCCTTAGAGGAATGCCACTCAATCTTTTTGTTTTTAAAAGTCGGATCAAATGAACGGTGTAAATTCTTGTTATGTGCAAAGTGATACATATATTGTAAGAGTAACAACAAACATAGTTGCTTTGAAATTAATTATATATACCTTGCTAAATAGTAATCTGAATTGAATTGTTTAGAAACAAATATTGTTCTTATCAACCTTATTAATTCATTAAACAAAATCTCTCATATGCTCGTGTTTTCATATCGAAAACCAAAGTTATTAATTTAGGTCTATGATCTATTCATTGTTTTCCAGGTTAACGAAAAAAAACCTAATAGCTAGCAAAAGCTATTAGGAATATGTTCAACGTGGCATGTAATTAAGACTTCGTATAAAAGTTCTCGGTGTTAACGTAGGGCGGGCGGCATTAAGGCTGTAGGAGCTTTCCGCCCTACGCCTCATTTCCGCCCACTTATAGCGTAGTTTGAAACAATTGAGTGCACACTTTATAAGAAATATGCTTCAGACTTTTATGTTGTGGCTGTAGTTGTGGCAACTTCTCATACATATTTATATCAGGTTTATGTTCTGTTAATATCTGTGTATTTTGGTTGGTGAAATATAATAAGCCAGTAGAGAAACCAGAATGAATATTTAATGTCAACAATAAGACAATCAATTGCTTATAAAAGTCACATACGTTAGATCAAAGGGTTATGAAGCAGCTTATTACATTTTCGATTTCAAAGGGGATTCTACATAGATAATTGTTTTTATTGCATTATTACCTTATTCGATTCCGATATTATAAAAAAGAAACAAGGTTACATGACATTTTGGACCTTACGATATTTCCGGTGTTTCTTATTAAAACATTTTGATTTTAATATCATTAAAGACGACATATTTTATGAAAAGAGAAAAATCTTAGAAACCTAAAAGAAATCCTACTTAAAGCAGATAATCAGATTGTATAAACATCCACATACGCTAAAACCGCTTTTTAACATCGGTGTCTAACATAAAAGCAATGTTCATCAATATAAAGCGTTTTCATCTTACAAAACGTTTTAGTAGATGAAAATGTACGTTAATATAATTGAGAGTACAAATACATTTTGACAAAATCCCATGCGAGCCTAAAAGTGCCTCAAAAAGCGATCTCTCTTAGGCGGACGGCGTTATGTCGTTAGGCGGGAGCCGTTAAGAATCCTGGGCGGTTTTCGTTGCGCGCCTCATTTCCGAACGTAATATCCTATAAGCGATTTAATTTCTCATGTTAGTTTGAAACGTTACGCATGTTGGTGATTATGTAATGGTATGAATAATTATGTTTTCCTTCCCATTGCAATTGGAATAATTTAGTTTATAGAGTTCGTGGTGCACAGTGTTTAGTTAGCGACATTGGTATAAATTAACGTATGTTGTGGTGACTATGACCGATGACCATTCTAAGTACCATTAGTGGCATTTGTCATTAGCATGTCTGTATGTATGTATGACCGTGTTTCAGGAGACAAATTTAATCATATATAAAGCATTAGTTTAGAACGGTTAATACTTATATTTACAACAAAATATAAAGTTCAAAAAAAACTTTTTAATAATAGATGAGCATTGACAAGAACACTTAATGGAATGTAGGTCAATTCGTCTCTAGTCTATTTACCAAAATAACATCACTCAGTGATGTTATTATCAACCAAACTCGATGTTACCGAAGTTGGTCGATTAGTCGAATAATGGATTATACTATTAGTTTATCAACAATAATGGATCAGGTACTTAGAGATTTCCTGTGACGCGTTTTCCTTGTATTTGAATTAAGTAATTGGGTTCTTGTTCTATATGTATATTAGTTAGGTTTTTCTGTATGGTTAATAATTTAAATCTAATTACTACGGTTACTAAACTGCTGTGATTATGTAGGCGACGACCTAGCCACTCGTCACTATTTTTCATCTAACCCAGTCCATTGCCCAACGTTGGTCTGGGACTTAAGAAGAATGTGCCAACTGTGGTTCTTGCCTAACATGTCGTAAAGACGACTAATGGTATATCGG
Organism: Glyphodes perspectalis; assembly: GCA_951394215.1. Classification (NCBI taxonomy): domain Eukaryota; kingdom Metazoa; phylum Arthropoda; class Insecta; order Lepidoptera; family Crambidae; genus Glyphodes; species Glyphodes perspectalis. The sequence continues at coordinate 3,566,701 of OX596217.1, forward strand.
GTTTTGGGTATGTGATTGTGTAGGCGACAACCTAGCCACTTGTCACTATTTTTTCATCTAACCCAGCCGAGTTTTGTTTTTGGCTGAATGCGATTAAAGAGGCCTGCTGCCACTTTGACTCTGCCTACCCCTTCGGGGATTATGGGCGTGATGTTATGTATGTATGTACTAAACTACTGTTTATACAGAATTATAATTACTACCTTGACGAAAATGTTACAATGAATTAATTATTAAAAAGTTTTCGTAAAGGAAATAATATTTGTGTAGTTGTTGATGGCGTTATAATTGAGTACAAAATTAAGACAGTTTGTTTGCAAACAAGCAGAGTGTAACTAGGGCGCCGGAATCAGGGCCTAATTGAGTTGTTGGGGCAGCTCTTAACCCTTGGGTAGGGCTGACGGACTATTGAAGAATTGGGTAAATTAGGCGCTCCTCAATGCACCGTTTAAGTTAATACATACGTTGTCCATGCGGGCTGTACGGGACCATACTCGCGCGAGGAAAGCCAACCACAGCGCGATGACAATACCAAAAAAAAAAAAATTGTCTATGGGTGCTTCTCTGTTAAATGGAAACTGGCAGTCCCCACCAAAAATTATGCATTTAGAAGTTTATTTTTTTACCATTAAACATCTTATGTGATGGAAGTTCCATTATTCTTTCTAATTTCCTACTTTTTAGAACTCTAAGTATTCATTATTTAATATTTTTTTCCTTCTAAACCCTTCCAAAATCAGTACCCTGCTATGTCCCCAACCCAGAATCTCAACGAAACATTAAGACGAATATATTAATCTAACATGTCAGCTTAATATTAAAGTGCATACATCAATCTCAAAACATTGTAGAATATATACATAGATAAATTATTTTATTTAAATATAATATATTAATAAAAATCTTCAGTCAAAGTCTGTCCCTAAGTTTTTTCAATCAGTCCCCTGAGGTACTTTAAAAGTGGCGCCAAAATTTATTACTTTAGGTTGGCCACGCTTTCCGTAGTCCAACGAAACGCTAACGTCGTGATGTTAGAGCATATTCGAAAAAAAACGGCGATGCCATTTTCTTGACAGTGTACGCTTGCTGTTTGTTGCGGAATCACGTGTCGGGGCCGCAACGCACCTCAGTCCCTTGGTAAGTGATTTAAGTAGTTAATTGTTTTAAATAATGTTTGTTATTATTAATGCTCTTTAGATATACGACAAACAAAAACTAACAACATCGCTAAATTGGTAAGAATTAATAACTATTTGAGCTATTTGCAAAAGTTTTCATAAAAATCAGTCCTCTGGAGTCAATCCCCTGATCTTCAACCACACAGGGTACTGATTTAACAATCAGGGGACTGAAAAGATACGTAATTATCATACAAAGTCATTGCTTATACTGCGTATTGAATTTAAAATAATTAAGTTACGTGTCAATAATGAGTAAGTTTGATATTTTGGCTATAAAAAGTTTAAGTATGCAAATGAAACCATCCGACACGATCCATCTTTTATATATCAAAGGACGAATTGTATGTAAAAAAAAAATTATATTAGGTACGCTAGCAAATAAATACTTGTAAATGCAACTTACAACAAAGTTCTATTTATTATGCTTCTATGATTACAGGTAGATATCACGATGCCACCAAAGAAAAAATCGCTTTTAAGGGAAAAAAGTGAGAGAAGAGCGAAAAAATTAAGATATGAACGTTTAAATATGATCCTCAGAAACGGGAAGAAATGCGGGAGAAAGAGTGTATAAAGTACATTAAGAAAAAAGAAAAAGGCCTCAGTAAACTAGTGCAAGCTATGAATCCTCGCGAACACAGAGCTGCAAAAAAGAAGAAGAAGAAGAAGGGAGCATGCCGCAACTCATCGAGATAAAAAAGCGGCCCTTAAAGAAATCACGAATACATTTATTAGGGAAAATACACCAAATTTAGATCGCGAAAATACACCACCGATTCCAGTACCGACGCCAATGTCTACTCCTAGAAGTATCCAAAGCGAGAAAAGAAAAAGACGATCGAAAAAATTAAGGCAAAAAGTAATTAAGTAAAGACAAGAATAAGAAGATTTTGGAATATAAAAAGAAACTGGAGAAATACAAAAAGAGTATACAAAGATTAGAAATAAACAAAGAGAAGACGGTTGAGTCCACGCCTGACACGATATTGCTAAAAAAAATTGATTCTGTAGAAAATAGAAAGGAGGTTATCAAGAAAGCGGTATTTGGCAAAATTAGAAATAAATAGTGAAAAAAAAATAACGCCAAACTCAGCTCAAGGAAAGATTAATCAAAAGTTATGTTAGTTAACTTCTTATGCAAATAATATATGTAACTTCACTAAGGGAACATGTTAAATTTAAAAATTTTATGAAGGTATATACAGCAATAATTAAGCCTAATTATATTTAGAAGGTATTGTTAATTTTTAATCAATAAAAGAGTTGATTTTGTAACAAATACTGCTTATATTTTGAAAAAACACTAGTCCCCTGGGTATCCTATCAGTCCCCTGCATCAAGATTTTAGAAAATTGGCTATAAATCGTAAAATATAAAAAAAATCTTCGGGCCCTTTCTTGAAACATGTAACACTTACCTTTATTTATCATTTAAAGCAGGTTTTCAGCTATTTTAATCAAAAAAATGATCAGGACACTTTCAGCTTGAAATTTTCCCATTTAGAGAGAAGCACCCCTATATTTTTTTTTGTTCTGGCAATAACATATTTATTTTTATACAACTTCGTGAGATACCATTATATACTTTTTTATACTGATTATTTAATAAAAATATACGACCCGTGTTTCGGTCTTAGTACATGCTAAAAATGGCCTTGTACATATCTTGTTAATGACGTCACCACCTATTATTCCCTTACATATGCTTATGTATAGGTATGAATTACATACATAACATCACGCCCATAATGTCAGAGGTTAGGCAGAGTCAAAGGGGCAGCAGGCCTTCATCTTAAATATTGACGTTTGTTTAAATTGACAGCACGTCGACTGCCAATTTAATGACGTTATCGTCCCTTAACCCATGTTCCCATGTCCCTCAGTCAGCTGGCAGCCCTCACAGTAACTCTATTAACATGTGGCGCACGGCGCCGGCCAGCAAGCTTGTTAATCTCTTAGTTAATTTCGCCAACTTTGCTCTGTATTTGTTCCGTTAATATTAATTGCTTTTGGTTCCGTCGTCGATGTTCTTAGACTTGAATGGGTTGTCCATGCTCCAATTAGCTTATATTATTATTTATATATTTTTTTTTTTTTCACAATTTAGAATAAAAAGAACTGACTGTTGGAAAAGGATTGTTGTTAAATAGTGCCATGGGGCAGAAATGTATTATGAATATTATTGTATGTATGTAAATCAATGCACGATTGAGTAACAAACATCCAGAGGGCTGATCATATTGATCATATTTGGATGAAATTTTGGACACATGTAGCTTGTTTGTATTTATTAATACGATACTTATGCTTACTTTGAAAAATAAATAGTTTCGCTAGATATCAATCTATGGCGAAAATAATAATTCTAAAACTAACTAAGTAACTAACTAAACTTCACGCCACTTCCCTAGCCGGGTAGGCAGAGAGAACCTCACGCCATATGGCATGATCCTTACACACCTCAAGACTAATCCTTTTTTTTATAAAAAAAATGGTAACGTTAACATTTTCGATAAGTTTTTAGATAGTATTGATACAACAATATATAGATACTATCGATAAACCTATCGATATTCAAGCTATTTACTGATACGATAGCATAGACAGACTATCGACATACATACAATACTAAAGCACCCAACACTATTAGCTATGCTGACTTAACTAAAAAGCTCGAACAGCTCCTATTCATTTCATCCCCTCTCCCCCCTTTCGCTCATCCCGGACTGTGCTCAATAATTCACGAAACGAGATAACTGTGTGCGTCAACGGGCTCCTGGAACTAATGTATGGACAGACAGACACGCTTATACAACATGTATGAATACGAGTAATGATAATATATGAAGGCACCTAAGAATATGTTTCGTGTAATTTAGTGGCTTATAATACTAAGTATTTGTCCGATATCACTTACTTGAAATGATGTCTATTTCTATGTTATGTATGTATGTATGTATGTAGGTTTATTTCTGTAAGTAAATATCGCGTGTCCCTTAGGATTCATTTAGGGTAAAAAGTACCCTGTCTGTCACAAGTAGTGAATTGTGTTAACATTGGAATTCATTAGGATTGTTCAAATATTAAATAAAATTAAAGCAAACAGACTCAAATCTGTTTATATTTATAAAATTACTATGGATTGATGATGTGTCATGTATGGATTCTAGACTCTTCTAGCAGACCAGTATTCATGCAAGTTGTAAAGGAACGAATGTAAATAAAATACAGAGCTAAGAAAGGAAATAGAATAGATAAGGTAAAATAGTATAAAGTAGACGTGCAGGCAGTAAAGCTAAAAGACAGAAAAACTATGAATAAATAAATGAATATCCGACGTCACATACATTGACCTGACTCCGAGCTAAATAACTTAAGCACTTGTGTTACGGATTTCAGAATCAATAGTGGTATTACAAATATATACTTAAATATAAGATATTAACACAGAACATATACAAGTATTCATCACACAAATGTTTGTCCTGGATGGGGATCGAACCCACCACTCTTGGTGCATAGGGCAGGGCCACTACCGAAATCGCCATCGAGCCAGTCAATGAATGAATAAATGAATAGTAACAGTGGTATTATATGAAATATAAACTAAACTCATTGAAAATAACCTGTCTTTAAGAGTCTTGAAAGTACTAAAGTAGCGATCTCACCCTCTGAATAAAGAAAGCCATTTCTTTAATTAATAATTAGGGCTGTGCTTAGTAAAATTGCACATAAACATGTCCCGTCACAAGAGCTTATTAAGACAAAGAGCGTAATTCCACCTGGAGCTTTGGCTGGGATATATCATTGGGTGGGTTAGAGGCACCACGTGTTTTGAATTTTTTTTGGGACAGTCCCAATCTTGGTTAAAATTACGAGCGTCCAGACGTGATATCAATTTGTTCATATTTTAGAAAAAGGTGGGATTACTCAGTTCGCTGAGTTTTTAGCTTAAAGATGAAAAATGTACATACATAACATCACACTTGTAATCCCCGAAGGGGTAGGCAGAGTCAAAGAGGCAACAGGCTCCTTAAACCAAATTTAGCCAATAATAAAACTGGGCTAATTTAGATGGAAAATTGTGAAAAGGTTGTGACTTGTGGCTAGTTTGTCGCTTATGCTGCAAACTAGACGAAAGCAGGTGCGGGCGCGGCGGCTCGCGCGGCCGTCCAGTTTACAGCCGTACACAATCACATACCCAAAACCCCATTAAATTAAAAATTTTTGGTTTCATAATAATGTTTAAGTTTATCTTTACATAGTATAAAATAAAGTGGCCGCTCTTCGTCTTTAGACTACGCAAGGGATGTTGATACGGCTTTCACCATTGAATAGAGTAATTCAAGACGAAGGTTTATAAGCGTAGTCCCATATTGTTTATTGTGTTCGTAGACACTTGTCCCGTTTTTTTCTTTTCAAAAGGGGGAACCCTGGTCACGGCCCATATGTTAGTACTAACTGGCGTCTCCGCTGGCTGAAGTGGCAGTTTTAGAAGTGGTGCCATTTTCTTACTAACGAGTTTCTCACTTTATAATTAACTTCTAGATTAGTCTTAGAAGGTATCATATATGTATTTTTATTCGTGGCAACAAAAAACCCATATTGATACTGAAAAATAATTTACCTAGTTGTTTTCCTTGCATGGCATGGCGGTAAAAGGCGATAATTTGTTGAGTAGATATTGGATTTGTGATTGTGTAGGCGAAGAGCTAGCCATTTGTTAATACTATTCAGAATTCCATCAAAACTCAATTTTTTTTTAACGGAAATTTTTTAAAGGTTCTTGCTGCTTCTTGCCCTCTACCTGCCTTTAAATAAATAAATAAATTCTCCGGACTAACATACCAATTCCCTAGTTCCAAATTAAGGTATATCTTGTGCTATGGATACTATGTGAACGGATAGACATACTTAAATACGTTTATAAACATCAATGACTCGAGTACAAATGTGTTCATCACACGAAACATTTTGCCCCTAGCGGGATTCGAACCCGCGGCTCTCGGTTTTGTGGCTAGGGTCTCTGACCACTCGACCAACGGGCCAGTCAAAATGGACAGTTAGTATCATGCTGGTCAGTCACATACATTTTAGAGTTCGTATAGACTTGACACAGACAGATGTCGCTACAGGCATCATTTAGACTGATTGAGAGATAAAACCGAATAAAAACGTTATTATTTCACAAAAATGTTTTTTTTTCATAAAATAAGTTATTTACGTCATTTCTTAGATAATTTATTAAATTTAGGTGAAAAACATTAATATAAAATATTTTCTTCAAAAGAAAACCAAAATAATCTTTGTTTTAAAACCATGAATTTTACACAGATGGCGTATTATTATTAAGAAACAACTAACCTGTGCTTGTAGCGCCATCTTGTATTATTCCGAACAAACAGACTAAACTTTGCTGTAGTTCCAATTACTCACCACTGTCGCTGTTCTTGCGCGAGTTATAGCAGTAACTTTTCAAGCACTAACCATTAGTATATTTGTTTTCACATTTTCCATCTAATCCAACTCAGTAACTTAGATAGGAAGACGAAATCAAACCATCAAAGGATCCGTTTCAACTTTTATTTACGGCATCCTAAATAAATTTATTTGACGTTCCCATGTAAAATTACATTCCAATTTACGGCTCTCCGCAAGAAAACATGAAACAAGACCCGATTGTGTAATCGATCAATCAAAGTGACGTGAGGAACATCCAAGATTCAATTACTCAAAACCTTAAGAGACCGGCGAAAATTCATTACATGTTTTGTATTTTGTACGCTGACACGTACCAGTTGAGACAGCGTATGCAATTTCCTACAGCAGAAACAGAGGGGAATATTATTTCGGGGAACGTTTCATAAATCAACAGGATATGTTGCGACTGGTGGAGCGAGGTTAGTGGTTGAGAAGACTGCTCAAATGTGAGGAGTGCTAGTTCTAAAAAGGGAGGTAGACATAGATAGAGAGGGAAAAGAGAGAGTGTGTGAGAAATAGAAAATGTAAGAATTTATACCGTTGAGACCGTCGAACATTTAAGAGCACTAGCTTTTTTCTGTAATTTTGCGTTCATTTTGGTATCTAATTATCTATATCTTCAGAACATTATTATATATATCGGTTAAGTAGTTAAGACGAGAATAAAATCAAAGAACAGATTGTCAATATTACAAATGTGTATACACGTGACGTTAAAAATCCTAATCTCCCATTAAACAATGTTACACTTTGTTGATTCCCGTATAATGTGTGAAATACGAGTATCCAAGATGGCTGCCAACTAATGTTAAGCTTGAACTAAGCATACCTTTGTTCTTTGTTCTCAATACCTAACAATTCGCTCACCCTGTGTGCACTCAGGTTTGAATACCGAATTGCCGCAAGCTATTAAGCTAGGCCGTTCGCGACATACCTACGTAAACTTCATGCACCAATATCAACCCTCGACCGTCATATGGGCCTACCAGACCTGAACCTTATAAACCTTACACCGTTAAAGATAAGGCGTAAAATGCTTTGGCAGTTTCGCATCGGAGGAATATTCAGTCGATCCAGGATTTATTGAGGTCGTATTTTACGCAGTGGGCTCTTCATTGTTGGTAGGCACTTGATGGGATAAAGCGCCTTGGTTGGACCTGGGAATTTAAATAAACCAATTATTTTGAAGGCTAAATTGAGCAGATACGCTTTGTGGATAAGACCAAAATACCTTTATATATGAGACTGAAGAACATCAGATAAAACCGTAGGTAAATCATTTGACACTGATCTTTATCCGTACCTTAATCTACACCTATTTATGTAATGTAATGTCCGATGTTGGTCTGGGACTTAAAAAAGAATGTGCCAACTGTGTTTCTTGTCTAGCATGTCGTAACAGGCGACTAATGATATATGGGGTTGTGGGTATGTGATTGTGTAGACGACGAGCTAGCCACTTTCACTACTTTTTCACAATTTTCCATCTAACCCGGGCTTGGTTTTGTTTTTGGCTAAACTTGTTTAAAGGGGCCTGCTGCCACTTTGACTCTGTGTACCCCTTCGAGAATTATGGTCTTGATACTATGTATGTAATGTAATAAAACTGCACAATAAAAAATTATACGGATGACCAGTGAGTGATCCAGGATTTTATGAGTGACGGAAAACCTATATTATTAAGTTGTCTTTTCACACGATGTACGTTGAAAAAAATTAACTTAGTTGTTCAAAGTCCTTGTTCTTAACATATTTATTAGTAACATAATGAAGTCATTATTATAGACTGGCTTGATGGCGCATTCGGTAGTGACCCTGCCCCATACGCCAAGAGTTGTGGGTTCGATCCCCACCCAAGACAAACATTCGTATGATGAATACTTGTGTTTGTTCTGTGTCTGGGTGGTAATATCCAATATTTAAGTTTATATTTGTAATACCACTGTTGATTCTGATATTCGTAACACAAGTGCTTAAGCTACTTACCTCGTAGTCAGATCAATTTATGTGATGTAGTCGGATATTTATATTTACTTATAAATTCTAAATAAAACAGTGACAGTAGAAAAAACTTATTTATTTATTTAATATTTATGCGTGGTCTACTTTCTTAAGTCAATAGCTTTTTAAAAGCTCTCTACATTACCTTAATTACAAGAAGATAATATTTAAAAAGTTCAAAAAAAATGCTCCACAACCGCTCCGCTCCGGCTTTCGCGACACTCGCGTTCCAGTCACTTTCCGGATAATCTAATAGTTCCGGAATATTAATAAATCGCAACATAGTTGCGGTTATCGGAAACCGATATCGCAATAGTTTTCGAACAGTTAAGTTGTAACGGAACTTTTGCTTGGCTTTGTTACTTAGCCAAGTTGCTGAGCATACGTCAAACTATTTGAAGTGGTTTAATATTGCTAATATTAGGGCTACTGCGCCTGACTTAATTTGCTTGAACATCGTTTATTAATTAACTAGCTGTGCCCGCGGATTTACCCGCTTTTATGGTTAATATCATATAGCCTATAGCCTTCCTCGATAAATGGACTATCTAGCACTGTAAGAATTTTTCAAATCGGACCATAGATTCCTGAAATTAGCGATTTCAAGCAGATAAACGAATAAACAAACTCTTCAGCTTTATATATTAATAAATAAGTAAGTAATATATATAGATTATAATTTTGTTACAAAAATGAAATATATTCTTGTAGTAACATCAACCAGGCAATAGAAATTACGCTGTCCCACCCGGATTGACAAATATTCCGGAATGTTCCCGGAAACATCCCGGACATCCCGGACATAAAACGTCCCTTAACTATCCCGTGCGTCATTATCACTGCATACGTGAGCAATTTAGTGTTGCTAGTTATGATAAAGAACACGAGTATGGATAAGATTGGAATTTCAATAGCGGGACCAGATACGGGTTTCATCCAGAGAGCCCATCAAAAAGAGCCAATCCTTAAAAGCAATTACGCTGTGCCCTGATTGGCAGGCATCCTGGAAAATTCTGCAACTATCCCGAGCGTGATTGTCACTGCATACGTGCGCGATTTTGTTCTATAGGGTTGCTAAATAAAAGAAGAACGATCAAGCAAATAAAGGTATAAAATTAAGTAATCTGAATGTTTAAAAAAGGATTAATTAGTTTAGCGTTCTTAGATCATCATCTATTCTTGTATTCCAAAATTAAAAAGAGGTTAACATACATAACAACTTGAGGTTAAGAGTTTGTTAATATAGTAAAATCAAAGTTTTCACTTGAATTACCAATATTAACTTAATAATTGTTTTTAAAACAGGTTTAGTGGTTTAGGTGTGAAACACAAACTTACGTTAACTAATATTGTAATTTCAATATTAGTTAGGATACAGTACGAATAAATATAAAGAACTAGCTGTGCCCGCGTTTATGGTTAACTAGCTTCTGCCCGCGGCGTTGCTCGTGTGGTACATGAAACATAACTTATTTGTTATTCTAATGTTTATACTATTGTAAAGTTTCATTAAAATCCATGCAGTACTTTTTGCGTGAAAGTGTAACAAACATTTACACATCCATCCGTCCATACAAACTTTCGCGTTTATAATATTAATATATGATGTTATATAGCCTAGAGCCTTCGTCGATAAATAGACTGTCTAACACTGAAAGATTTTTCAATTCGGACCAGTAGTTCCTGAGATTAGCGCGTTCAAACAAACAAACAAACTGTTCAGCTTTATAATATTAGTATAGAAATACCCATTGATGAGATGCCAACCCTAACGGGTAGTTTGCAGCGGTGTTAATACGAAATCGGCGCATTCGACAAATACCCGGCCACGGCTCCGTCGGAAATTCCCTGCAGCTTCAAATTAGCTGTTTTATACCGGTCCGTTCAATTTCACGCCGTTTGTACTCATTCATAAGTGGAGATTGGCATTTTAACTAGCGTGAAACTACTGGCAATTGAAATGTGGTTGTACTGATAGTGATGATAGTGGAACTTCGTGCTGGTCTGAGACTCGGCAGACTAAGACTCGATTTGGGGAGAAGGTTTCAATAGGCTATTTTTCTCAAAAACTTACAGTCCACTATTAAGATTACAAAAAAATATTGCTTTCTTATTTTTTCTTTTGTTTAACAAACTAAGGATGATGAAGATACAGCGCGTAAAAGACCCGCGTGACGTCACTAGATGTGTAAAATTTTACCGTCCAAGGGACGTAAAGCGCCCCATTTCAGATCCTTGAAGCGCTGTATCTTTGTTACTTTTCAAATATTAGATAAAGCAAAAATACGTATTCAATATTTTTTTATATCTAACTTACGGAGTAAACAATTTTAGGAGGATAATAAATACCCTATTGACCGCAAAAGTGGAATAACAAAAACTTTCTTTTTTTCAACTTACATAGCGAAAAGTAAAAAAGGCTATAATAGAAAATGTTTTTCCAGAATTCTTGTAATAGATTTTCCATATATAAATATAAATATAAATATCCGACGACATCACGTACATTGATCTGACTCCGAGGTAAGTAGCTTAAGCACTTGTGTTACGGATATCAGAAACAATAGTGGTATTACAAATATGTACTTAAATATTGTATATTAACACCCAGACACAGAACCACAAGTATTCATCACACGAATGTTTGTCCTGGGTGGGAATTGAACCCATAACTCTTGGTGCTTGGGGCAGGGTCACTACCGACATGCGCCATCGAGCCAGTCGAATAAATACCCGATATACCTACTTACTTTTCATACTATACTTACTACTATTGTAAAGCTGAAGAGTTTGTTTATTTGCTTGAACGTGCTAATCTCAGGAACTACTAGTCCGATTTGAAAAAATATTTCACTGTTAGATAGCCCATTTACTGAGGAAAGATATAGGCTATATAACATTAACCATAAGTATTGCTAAGTGATTCTACTTTGGAAATCATTAAATAACAAAGGTGCCACAAATTCGCATGACATTATCAACTATTTGTCCTGGTGATCACCCTGCGGTCAACACGAAGTCTAAACTACACCAAGCGGGTCTGATTTATGCGAGCGAAGCCACGGTGTACAGCTAGTGAGGTTATAAATCAAATCAAATATCGTCATCACAGGTCGGGTCACCCGACATAAATAATGCATGCGAATATATTTGCTATTATCATTCGGGTGGGTCCTCATATGTTATTTTGGGAGGGTAAGTGATGGGACTACCGCAACATGGGACAAACTGGTCTTTTTTTTTTAAATATCCGACTAACTACATCACATACATTGATCTGACTCCGAGGTAAGTAGCTTAAGCACTTGTGTTACGGATATCAGAATCAACAGTGGTATTACAAATATATACTTAAATATTGGATATAAACACCCAGACACAGAACAAACACAAGTATTCATCATACGAATGTTTGTCCTGGGTGGGAATCGAACCCACAACTCTTGGCACATGGGGCAGGGTCACTACCGAATACGCCATCGAGCCAGTCGTCAGGTCTTATTAATAAAAATATATTCTTAAATTTATTATTTGTCCCATGATAGTCTGGGACTTAAAAAGAAGTGCCAACTGTGTTCCTTGCCAAGCATGTCGAAAAAGGCAACTAATGGTATAGGTTTATCGGATTTTGGGTGTCGGATTGAGTAGGCGACGAGCTAGCTACTTTTCTTCACTTTTTTAGTTAGTTAAAGGGGCCTGCTGTCCCTTTGACTCTGCCTACCCCTTCGGGGATTTCGGACGTGAAGTTATGTATATACTATTCTTTAAGCAGAACATTTTTGGCTTTTCGGCCTTTACGTAGATTTGGAATTTTTACATTATTAGTAGGTATTGTATTGATATAGTATATGTTAATTGATGCTATGAAAAATAAATAGCTTCTTCATTATTTTGTTCCATTTTTATTTCTTTGCGGACTTATTAAAAAAGACGAGTGTGGCAAATTTACTACACAAAAATAGAATTATGACGAATTTACACATGCATTTTTTTGTGACGACTTAATTTTGTGGCAAATGTAACATATGTACAATAACCCATATAGTCTTAATTCCTCGGTTTTAGTATAGCCCATAGAACAGTCAGAAAAAATGTTTCGTTTTATTCAGTTTCAAGTCAGAGTGTAATACATTTTTTTAGGCAGAACTAGTATAATATCCGTTTTATTGGTTACGATAATTTATTAAATTCTATCTTACCTAACTAACTAACTAAACTTCACGCCACTTCCCTACCTTACCTGAAGTTATATAATTCAGGGTAACCACTTTTTGGCAGTATTGTCTTGTTTTGTTTTTTTTTCTAACTCGCATGATGTGGATATCTTTAATTGTAAGCCTTATTTGATTTAAAAAAATTGTAATACATATTTTTTTGCTGTGCCTTATGTTGGTAATCCAATAAATAAATAATGTCCCGCTGGACCGGGACATATTGGAATTCAGAACGTCCTTACGGCACAGAATTCTAGCATTTCTTATTCCGATTGTTTTCTCTCTTTTATTTCACTCAACGTATCCTCGGAGGGATCCGGCGCCAACCTCAAACGTTATGACGTGAAATTTGTTTTTATTATTTGTAACTCCGTCCCTTAGGACTCGCAATTCCAACTAGTTTCGTTTATTCGAGCTTGCTAACGAATTCTTAACCTCTTAATGTTGGGAAAGGGCGAACAAAACAATATTTTATTATGTTCCTTCATATATTTTTATTAAAATGTTTATGGAAAATAAGTATTTTTTAGGTGGCACCATAGTATAAGATGTGTATGGGAACTATTTATTATTCCTTGAATTTTACCTGCTTATGATTTCAGGTGTAATCCTATTTGATTGCAAGTAATTTTTATTTGATTTTGCATCAAATATCCACCAGTTCACCTATCATCAATCGATCCAAGAAAAACTTTATAACTGTATAACTGTCTCACTGTACTGTGTATCCCGTCTGACACTGTACAATATCAAGTGACAATTGGAACTATGTCTGTAGTAGGATAACAAACATTTTGCATCTGTTCTAGTTAGTTACCTATCTAGAGTTAAGAAGGCAGATGGGCAGTCGCCTCAATGTAATTGCCAAACTTGCTAAATCCCGGATCATGGCCTAAGGGGACCCCTATTAGGCACGGGATACAACCCTCGGAAGACAATGATGCTATTGAGCATAGGCCTAAGCTAACTTCAAAATTATAAAGCTTGAGAGGAGCAAGTCCAAATATATGACTAATAAAACCTACTCCAAGTTATACAGGTACCAAACGCATTACAGCACTTCAAACATTAGAACTCGCCAGGTTAGAATTTAGCCTCTGAAACTGACCTAGTAAAAAGCCGCAACGAAACAACGGACTAATGAGTATAGTCTACATTTGCCTAAACAGCCTAATATTTCATTACCTTCACATGTCAAAGAGCAATGAGTACAGACGGTTCAAACGGGCTGAGTCCCCCGAGAGGTAATGAGAACTACAATAAAGATAAGACCTCCGTAATACGTCTTACGGCTTTAGTCGACATTTCATCATGAAATATCCCTGTAGCTATTCCCCAAGAGCACTTTTTAAGCAACAAAAATCGTTTTTACTTAGGGAATGTTAACCATAGTAAAACAGCTAAAGTAAACTCACTATTAAGCTACTTTGAAAGCTTTAAAAGACTCGCTAAGTTTTTATCTCCTCTTGAATATCAAGATTTTTTAATCCTTTTACATATTTACGAGGTTCGTTAGTCTGGGACTTAAAAAGAATGTGCCAACTGTGGTTCTTGACTAGCATGTCGTAACAGGCGACTAATGGTATATCAGGTTTTGGGTACGTGATTGTGTAGGCGACGAGCTAGCCACTTGTCACTACTTTTTCTCAGTTTTCCATCTAAACAAGCCCCGTTTTAATTTTTTGGCTGAATGAGGTTAAAGGGGCCTGTTGCCCCTTCGACTCTGCCTACCCCTTTGGGGATTATGGGCGTGATGTTATGTATATGTATTATATATGTAAAGAAAGAAATATTAATATTTTTGGTTTTGTGAATGATTTATATAGAATATATTTTATATATTTTCTTATTGTGGTGAATATAACGAGTAAGAATTCTCAGTACATAATATATACATTACTTTAGCTTTCCTTTAATTACAAAGCTCCATCCTTGTCGAATTAAACAAGTTTTAATATTTTAAGTTCGGTAAATATTTTAATCAGCGTTGAAGGTTGTTCTCGAAAGAATATTATTTAAAATTTTCTTTAGTTTCTACCTTTGTGAAATTTGCAAGGACTTAAATAATGCATAAGATAACAAATATATTCAAGAAAGAAGTGAAATTATGAAGTTTTAACTGCCACCGTTTGCTGCGTTTAATGCGAAGGAAAGAAGAAAAGCTGTAGCTAGAAGCTATAATTTTAAACATGCATATGTATAATTTAAAGTCATGCATATTTGAAGTCGTCGTACACTTTAACAACACTGCAGCGCCACCACTCCAAATTGCCAAATAGCTTGTCAGATATAAAAATGGTATTACAGAATTTATTAAAGGCATAGGATATTAGCAATTGGAATGATAAGTTGAAGCCTTTCCGCTGCGAGGCTGTTAAAGTATGCGATGACCTTTAAATATGCATACTTCAAAGAGACTTACTTCAAAGACGCATATGCAAGTATATGACTATCTCGTTTCCGAAGTGGTTCAAACTTCATGTAGTAAGCAAGCGACGCAGTTTCAATATCTGGACTCGAAAGTTTATCTAACCGTCGTTAGTTAGACAGTTAGTTAGATCATACATACATACTATAACGCCCGTAATCCCTGAAGGGATAGTCTTTAACCACATTTAACCAAAAGTAAAATTGAGTTAGCTTAGATGGAAAATAAAATGTAGTTTGTGGCCCCCACAAACTCAAGCCCGATACGCTTTTTATCACCTATTACCACATGCTAGGGACAGAGTTGTTACATTATTTTTGTTTACAGCCTACATGGGATTGAGTAACAGAAATACCTTAACATATTAGTCCTTGTGTACATAGGAATAGAGACTAAAAGTTTACATTCACCTTTATCGCTCCGGTTTCGACTTCCTTAACATAAGTCCTGAAGTGCCAATTGGCTTGGGATGCTTAAATATACCAGTTATGAATCTTTTTCATCAACAAGATTATTTCCATAACAACTGGATAAGCAGTGAGAAAGTTACTATTCATGATACTCTGGGAAAACATACAAAATGTCTGCGCTGGGTTGGTTGCGCAGACTGAATACCAAAATAGCTTTGTGCATTCAGAAGATAGGTGAAAATGGCTAAGACGTGCCGAAACATTTTTATTGAAGAAACTCGAAGGCAGCCATCACTGTTTGTTCCTTACGTTTTATTTATTGCTTATTATTTATTGTCCGTAAATAACCGTTATTCCACGCTGGCTCGTTGACAGGACAACATTCCAACTAATGATGAACACATGTCAACTCTTGAACATCATCATTAATTGAATAATTCTTTTTCCTGTTTATTTGAGTTTCGAGCAAAATACTTTCCATAGATCAATGTACTGGTCAATTTCAGTCATATCGTCTTTTACAAAATCCATTTATATTTTTTATGTTAATAATTTATGATATGAGCTTTGTTTCTTCATGGTTATCACATGTATGCCCACAGGAATGTTAAAACCTCACCGACAGGATTATAGTAAAATAATCAAACTAGCCACTTTTCACAACATTTTCACAATTTTCCATCTGACCCAGCGGTTTTATTTTTGGCTGAATGTGGTTGAGGAGGCTTGCTGTCCCTGTGACTCTGCCTACCGATTATGGGCGTGATGTTATGTATGTATCTATTCATCACTGGGACCAGCACTGGGATCTACGCGGCTAACAAAAACCATTAGGAACAGTTAACTTACTGTTATTCGTTAGACTGTGCAACTTTTCCTAAATGAAAACTCAAATGGTGTTGGGAGGACGGTGCGCTGAATACACAAACGGAGTGATAACTTGAGATATGCAAAACGCCTCCGACAACAGACCTGCACTTTGCTCTCAAGCGCAAACGTACTCAATAACTATAAGATTATTTGATTTTTTGAAGGGCATAAAGTGATACAAAGATTTGTTAATCAGTAATTCAATGCTTTTGATTAGTTATATAGATCGCGAACTGGCCATCTCCATTAAATTACATTTAGTCCATTACTTAGTTTCGAATTTGGGGTAAATTACCCCAACACCATTTGAGTTTTCATTTAGGAAAAGTTGCACAGTCTAACGAATAACATATGATGACTGCATTAAAAACCTATGATTCTATTTAGTCCGTCAGTTAGATTATACAAAAATACTAGACACATATTTTTCGCTTTATCAAATTTATAAAAAATCACAAAGATAAAGAGCATCAAAGTTTTGGAGTGAGGGCTTGCGACGTCACTAATTAGCAAAAATTTTACGAATGTGTGACGTCACGCGTTTGTACGTTGTTTGACAAATAACTAAAAAAAATACGTGTTTAATATTTTTTTATAATCTAACTGACGGAGTAAACAGAATTTTTTAGTCATCTTGCCTATTACCCCTATGCACAAAACAACGCGATTCCGTAATATGTCCAACAACGTACATATGGTATGGTACACGTATGTAAACATATGGCTTGTAGTGTTTTGGGAAGGGTCTATCTTTTGCATTATTACTATTGCACGGTGAGTAAGAGTGTCGCATGCCCTATAAGAAAAAAATACACTTAGCGTGTCTGCAAGTCAATATAAGCCTATTTCACCGCCTACCAAGGGCCTATGCCTGTAAAAGGGCATAGGCCCTCTTAAAGGACGAGAATGTTCTCGTCCTTCCCAGCTACTTGGTAGGCACCTCATTAAACGGGCAGAGATTGAGCTGTTAGCAACAAACGACAACGCCATCTGGCGGCGACGTTACTCTGGCTCCGCGCCATCTGGCGTAAGAGGAATAAGGAATAACAATCGGTGAAAATATTTGCAAATATGTACAAAAATTTAACGAGGCTCGTCAGTTGGTACAAGCTTACGACACCTTTTTACATGGGTTTAACACCATTATCCAACCCAGCCCTCTGTCCCATGTTGGTCTAGGACTTAAAAAGAATATGCCAACTGTGTTCTTGCCTAGCATGTCGTAAATAGTATATCGAGTTTTGGGTGTGTGATTGTGTAGGCGACAGGTTAGCCGCTTGTCACTGCTTTTTCACTATTTTCCATCTAACCCAGCCCGGCCTTATTTTTGGCTGAATGCGGTGAAAGGGGCATGCTGCCCCTTTGACACTGCCTACCCCTTCGGGGATTATGGGCGTGATGTTATGTATGTATGTAACACCATTATTAGTCTAAGATTCGTTATAAGAAATGTGGTATACATACATCTTATCTGTTATTTATTAGTAATGAAAAGTAAATAATAATTTATACATTGACACGTTGCAAAAAGGTTGCCTAGTTTAATTGCGTTCATTAGTACGCGCAGTAAGAAATATTAATTTCTAATACCGGTTCTCGAACTACATATAATAGCTCTCATGTTTAGCCTTATTATTAGAGGAGCGGTGGTAGCTCAATGGTAAGGACACGCGCCTCTTAACCGCGGAGTGCGGGTTCAAACCCGGGCACGTACCTCTGGATTTTTCAAATCTATGTACGTATTTATACCACAAGCTCGACGGTGAGGAAAAACATCGTGATAAAACCCGAAAATTCAAACAACTTTGGATTTTAACCATGATCCAAAAATTGTCTGGTTCCCCTATCTTAGGGTTACGAAGGTCAGATCGGCAGTAGCTTCAATGTAATTACCAGGCTCGCTAAATCCTAGATCATGGTCTAAACGGACCCCGTCTAAACACGGGACATAACGCTAGGAAGATGATGTTTAGCCTTATTATTATAGTTTGATCCTGGTTTGACTATATTTTGCATATACTATTAGACATATAAGGTGTCACATCTAAACCTACGGCATATCAAACGTCAGAGACCCTGGCCACGAAACTAAGGGTCTGAAGGGTTTGTTATGGGGTCATAATAACTTCTAATGCAGTACCTATTGGCTAGTTTATTTATTTCAAATTACGTTTTATTGTAAAGGGGTCCAAAAAAACTCGTCACATTGAAAATTTAATTTTGTGCCCTGTAATTTTATAGGTCCCAAATCAACGCTTACCAGGTCATTCACGCCTCGTTTGATGAACCACCCCCTGCCCTCGTCTACGCACAGAATGAGCCCTCTTAAATTATTCACTGCCATCGATATTGTACCACTTTACGATTGCTTTTAATTCCTCCCTTTGGAAGCTTTTAAATGTTGTAAAGCGTTTAAAAGCTTACGAGGGACTAAATATGTAAACAATTTTGTTCAGTTAAATAAAAATAAAAAAACCAGGCACGTGCGAGTCGGACTCGCACACGAAGGGTTCCGGACCATGATCTTTAAAAATCATGTCTGTTGTAGCCCCCTATAATATTTATTTATTCTGTTTTTTATGACTGCGCCAAGAGTTGTTGGTTCGATCCCCACCCACGGCAAACATTCGTGTGATTAATACTTGTGTTTGTTCTGTGTCTGGGTGTTAATATCTAATATTTAAGTATAAATTTGTAATAACACTGTTGTTTCTGAAATCTGTAATGCAAGTGCTTAAGTTACTTAGCTCGGAGTCAGATCAATGAATGGGATGTTGTGGGATATTTATTTATTGATTTATTATTTATTTTAGTGTGTTGTTGTAGCGGCAACAGAAATATATCATCTGTGAAAATTTCAACTGTCTAACTATCACGGTTCATGAGATACCGCCTGGTGACAGACAGACGGACGGACAAAGCAGTCTTAGTAATATAGGGTCCCGTTTTACCTTTTGGGTACAGAACCCTAAATAAGGATAAAATCTCTTTAAATGTGTTTTTGGAATAATCCAAGTGCGAAGATCGTGCGATGTGTTCCCTGTGTAGTCGTAAAAGAAGGCTTATGGTGTATAAAGTTGGTGATTGTGGCGGAGAGCTAGTCATTTGTCACTACTTTTCATAATTTTACATGTAAACCAGCATAACTTTTCTGGTCTTTACATACATACATAACATCACGCCCATAATCCCCGAAGGAGTAGGCAGAGTCAATTGGCAGCAGGCTTCTTTAACCACACTCAGCCAAAAAAAATATCTTTTGTTTTTTTTTAGTTAAACGTAATAAAAAGGTAACTTCAGGTATACCTGATATCACTATTACAGACAAACCATCTAAAATATTGTACAAATATAATGTATTATTACTTGAAAAAATTTTCGGCTCTTGAATTTCGTAATTTGATAAGGTACATACTTACATAACTTAACACCCGTAATCACCGAGCCTGGGTAGGCAGAGTCAACGGGACATGGGACCCCTTTAACAATATATATTCAGCCAAAAATAAAACTGGCTGGGTTAGATGTAATATTGTGTACTTTTTCACAATTTTGACAAGAGGCTAGCTTGTCGCCTACGATGTCGACCCGATATACCATTAGTCGCCTTTTACGACATGCAAGGTAAGGAACACAGTCGGTACATTATTTTTAGTCCCAGACCAACATGGGACTTTCATAAGGTAAACTCCAAAAACAATATTTATTTTCAAAATTAATAATGGTTGACTATTTTTTTAAACGGTGATAGGTTTATCGATCTTCTCAGGGGAATCAGAAGTTAAATATTCAAATATTTGTCTAGAATAACAACCCACCACTCGGTTAGTTTGCGCAGGGAAAACAGTTCTCGAATTGAAATAAAAATACGTGCGTATTGAAATGCAACGTTGCTTAAAAAATGGCGACATTTTGACATGACGAGCAACAGTGGGTAGGTATATGCGCACATATCTTGTTTTTATAAAAAATTTTGACACGCAATTCCCGCCAAAATTCACCAGCTTCGCCCAATTTTTTTAACTTTTAAACCAAATAAATATTTGCGAACTGACCAACGTAAAGCTAATTTACGCACTATGAGCGTTATTAAGTTTAAACCTCGCCAAATTGATTTTAATTTCAAGCAAACCATGGTTTAAGGAACAAAATCCTAGAAGATTACGAATATTCGTATTGAAATAAATACCACATGTTTACTGAAGTTTAAAAAATACAGACTTCTTCTCTTCTAAGTTCGCTTTAGATAAAATAAATAATTACCTACAATTAAGTCAAGTCAAATATTAAAATGAACATATTACGCATTAAAACTAGTTTATCGCTTATATGTATATGCATGGTTTTGTTGTTTAGATGAGTGTATTACTTTAAAGATTGACTGGCCCGTTGGTCGAGTGGTCAGAGACCCTGGCCACAAAACCAAGGGTCGCGGGTTCGAATCCCGCTAGGGGCAAATATTTCGTGTGATGAACATGGATATTTGTACTCGAGTCATGGATGTTTATAAACGTATTTAAGTATGTCTATCCGTTCACCTAGTATCCATAGCACAAGCTTATAAGCTTAGTTTGGAACTAAGGAATTGGTGTGCCAGTCTGAAGAATTTATTTATTTATTTATAAAGAAATTACAGGAGATCCGCTCAAATGGAATCTCGATCCTTCTGCGTTCGCACATATCACCAGGTTAAATCCTCGCTGAGGCGTAACCTTCAGCACAGAGAACTGATGGAGCGATAACTAGGGCGCGACACGTTTGTACAAACTAAAAATAAAAAGGAAAATATACAATATTGTTTAGTCAGAGTGCTTGCTCGCTCAGCCGACTGATGTATGACACACTTACGAGAAGTGTTGGTTCATAAATGTTCGCGCCTACCTGATTTTTAAAAATTTAAGAAACTATATAAATCACTGCGCACTGGCTGCGTAAAATTTTATATATTCTAATCTTACTTCTTTACATTTTAAAAATGTCAAAGATCTTGTTATATTTTTGTTTGTTATTAATCCTCTACCTACTTAATAGAATCAGCTAAATAACTTTACTTACTGAATATATTCTAAAGATGCTATGACATTCAATATATTGATATAGGATAGGATACACATTAAGCATAGGATACATATACGTTTATGATATGTGTATTATATGTAGGTATATTTTCATAGGACATACTTTATTTCGATCAATTTTCACACACGAGCGAACGAATGATGTCCTTACAGTTAGTGCGTATTCCTATAAAGTGAAATAGTAAAAAAATATTATCTTTGTTCCAGAAAACTACTCGAAGCTGGATTGAGAGCACGTTCCAGAAACGCGAATGCAAATACTTCGTGCCCAGCGCCAAGGACGAGCATGTGTGAGTATATTTCGATAAAAATTAATTCACTTTAAGCGAAATTCTGTAAAATGTAACACAGTTATCACCCGTCATAGTTTATCTACAAGGCCATATGACCATTTGGACATAAAGTTCTATAAAGAAACTTTCACTTTAGCTTGTAGTGTTGTAGTCGTCGGAAATATCTGCGAACCTCGCCGGAATGCGCCTCCCCGCCCAGTTTTCGCCTATCCAGTACCGTTGCCAACGTAAGCCCCGACGCATGACGTCATTAAGCCAGGTTCGTAAACAATAAACAAAAGCACTGCTGGGGCAGTCGTTTATTCTAGGTTGGATTCTAAACATTTGGCTTTCGATTCCAACAGCAAGCCAGAGCGTTAGTTGCTTGCGGAATAAAAAAATATAAGTCCAATTGCCTAAATAACTTTATAATAATCATGGAAACATTTTGAGAAGAAACTACTCTTTCAAATAACTTCAGATCTATAACCTTGGCCAATTAGTCTGTTTTTGGCCAAGAATCGTAACTATTAGTCAGGTAAAACAGTAGGCTGTTGATTGTGGTAACTGAACTTTGATAATTCAAGCGGACCTCAACTATTAAACACATAACGCTAGGAATATCATAATGACCTAAATATTAATATATTCACACACTAAATGAACACGTTAGAGGTATAATGTGTTAACTGTACCAAGGCTGATCTTAAAATATCAACATACAGGCATTAAAGGTTCATCGCACAAACAAACCGCCCATGCCATCCCCTTTCATCTTTGGTGAACCCGAAATCAATCAGGCAAACAGATCATCTCAACTGAAAACGTGCTCCCAGCTCCATTTTGTACGCTTTATTCACAGGTTTGTTAGTCTAGTCGTTAATGACCCTGACTGGAACTGAACGTTGCGGGTTCAAGTAATTTAATTTAAGTTCCACTATGTGGGCACACGTAAAAATCTTAGCGTGTCCAGATGACGAAATAATAAGTTATACTAATTTTCAGTTTCACCAACCAGACACACGTGTGTCCAGTCTCTTGTGTCGAGTTGGTGAATAACCCGTTCAAACCTAGTGGTACGCGTTCGTGTGATAGACATGGTTTTTTGTACTCGAGTCATGGATGTTTATGAACGTATTTAAATACGCTGCTAGTATTTAAATACGTTCATAAACATCCATGACTCGAGTACCTGTGTTTTTAACCGTGTAGTTCCCGTTTAGTGGGAATACGGGGATAAAATATAGCCTATGTAACTAGCTGGTAAAGTAGCTTTCCATTAGTAAAAAAAAAACAAATCGGTCTAGTAGTTTCGGAGCTTAATCAATGCAAACAAACAATCAAATCTTTCTTCTAAGTATACATAATATATTAGTATAGAAGAGCATCCTTCACCTGAATCTGTAGTACAATCATACATGTTTGGAAGAAAGAAATGGGTGTGTCAGTCCAGACAATTCATTTACTTATTTATTAAGTTGAAGTATGACTATATATATAAGTAAATTATCATAAAAATACATACTTAATACGAGGTTAGTTCCCCTCGTGATTTCTCGACCAAATTCGTACAAACGTTTATATAATAAACTTTATTATTTTGTCTCTTAGAGACAAACAAAAGTAAATAAATCGAAGTCGGTCTTGTGAATCTCCAACGATCGATGTGTTGTTAACTGACTATTCTACATATTTTATATTACTGTCATATGTCAAATCACAATGTTATATAAAGAATATTATTATTGTGACTTGTATGTAAGTACTTTCTTAGTAAAAAATACTTACACTCAAGACAGCTTTGCTATGAAATGAATTTCAAAGGTTCCACAAAAAGCTGTGCCCTAATTGATTTTACATATATACATACATACATAGCATCACGCCTATAATCGGGCCCGAGTCAAAGGAGCATCAGGCCCCTTTAACCACATTCAGCCAAAAACAAAACTGGGCTGGGATAAATAGAAAAATTGAAAAAGTAGTAACAAGTAGCTAGCTCGTCGCCTACACAATCACACACCCAAAACCCCATATACTCGCACCATTAGTCGCCTTTTACGACATAATAGGTGCTACACAGTTGGCACATTCTTATTTTAGTCCCAGACCAACATCGGACTAATTGATTTTCTAATTTTTATTCTCTATTTTAGTGTCTCCTACCTTTTTACTCCTAAAATCACATATAGGCTACATTTATCACCGCGCGTAATCCAAGAAGGGTAGCCAAACTTCAAGAAGCGATAAAAAATAATAAGAATCATTAGCAAGGGAAAATCTAGATACAGTCACTAACAGATAGTTTTCCATTACCGTTATTATCTAACTTCTTACTATTATAAACTGACTTTATAAACCACTTTTCACTGGGTCGATGGCGCATTTGGTAGTGACCCTACCCTATGCGTTAAGATTTGTGGGTTCGATCACCACCTAGGACAAACATTCCCGTGATGAATACTTGTGTTTGTTCTGTGTCTGGGTGTTAATATTTGATATTTAAGTATATATTTGTAATACCACTGTTGTTTCTGATATCCGTAACACAAGTGCTTAAGCTACTTACTTCGGAGTCAGATCAATGTATGTGACGTAGTCTTTGGTGTTTATTATTATTTTTATTTATAAAGGTGAGAGTTTGAAAGCTTGGGGTTCGATCAGTGCTTTGACCTACAGCACTTTCGTCCCAATGAGACGAATTGGATGTTTGGATGTTTATTGTTCTTTCGTTTTGGCTGAAAGTTAAATTAGTGATGGCTTATACTTTGGATTAGGACATAGAATACATTTGTCCCGAAAAATGAAAGTTCCCACGGGAATTACATTTTCGAACACTACGCGAGCGAAGCCGCGGGCAACAGCTGGTAACTTCATAAGTTGTGAAGTCGTTTTTCGATCGCGTTTGTCCAACATTCATTCTACTAGTCACATAATAGTGCCAACTCGGGTATAAATAATGTGTGACATAAACACGAGGCAATTTCACAACAAATGCTCAAAGCTCCTAGTTTCTCTACATTATGGTAAAGACGTGAGCTTTTTACGTCTGCTTATTAAGTAGATGTATGGAATACGAATATTTTGTTCGTGTTTGTCTATTTTTCTTTCGTTGAAAATAGTTTTTCTACATTATTGTTAC
The DNA here is from genome assembly GCA_951394215.1 of Glyphodes perspectalis. Classification (NCBI taxonomy): domain Eukaryota; kingdom Metazoa; phylum Arthropoda; class Insecta; order Lepidoptera; family Crambidae; genus Glyphodes; species Glyphodes perspectalis. The sequence goes on from OX596217.1 coordinate 3,591,777, forward strand.
ATATTGTACACTAGACGTGGTTTCACCCGCGGTTATAGATAATTTGTCGTAGCGTGATGTTTTATAGCCCATAGCTTTCCTCGATAAATAGATATTTTTTCAATTCAGACCAGACCAGATTGGTCGTGTATTAACAGAAGGTAATGTTAGGAGTCATAAAAACAGTAGAGCTTGTATGAAAAGGATTATGAATGTTGAAGAGGCGAGTGAGGTGTGTAAGGATCGCCATATGCGTTCGGTTCTCTCTGCCTACCCCGCTAGAGAAGTGACGTGAAATTTAGTTAGTTAGTTTTTAGTTAGTTAGACCAGAGGTCCTGAGATTATAGCGCATTCAATAAACAAATAAACTTTCAGCTTTATGGATCAGTATAGATAATGATAGATGTGGTTGAAGGGACTTGCTGCCCCTTCGTCTCTGCCTACCCCTTCGGGATTATGGGCGTGATGTTATGTTATGTTATCAGTATAGATAAGAATGAGGTGTCTGGCAGCTTGTAACAGCTCGATGACAAAAATTAAGCGGACGATCTCTGTTTGCTAAACTCGGATGGGTGGCTACTGTAGACAACACAAAATATTAGACTCCGCCATAAAGTGTTACATCATAGAAATGTCAACTCAATTAAATGTTGTTATTAAAGAAGCACCACTTATAATCTCATTCAAAATATATATTTCATTAACACTGCTTCGTTGCGAGTATCGTATACGCGACTCGTACTGCTAACTGGCGATCTTGACGATTATACCAAACCGTTCATCAGATACTGTTATACATACATTAACTCCATAACCCCCAAAGGTTAGGCAGACGCATGAAACAATTAGCGCTTTACACCACATTTATCCAAAAATGAAATTGAGAATAGCTCGATGGAAAGTTTAAAAAAAGGTAAACCGTAAAAATTTTAAAAATCTACCAGCTAGTAGTCGGATAAAAGTTTCAAAAACACTCTTGACGTGTAAGTAGTTTTAAATGAGTGACAGCTTAATTTCAGATAATTATAGTTCAGACAGCGTACATGCAAGAGCGTTTTAATAAAGAATTTAAATCGTAATTTTTCGTGAAAAAAAAATCATTTTTTTTTCAGGCTTTTTTACTTACATAAAAACTGTTTATTACGCCCGCCATCCCCAAAAAGATAGTCAGAGTCCAAAGCAGGAAACACCTTTATTAATATTAAACGAAAATAAAATTAAGTTCGGTTAAATGGGATATTGTAAAAAATATTGAAAGTGCGGATATCGCGTCGCCTACACAATCATTAACTCAATTCAATCATATCATTCTGCGTTTTTATATTACCTAGCATGTCAAAGGCATCTATCTGAGTAAGTGAGGAAAAAATTTAATAATTAAGCTATATAAAGACAGCCAAAATACCCGCATGTGTTTTATATCATACAATTAATTGGACACTTGACGAAGAAAATTAGTCATATGCATCAAAATATCCTCACAACACGATAAAATCAGACCGTAATTACTCCAGAGATTCTCACAGATAATTAGCAGCAAAGTATATATATTATATTATATTATATATTCAATATGCTTGGCGTACGTTCGCGCTTTGTCTAACGATAATGGGAAATCCGTATTAATCTGGCTGGCCCATTGGTCGAGTGGCTACAGACCCTGGTCACGAAACTAAGGGTCGCAGGTTCGAATCCCGCTAGGGGCAAATTACGTGTGCTAAACATGGATATTTGTACTCGAGTCATGGATGTAACGTATTTAAGTATGACTATCCGTTCACCTAGTATCCATAGCATAAGCTTATTATTAGTTTAGGACTAGGGAATTAGTCTGTAAATTTTTTTTATTATAAATTTATAATCTAACACTAGCTAGTGGGACAATATTAATGTATGGTCCACTGGTTGTGTACTCTTACCTCTTGGTCTAGGTTTTTCACTCTATTTTCTGTTTTCTTCTCTCTTTTCATTCTCTCTTTCTCCATCTCTATTTACTCTTTCTAACGACTAATGACACCTCACTCGCTTCTTTGACATGCATAATTCTATTCTGGGTCCTAATATATCTTACATAACATATAAACATAACATCACGCCTATAATCCCCGAAGGGATAGGCAGAGTCAAAGGGAGCAGCAGGCCCCTTTAAATACATTCAGTCAAAAATAAAACTGGGCTGGGTTAGGTGGTGGAAAATTATCCTAATATTTGTGGAAATTAGTGGAAAATTATCTTAAAAATTATCCTCCTTTTCTATTTTTCCCTCTCTTTCTATCTCTTCCTATGTCTCTTTCCTATCTCTTCTCCCTCTTCCTTGGCATTTTTTTTTGTAAATTTTTAGGATTCTTCACGCTATTTTATTCATAATTGAGAGAAATGTCGTGGACATCCTCAATAGTACAGACAGTCGGATTTGACCAGTTCGTTTTATAATACAATCGCTACAGACTGCCTTTTTATATTCTGTACAATTTTTTTACCCTTCTGCTCGAGTCACCGTTCCGTCCGCGCCGTACGCCTCGTCCGACACGGCACAGCTAAAATAAATACTACGTTAAAATTTTCACTCAGTGCCGTTTCAACGTTTTCTAAATAAAAAATGGCTGGGCGTTTTGTAGCTGCAGGCTGGCTCGTGACGCGGATCGGAGAAGATTAAAGATAAATTGCCGTTTTGCTTTTCGACCATGGAATCTTTTTTTCCGGTTTTGTATTACTAAGTGATTTGAAAAGATTAAAAAATATTGTTAATTAATAGCAAAATAGTGCTTTAAAAATTGTTTTATGTTAATTTGCAATGCCAGAACCAAAAAATTATTGCATTAACGGTTTTATGATATATCGACCAGATCACACAATCACAAACCTAGACTTAATACACCATTAGTTGCTTTTATGATACGTTGGGCAAGGAACACAGTTGGCTCATCATTTTCAAGTCCCAGACCAATATCAGACATGTTTCCAACTTTGAGGTGCAAAATAAATAAATAAAAATCAGACTACATCACATACATTGATCTGACTCCGAGATAAGCTTAACCACTTGTGTTACGGATATCAGAAACAGTGGTATTACAAATATGTACTCAAATATTGAATATTAACCAGACACAGAACAAACACAAGTATTCATCACACGAATGGGGATCGAACCCACAACTCTTGGCGCATAGGGTAGGGTCACAACCGAATGCGCAATCGAGCTAGTCCATTAAAATACAAAACACAGCTTGCATGTTGCTCCTACAAGTTACACTTAACAAACTACCTTTTAGAGTTCGCAAAACGTTCAAACGAAAACACTGCTCGTGTGGGAGTTTATTAAATTCCACCTGAAAATATATCTGGTCCAATTAAATTATTCCATCTCTTTCGTCGGGTAATTTGTACGTCTGGATTCGGGAGAGTTTACACAAAGTTCGGCTTTCACTTTGATGAATTGGTACACTATGGTGTTCGTGTTTGTATGAAGTGAGTTTATATTTGTGCCAACTACCTACTTTATGCGGATACGTAATGAACAGTTTCAGCTACCTATATATATCACACCACGCCTGAACGATGGAAGGTTATGTTAAACACAGTGGTGGACTAAGAGCTATACGGGGCCCCTAGTAGGGATACGAGCAGTGTTGCTTGCTCGAAATGGGTGGGTTGTTCCACTGCTTGATTTAGGATGATTAGTACTTGGAGATAATATGAGGCCCTCCAGGATCTGAGGCCCGGGTCAGACCGCCCTTTCCGCCCCCCGGTTAATCCGCCACTGGTTAAACATTCCCTGGAACGAAAACTAGTTAATTTTATACGCATTTTTAAGCACTGGTGACGCAAAATCTAGTAGTTTTTCATGATATCTCCGTTTTTTTTATACATTAAAGTAAACTAGGTCTCTCACAGCAAGCTTGTGTTAATGTGTAGATTACCTTGGTGTACCAACGAGGCAAACATTATCTTTATGTGTAGATATAATAAGAGAGAAGAGTAAAGAATGTTCGTTAGAATGTATTTAACAGAAACAAAACAATAAATATGTGTTATCCATTATATATTGTAAGCTAAGTATACTTTCAGCTAAATCCAGTCAAACTTTCCAAGCATCCAAGCATTTAAAATTTCACACTTATCTTATAAAACATATCAGTAAAATCAAACTCCGATACCATGGCGTTTCAATAGTATATACAAGCTATATTATCTTAAATTATTGTATACTCCTTAACGGATACTTGCTACAAATAGCGCGACGTAACAATCTTGATAGTGTCACCCCGTCACTTCGTTAAGCCAATTAGTTTCAAACTCCGGATTGCAGTTAGACAGTCAGTTTGCGAACGTTCAGTCAGCCAACTGGGTATAGACAGCGGTCGAGGGCCGCAACTCGGCGGTTGCCTCAACTCTCGCTTGCGAATGTGAATAATGTTGGTTATAAATTTGTGAATAAACAAAGTTAGGTGTCGAGGAGTTGTGGAGGATTATTCTGTGTACTTTGTAACGGTCGTTAGTGTTTTTAGTAAATTATGTTACACTTACAGCTTTGTTGATGATTGATTGCCAAAATGTTAAACTAACTATGCCGCGTTTCCCCCGCGTTTATGGTAAATATTATATATCTAATAGCCTAATAGGTTATCTAACACTGAAATTATTTTTCAAATCGGACCAGTAGTTCCTGAGATTAACGCGTTCAAGCTAACAAACAAACTCTTCAGCTTTATAATAACTAACTAACTTCACTAACTTAACATCACGCCTATAATCCTCGAAGGGGTAGGCAGAGTCAAAGGGGCAGCATGCCCTTCAACCACATTCAGCCATAAATAAAGCCGGGCTGGGTTAGATGAAAAATTGTGATAAAGCAGTGACAAGTGGCTAACCGGTCGCCTACATAATCACACACCCAAAACCCGATATACCATTAGTCGCCTTTTACGACATGCTAGGCAAGAACCACAGTTGGCACATTCTTTTTTTTTTGTCCCAGATTAACATGGGCCAAGTCCCAGACCAACATAATATTAGTATAGATATAATATAGATACGAATGTAACCCTGTCTGTCTGTTACATTTTCATGCGTAAATACCTTAACTGTGAAGAAATTTTGGTATACCAAAAGTTTGAATCTTGAAAAATAATATTGGCTTCTTATAATTCCGGAAAGAGTTATAGTTTCCGGATGCGTGGTCGGCTTTACAACATACCGAATGCAAAAAAAATAATGAAAATGTATATTGCAATGTAATAAAATCTGAAAAGATACAATGTAAGTACTACACTATTACTTAACATTAAGATATTAATTAACATATTTTTTTCAGAGTATTTGCATAATATAATAAACTAGCGGCCCGGTATGTGCTTCGCTACGTATAAAGTGATATATAAAAAAAAAAAAATGGTTTGGATAGGTGAGCCCGTTCTTGAGTTATGAAATTACAACGAAAAGTGGCATTGATTTTTATATGTATTTATTGATTATTATTAACAAGTATCAAAATGATCCATCTCACACTAAAATTTACATTCGTAATGCGTGTAAGCCGAATTAGCAGTATTGTACAATTCTGTTGCCATTACTGGATCTATGAAAGCGGAATAGTTTAACCAATTGCTCTGCAAAATTGCCAGATAAATGGTCGCCAGTAACAATTGGGCTGAACAAGAATGGGGGGGGGGGGGGGGAAACAATAACCGCAGTTCAAGCTCCGCTACATAGAGTTTTATAACGCTGTGAACAGGCCGAAGCGAATTGCAAGGTATGAGAGACAAGCGGCTAGTTTTTGAGGGCATCCAATGACATTACATATAAATATTAGGCGAATGATTATTTTATGATAATAGAGCGGTGGTAGCTCAATGGTAAGGACTCGCGCCTCTTATCCGAGGAGTGCGGATTCAAACCAGGGCACGTACCTCTGGATTTTTCAAATCTATGTACGTATTTATACCACTAACTCGACGGTGAGGGAAAACATCGTGATGAAACCTGCAAATTCAAACAACTTTGGTTTGTAATCATGATCCTATAATTGTCTGGTTCCCCTATCTAAGGGTTACGAAGGTCAGATCGGCAGTCGCTTCAATGTAATTACCAGACTCGCTAAATCCTGGATCATGGTCTAAGCGGACCCCGTCTAAGCACGGGACATAACGCTAGGAAGTTATATGTAATAAGCGAGAGCAATTAGGTCTCAATATATGTATATACTAGCTGTGCCAGCGGTGTCACCCGCGTTTATGGTAATATTATAAAGACTATTTCCGTCATACATGATTTCTATGTAACTTTAACCATTAAGGCTGCACACGCGACGGAAGCTTAAAAAATGGAGTATCTTCTCCCGTTTTCCCAATGTTTCCCTTCACTACTCTGCTCCTATTGATTGAAGCGTGATGAAAAGTATACTATAACCTGCCCAGGAGTATGAAGAATAATTGTACCAAGTTTCGTTAAAATCCGTCAAGTAGTTTTTGTTTCTATAAGGAACATACAGACAGACAGACAGACAGACAAAAATTTTACTGATTGCATTTTTGGCATCAGTATCTATCACTAATCACCCCCTGATAGTTATTTTGAAAATATATTTCATGTACAGAATTGACCTATCTACAGATTTATTATAAGTATAGATAATATGACTGGCTCCATAGTGCATTTGATAGCGCCTGCCCCATGCGCCAAGAGTTGTGGGTTCGATAGCCACCCAGATCAAACATTCGTGTGATGAATACTTGTGTTTATTCTGTGTCTAGATGTTGCTTCTGATAACTTAAACACTCTCTTATGCTACTTTACTCTGAGTCAGATCAATGTATTAATATTAATGATATGTCGGATTTTTAATCGATATCCGTATCTATGCATATCCGAGGTGAAGAAGTATCTGCATCCGTTTAATAAAATAAGGAAATCTCGACATTATAGATGTGTTTTTGCGTCTTTTATATAAATCTGGATACCATATTTTTAATTGTTTGTAAATAGTTTCAACCGCTTTTGGTCAGAAATAAAACTGTATCCAAGGTTAGAATGAAAATCTTTGGACATATAACATTTTTTGACAAGCTCGATGGCGCATGCGGTAGTGACCCTGCCTCATGCGCCAAGAGTTGTGGGTTCGATCCCCACCCAGGACAAACATTCGCGTGATGAATATTTGTGTTTGTTCTGTGTCTGGGTGTAAATATCCAATATTTAAGTATATATTTGTAATACCACTGTTGATTCTGATATACGTAACACAAGTGCTCAAGCTACTTACCTCAGAGTCAGATCAATGTATGTGAAGTATTCATCACACGAATGTTTGTCCTGAGTGGGGATCGAACTCACAACTCTTGGCGCATATGGCAGGGTCACTACCAAATGCGCCATCGAGCCAGTCAAAATTATATAAAGCCTGCAACTTACGCCCCAATTACCACAACTCCGAGGATGCGGAACTATAGTTGTTATTGCGCCGATACTGCTGACTGCTGGGACCCGAGGGGCATTCAGCTCATTACTCCATAAACGAGGAGAAATGCCTCACCATGCGACAGCGGTTTATTCAATCAGATTTGAAGTTGGGGAAGAAAATATTACTGATTGTTGCGTATCTGTTTAATTCTATTTATGAGTATATTTATAAAATTGTTTGTTAACGCACAACCAAAACTTCTACGTTTAGAAAGCTGCTATTTGAAATACTGACTCAATTAAAAATGTGAATATTGGATGGGACAGATGAAAGACTCGTGGGTTTTAGTCATTAAGAGTCCGATATAACATGGATGCATGCACACCGTTCAGAGGATTTCCCCGAGGAAAGAAAAGATTGTCTATAATAAGATATCCCTAAGGCCGTGCAAGCAATATAAAAAAATTAAGCACCACAGCTGAAAAATCATAATGACCCTTTGATTTATAGATGTAGTTACCTATTTACCTGTTAACATAATGTTAAACAAATACAAGTACACAGGTTTAAAATTATAACTAACTAGGTAGGTAGGCAGAAAGAACCGAACGCCATATGGCACGATCCTTACACACCTCACTCGCCTCTTCAACATTCATGATCCTTTTCATACAAGCTCTACGGTTTTTATGACTCCTAACATCACCTTCTATTAATACACGACCAATCAGGTCGTGGTAGGTGAGCCTGGGCCTTCCGCGGCTCCTACATCCTTCCACTTTCGCATTGTATATCTGTTTAGTCAATCTTTTGTCATCCATTATTTCCGCATGTCCGAACCACCGGAGCATGCCTCTTCTTAACTTGACTCCGACGCTGTCTTTCAAAAAATTATGTTAAACAAATATAGGTACACAAGCCTTGTAACAATTGCCGAAAGACCCCCATTTCCTGCCATTTAATACCGCAAGCTATACTGTATAAAATTATTCTTCTCGCTCCGTTGCATAGCCGTCTATCAAGCTATATTTATAGTACCTACGTAAAATAAACACTCTTGACCAGAGATTTGTTCATGCTACTTCTGCATCCACGGCACGTTTGAATCGATTTATTCATTGCAACTAAACCGAAAGCGCAATACGTTACGAAATAAAAATGCATCGCGAGTTTCAACCCGCTCCGCAGCGGAGTACCGTTAACTTTTTAGCGGAGACGAGGTCCTTGCGGATTTGCTGAAGCGAAATGGAATGGATAACAGTGAGGCAACATCCTCTGCTTATTAAAAGCAAGAGCTTTTTTTTCGCTGCAGCCTGACGCACTCTACGTCATATAAACGAAACACAAAAAGTCATTGAAAGATCGTTTATTTCAAGTAAGAGCAGCAACCAGCAAGTGCCTGAGCTTCAGAAGGCTTGCCGTTGGTGTCTGATTGGTTCTCACTTCTCTCCCGTTTATTCTTGTCCTGGAATTTGAATTTAGAATATACTAGCGACCCGCCCCAGTTTGTACGATGAGCCACAACACCATTATTATATAATTATTAAATTTTCCTCTTGATTATCTCTATCTACATATCTATCATATTCAGACAGGCCCGTTGGTCGAGTGGTCAGAGGCCCTAGCCACGAAACCACAGGTCGCGGGTTTAAATCCCGCTACGGGCAAATGTTTCGTGTGATGAACATGGACATTTGTACTCGAGTCATGAATGTTTGTAAAACGTATTTAAGTATGACTATTTGTTCACATAGTATCCATGGCACAAGCTTATAGGGCTTATAAGCTTGTGTTTGAAACTAGAAAAATGGTGTGTCAGTCTGGAGAATTTAAAAATATATATATATATTTACGACATTCCTTGCTTAGTTTAAAAGATCTAAGCGAACAGACGAAACTACTTTTTTTGATATTATGTAAAGATAATGTAGTATTAGTGGTGATGGTCGTTGCAAAAGTAACCAAATTATCAAACCCATCAAACAAAACCATGGGCTATCGCTAGTATAAACTTAAAAGGTTGGTGGTGGGCGGTAAGTACCTACTTATCTGCAAAAGCTAAAGTTTAGTTTATCTACAAAAGCAGTAAAATACAAAAGAAAGAAAACATCTTTTCAACAGAATTAACCTCTCAAATCTGCTGACTATTAATGCCTACTTTGTAAAGCCTAAAGGGAAAAAAATAATTACTTTTTATACTATTTTCTTATATGCTTCTTACGCTGTATTTTAACCAGCTGTTTCGCTACAGCTTAAACAAGTCCCGTGGTAGCTTTACAGCTATTATGCAAACGAATGCAACTAACATTGCACTACATTCGGCGATAAATGCCGTCTGCATAAAGTGGGCTCTTCACAAGAATATTTGCTAAAGTTAAGTTCTACGGGAGAGAAAACAACGAGACGACCTGCACATTCATATCACCATGGGTGCGAGACCATTATTTGGTGCCGCTAGCCTATACTGACCGTCGTTATTAGTAATTTAATTAATGAATTACATTGAATCAAGATACTCGCCAAATCTAGAATCAAGATATAAATGAACTTCAAATCGCTGGGACATATGATATTATTATGAAATATCATCATTTCACGCAATAGAAGGTAGTTTCAAGAGATTAATGAGGGTATTTAAAAATACAAAATCCGCTAGGTTGCACGAGTGAGTCTTAACACTGTCACTATTGGCTCATTGTTGACAGAATGTCAGTTTGTTCTGACAATTAAACAATGAGGAGGGTGACAAGACCGCCAGTCACGGTTACGCCATCTTTTGGATGTTTTAATTCAAAAAACCCTCATTGATGATGGATGGAGTAACTACCAAATAACTACCAATTTTCCACATAATTTTACTAGCATTGACCTATTTGCCGAAAGCATTAGTTTCTCTCATATTATTAGTCATTTGGTTCTCTCTGCCTACCCCGCTACGGAAGTGGCGTAAAGTTTAGTTAGTTTGTTAGCATTAGTTAAATTTAATGTTAACTAGCTGTCCCGGCGCACTTCGTGACGCATCGTTCTCTGATTTTCATTTATTATTTTCTTCGCAATGTTTCCATATTTTCTTACCGTGCAAATTCAATAATTAAACTAGATAAATAACACTATTTAAAACAAACTTTAAATTAAACCTTTCGAAATTTAAAAATTACCAATTGACTTAAAAAAAAAACCTTCCCTGGAATATTAAAAATATTTTGCAACTAAAATCAGCCAAATCGGTCTAGTCTTTCTCCAGTTTTAGAGAAACTAACGAACAGAGATTTTATTTTTATATATAAGATTACTGACTTCCTTAGGTTTCTTGATCGGCTTCATGGTGTCCGCGTAGGCTTGCCAAAACTTGGTGACGTGGGATTTCCCGAGGGTCCTGTGCTGCAAGGCACAGTGGAGGCACCAGTAGCCTTCCGCTGCCTGCATCACTATGCCTTTGAAAAATAAATTAATTTTAGGATTGTGTGAAGAAAGACGAAGCGGATTGGAAATGTTCTTAGTATTCTTGGTGATCATACATGAGGATCTTCCTAGCGCTTTATCGAGATAAAGAGATCATGATACATTATTACATGAGCGCGGTGGTAGCTCAGTGGCAAGGACACGCGCCTCTTAACCGAGGGGTGCGGGTTCAAACCCGGGCACGGACCTCTGGATTTTTCAAATCTATGTACGTATTTATACCACTAGCTCGGCGGTGAGGAAAAACATCGTGATGAAACCTGCACATACCAACAGTTATGGATGTGTAACCATAATAAAAATCGGTTCCCCTATATAAGTATTTATCAGGCTAGCTAAAACCTGGATTATGGTCTAGGCGGACTTTGTCTTAGCACGGGACATAACGCTATGCGCATGATAATATATTATTACATACACACAGCCATACATACCGACTATCGAAGCGATTCGCATCTTGTGCATCAGCTCATGCAAAAAATCATTTTCATCGGGATTGACGGGGTAATTTCTCTGTAAATAGAAAGTAAAGTATTTTTTGTGTTTTATGATATACCTTTTGTCCCGAAAATAATTATTGTTCTCGAATAATTGATCCTACACCAACGCGATTACACGGTACTTCTATTAAATAAAATCAAATTCGTTTGAAATATTATCCTGTAATTCGAGTGATATATTTCACAACTGCATGCGAAGGTAAAGAGGCTAGGGGTAAACTGTGAATAAGAATGAGGTTCAGTAGACCGGTACGAATATAATATTGAATTTTGATTTTAATATATTGTAGGAGATCAGAAAACTACCGGTCGTACGTCACTATATAAGACAGCGCGAAAATAATTCCTGACAGCTTGAATAAAAGCTGTCAGGAATTATTTTGGTATTTAAAAAAAAAAAATTTCGTCAGGATTCCCTAAATTGTGTTTTTTTATGTTCTTAGATTGGAATGAATATCGTACTATCCACGATCTGAACATTTAAAAAAAGCGAAGATGATGTTTTAACAATATCGTATGGGCTATTGCAATCATACAACTTAAAGGCTCCGAGCTCTAATGGAGCTAAACAAAAAATTATAAAAACGAAAGAACTCAGTATGTTGAATTTACCGTTAATTCAATGAGAGATTATTCAATGTTAGCTCAAATAAGGCGTTTTGTTACTGGTTAATAATCTTGTACTTGAAGTTCTAATTTCACCGTCTTCAAATAAACCTGGACGTATCTCGAAATATATCGACTTTGACCGAAATATACCTACATTTAACGTTAACCAATAAGGGGGTTTTCGAACCCCATTATCGAGCACGGGACCCAAATCGCAGCAGATTCGATGTCGAGTAGTCCTTTGTGAGAGCAAGCTTCTTTGTCGTCACCGATTTAACCCGGTCGCCCGGAACAAGACTGGTACGGAAACGGTCCGGGAAACATCTTACACAGCCGTTGAAGTTGTAAGAAAATAAATAAAATCTTCTTCATCATCATTATTATTATCATCATCTGTATCACTACAAACCATCACGCCTGCAATCCTCGGAATGGGCAGAGGCCAAGAAGCGAAATACATCCAAAAATAATAGATAATTTGGTTTAAATGGAAAATTGTGTAAAAGTAGTGACAAGTCGCTAGCTCGTCGCCTACATCAATAAATAAGTAAATTCTCCAGACTGACACATCAATTCTCTAGTTCCAAACTAAGCTTATGCTTGTACTATGGATACTAGGCGAAATGATATATATACTTAAATACATTTATTAACATCCATGACTCGAGTAAAAATGTCCATGTTCATCACACGGAACATTTGCCCCTAGTGGGATTCGAACCCGCGACCCTTGGTTTCGTGGCCAGGATCTCTGACCACTAGACCAACGGGCCAGTCATAATGACAAACCCAGCATATCACATTATTGGTCGCCTTTACGACATGCTAGACAAAGAACACAGTTGGAAAACTCGAGTCCCGAATCAACGATATGCATCATCTTCTTTCTCATGGCGTTATGTCCCTTTCTTGTGGGGGTCCATCTGAACTATAATCCTGGATTTAGCGAGTCTGGTTATTACCTTCAAGGAAAACCAGACAAATGAATCACAGTAACTCATCCATTGTTATATGCCTGAGCAAGTTTCCTTCCAATATTTATGCTCACAGCATCCATGAGTGTTCATAGTAATATGAGTGAGCAAGCTTCGTCACGATGTTTTCTCTAACAGCTTTCAGGAGCGTGTCCTCATCTATTGAGGTACCTCAAACGTTAACAAACGCAATTACATCAACGGGCTTGTCATGCCATGATGCAATCCACTTCGTCTGCACTCCAGAGACACGCAAACAGGATTCCAGATCGCAAATGGGTGTTGAAACAGACGTCTCAGGTCCTTTCATCTCGACGAGTAACGGATAGATCCGCTTAAGCTGACTGTGGTATTACTGTAGGGGTGACCGCTCCTTTATGATTCGGCCCTTTTATTACTCTTTGACATCTCGTATATACTATATCTTTATTTTATTTTGTACGGAGCAGCTTCATCGATTTGATCCATTACAATGGAAAGAAGGTATATCCTTCTTTTCATTGTAAAATGTACATGCATACATAACATCACTCCCGTAATCCCCGAATGGGTAGGCAGAGTCAAAGGGACAGCAGGCCCCTTTAACCACATTCAGCCAAAAATGAAGCTGGACTAGGTTAGATGGAAAATTGTGAAAAAGTAGTGACAAGTGGCTAACTCGTCGCCTATACAATCACATACCCAAAACCCGATATACAGTTAGTCGCCTTTTACGACATGCTAGGCAAGGAACACAGTTGGCACCTTTTTTTTAAGATGTCTTCAAGTTTTTTTATGTCAATTTTATTTCTGAGCAAATGTGCTTTAAAGAGCTTGCTGATTCTTGGACTCCGCCTATTCCTTCAGGGGTTGCAAGAGTAATTGTATGTATGTTAGTTATAGAAAAGGTACCACGGAAATCTAACCCACCCAAAACACCACAAAAAAATATATTCTGTTACTTGGTACGGTTCAAAGTTTAATTCTACAAATGTGGAATGGAAGAGGCTTGGGTCTTTCAGGCCCTTTAAGTACAAAACCCTTTCATTGTCGCATCATCCTCGACGTCACTTTGTTTTCGCTTTTAGTATAATTACCCAATTAATTGGAAGCGGCTACTAAAAGTAGTATTAAATTACGGTGCATTTGACCTTTCTTTGGAACTAATTGAGTCGGAGTGAGGAATTTGAAACCCGCCATCACGAGAGTGTCCCATTTATATATTTTTTATAAACCGACGAGGTAAACAGTGGGAAAATGTCGTAAAAATGATTTGTTCCGAATTGCTTTAAGTGTTTATTGGCATTTTTGAAAACGAAACGTCGTGTGAGTAACTTTATTTGCTTTATTATATGTTGTAAGTTGATATATTAATATGTTTAACGGCGAAACAATAATTAAATTTTACTTAATTAATTAAACTAATCAGTCACATTTCGATCGTTTACTATATATCGATATGAAAAAGAAACATCGCCAAACACTTAACAAATTACAAACGAAATCAAGATATAAAACTTGAACTCCATTTTGAATTTAGCGATTGATACTTCGGCTTGAATTTTGGCTCCCAAAGAAATAACTGACTACTCTAGTGAACCCTAATCACGTTCACTCAACTTGCAAGATCTGACTCGAATACAAACACAAATTTGGAATTTCATGTTGAAATATTCTTCAGAAGGTACATATTTGCGTAGAAATTGAATTGTAATTCGCAAAGAAAGAAGTTCGCTATAGGTATTAAAAATGTTATTAATCGATAGGTTTTCCTATGTCACGTGGAATTGAATAGTAGGACCCAGTTAAGTCTACTGCTACAACTTTCAAGACAATGGAAACTACAATGTAAATCGGCCTTTAGTGTTAATTTGAATAGTCACAGAAGGTTTATTCTGAACTATTGCCAATTCCGTTGTATAAGGTACAATGGCAAAATACCGTACCTTGGCAAACTTTAAACCAATCCAACCGATCAGCTATAGTGAATTTGAAAAATTGAACTAATTGAATTGGATAGCCTTGGTTAACAATGAGTATTTATTCCATGTAGTAATGGACACATCTGACAGCTCGTGGTAGAGTTTGGACACTAATTACACACAAAATTTGCTACAGCCCCTCAAGTCTCACTATCGACCGCTAGCCCATACTTAAGCTATTCAAATTCCGTCTTAAACAGATTAGCAAGTTCCAATTACCACTAAAATTCCAGGCAATTAGCATAATCCCGGCAATCAAAGCAAATGCTAAACAAATTCAATATCCACTCAATCAGAAGCAATCTCATTGAAACTGTGACTTCGAACTGGGCCTAAGTGATTTTGAACTCAAACACTGAATGGTAGGATTGGTATTTCAAGGGCAGTTTCGGTGGTAGTCATGTTAGGGTTGTAATTGGGTAGTATTATTGCATCAGGACCGTGGAAGCAAACTGAGGAAATTGGCTGACATTTAGTTATAAACAGTTGGCGCATATATAACGAGTTTCACCCGCGTAGTTCCTGTTTTCGTCAGAATAGGGGGATAAAATATAACCTATATTACTCGATGATAAAGTAGATTTCGGTCCCGTAGTTATGTCCCGTAGTTATTTCTCATATATTAGAAATAAACGATTGTTTATTTGTTTGATTGAATAGGCTCCGAAATCATAATTTAATAATTTTAATCAGATTTTTCCTCTTTATTATGATAATAATAATCACGAAACAAATATTTTTTTCTGTTCTGTGATATCGATTCCATCGTTAGGTCTATCGATATTTAGGTGACTGCCGTGCTTTTGATATAATGATATCGACATTTTATTGTTATTGTTATGTTCACAACCTCGTTCAAAGTTATTCTTTGCGCCAAGTTTCTCAAAGATATAGATATATTTTTTAGAACGTATTTTTTTTTACCAACGACAATCAAACCTCTTCACAAAGATATTTCTGCCAAAATTTCATATTATATTAAGAGGATGGATATTATGTTAGTTTAGTAACAGGATCAAGACAATACAACAAAGCCTCAAAGCAAATGGATCCTAAATTAGCTAATGCTAAGAAACGAGAACATTTCTATGTTTCTTACAGCGGTGAGGAAATACTCTTGGCCATGTCTCCTCGGTGGTTAAGAAAAATGTATCTTTGCCTTTTACAGTGGTTAAAAGCTCCTTGAGCATCGCACATAAATCCGCCTACACGCTTATTTACCGGGAACTGCACGAAAACTGAGAGTCCAGCAATAAGCATCGGTTTCGGCGTCGTTAGAGCCCACGCTCTGAGCTGGCCAAAAATCGATTCTGTACTCCACCGAGAATTCATTTAATTGGCGCATTTAGAGATGGTATTTCAGTTCAAAAGTGAACTCGGTCCAAATTAATGTTCTTTTTGATTAATTGATGATTACTTACAAAACTGACGCAGACCGACAATTATTTAATGCACTAAATAAAATGTATTAATAATTAGGTACTTTATCTTTGATTACGCCCATAATCCCTGAAGGGGTAGGCAGAGTCAAAGGGGCAGCAGGCCCCTTTAACCACATTCAGCCAAAAAACAAAACTGGGCTGGGTTAGATGGAAAATTGTGAAAATGTAGTGACAAGTGGCTAGCTCGTCGCCTACACAATCACACACCCAAAACCCGATATACCATTAGTCGCCTTTTACGACATGCTAGGCAAAAGACACAGTTGGCACATTATTTTTTAGTCCCAGACCAACATGGGACTATAAAAATATGCACGGATAAAAATAAACACACATGAGATATATGTACGAATTCGTATTGAGTTGCATCAGAATCAGACCGTCCAGTTTACGCCGCATAATGGCCTTGTCCCCTCAATTGCATTCCTGGCCGTGCCTGCGACGCTTAGCTGGGCACGCGACTGCGCTCGCCGCTAACGACCGTTTGACCATCGTGTTGGAGTCAGCTGTGACTGCAGAGGCGATTTAGCAAGCATTTTGGGTGCAGTGCATAAATGCTGAATAAGTGTCAGCTTTTCCGTCCAATGATTAAGCATTTACTTGGAATTTTAGAGCATATTCCTGCCTTGTTTGTATTTCCCCGAGGGATCGGCAAAGTTCAGGAAACAGTAAGTTCGTTTAATTAGGTACTTTAGCCAATAATAAAATTGAGTTGTATTTGATGAAGAATTTTAAAAATCAGTGAGAAGTCGCCAGCTTGTCGCCTTGACAACGCTAACTGATACACATCAGTCGCCTTTTCAACCGACTTCAAAAAAAGGATGAGGTTCTCAATTCGACCGTATATATGTTTTACGATATGCTAGCTAAGGAACACAGTTGATAGGTACATTAGTTTTAGACCCAGACTAATATTTGACATTACCAATATTACTGTGTCTAACTACGCTTTAGTATGTCTAACGAAGTTTGGATAATAAACATTACGTGTGTAGACACGAACTAGTCAAAAAAGAAGGACTCCGCGCTGTCATACTACAGCATGAAGCCACACTTATGCATTTGAAACTGCTATGTTAATTTCTTTCTTTACTAGTCCGTGGTGTAAAGCAAAAGTTTTATCGAAGGTTATTTACACGCACGCACGCACGCACGCACGCACGCACGCACGCACGCACGCACGCACGCACGCACGCACGCACGCACGCACGCACGCACGCACGCACGCACGCACAGACGCACGCACGTACGCACGCACGCACGCACGCACGCACGCACGCACATACACACACACACGCACACACACACGACATCACGCCCGTAATCCCCGAAGGGGCAAGCAGGGTCAGTCTTCCCATTAGTAATATTCGTAAACATATGTTTGTGTATTTTAATAAAAAAATTGATTAATCAAACTGACCTTCATGTAATCCGAAATGGCCGCCATCTGCACGTACTGACGCCACATCGTGAGCCTCCTGAGGGCCTGGTAAATCATTTCAGGTGTTACCTGAACACAAAAATGAGTTTGCAATTTAATCACGAGTGGGCGAGTGGGGAATCTGATTACGGGACCTTTGCCTAGGGAAGTTTTCAAGGCCTATTAAACTGTAGGGTTGACGAAAGGACTCAGTAGGCAGGGATTATATTTCAGCGATTTGTTTGACCTGTACCGATTGTAGTGTTGTTTAGAGTAGATATTGTGATTTGCAAAAATTACTTTTATGACTAATTATTTGAAATAAGTCAATAGGATAGGCCCCCAATCCCTGAAGGGGTAGGCAGAGTCAAAGGGGCGGCTAGCTCCCTTAACCACATTCAGTCAAAACATAAAAACTGGTTTGGGTTAGATGGAGAATTGTAAAAAGGTAGTGACAAATGGCTAGCTCGTCGCCTGCACAATCACATACACAAAGCCCGATATACCATTAGCTGACTTTTACGACATGCTAGGCAAGGAACACAGTTGGCACATTATTTTTAAGCCCCAGATCAACAAGGGACTAAAATTTTGAAATTTCCTATTCTATGTTTACTCTAGAGGGCAAGCGTTCTACACCACGCTTCCTTGACGAACTGAGACTTTTCGCAGACTTTGATTTAATTTAATTACCTAATTTAGTCGTCAACCCTAATTCCGAATCGATAAGCAATATCACGTCGACGCAGCTAGCTGTAAATCAATTGGCCGACGCACTTACGAATATTATTAGTGTTTGAGTTGGCTGGATCAACTCATTGATTTGGCAAATATTGGTCATTGAACTGTAACATTTTTGTAGAAGAAATAAAGAATAATAAATAGGTAGTTTCACATTCGAAAATAGTTTGACAAGTACCTGGCTATAGAAATTATATGTCAACAAGGCTCTGGACGATCCAAATAGCGGTTTATTACTTGGGAGTAGTGTTGCCGCTCGATAGTCCACTATCGATAGTCTATCGATAGACTATCGATAGTTGGGCAAAAGATTTTACTATATTATAGATGCTTTTCGAGGTCAACTATCGATAGTCAAACCATCGATAGTTCGGCAACACTACTTGGGAGATTCCGTAGTACTCTTCAAGGCGTGGAGGATGCTTCAAGGCGTGGAGGATGCATCAAAGAGTTGTAGCAGTCTTCTTGGCCGGAGGAAAGGAGGGGATATCCAGTTACAGAGGTTTTTTCTTAGTTTGGCTGGAACCGACTCCACAACTAACTGATTATTGTAAATATTTAAATACGTGTTAAGGTTTAATGCTTCGAGTACCGAGATTCCAGACACAATTGATTTTCAATTGTTATGGACCGGATATCGCGACGACCGGGACGTCAAAGGTTAATACTTTCATCTAAACAGCTGGAAGAATTTTTTCCATACTTTTTTGTGTTTTTTTTTTCATAAAATCTTATTTCATGTTTTTTTCATAAAAAAAAAATTACAGATATTTTTTTGAAGTCGGTTTTTATTATGTAAGTTTGTTTGATTGTCTGAGAAGGTGTACGCTTTAATATGAAAATCTCGTGTCACGGTGGTGGTCGAACTCGTACGAAATGGCTCAAGTGATTTTAAAGTTTGTATAAGAATAGGTGGTAAGTAAAGTATGTTTGACCCTCCTACCCCCCTTTTTAATAGCAGAAAAACGTTTGTAGTGCCAGCTAGTAGGCATTATTTCTAAATTAATCCGGCGTAAGTAGCTACTACATACTTAAATAAGTATACTGACCTCACAGTATTCAATGGGTTCTTCTGGCAGCTCCTCTGGCGTAGTAGCGTTAGTGTTGATGAACAAGGGGGACAGCATCATGCTACGGGACCCCGCCTGGACTCCTTTAGATCCTGGAATAGGGATGTTAACTGGCAAGTCAATACTTGTTAAAAGCTGTCAAAACGCAATCACTGCATAGATTTTCTATGGGCTTGTGAGTTTATGACGTCACTTGTTCGTATAGTATATATTTGTATAATATAGTATTGTAGTAGTAAAATTTTAAATCGTAGACTCAATATTCTTCAAAATCAATAAGGTTTTACAACAAACTACGATACTTTCTTTTACGACATTGATATTTCAAAATTTAATATAAACGGTGTCAACATCCCTATTGAGGAGTTCTCAAAACATTTGAGAATATATTAAAATTTTGTGGCAGATACTTCTCTTTCACATATGTATGTCGAATACCATTACGTCCGCAATCTCCGAAAGGGTAAGCAGAGTCAAAAGAAGCTTGTTTAACTAATTTAGCCAAAAATACTTGGATTGGGAAAAATAGTGACAAGGTGGCTCGTCGCTTACGTCATCACAGAACCAACACCCAACGAATTTGCATAAAAAAAAAACCTTTATCTCTATAGTCAGATATTATACACATATAATTTAATCACAGGTTTACAGTAATGAGTGCGGCGTAAAACAGAGAAGAGTTACATGTAACATTTTTTTATGAGTAAGGATAATTAAGGCACTTACCTGATATTATACCACTAGCTGTGCCCGCGGTTTCACCCGCGTTTTTGCTTAATGTTAAATAGCCTATTGCATTCCTCGATAAATGGGCTATCTAACACTGAAATAATTTTTCAAATCGGACCAGCAGTTCTTGAGATTAGCGCGTTCAAGCAAACAAACAAACTCTTTATAATATTAGTAAAAGTAATAGATATATGAGATGCATATAGTCCCAATTTAATTATGAGTGCACAATGCTCGACCCATTCCCGAGTTTGGGAACACATCCCGCTTACTACACTTGGGAACCAGGAGATAATATTGCAACAATTTATTGCGGTCACACAAGGTACAGTTGGAATCATTTGGCGGCGGATTTGAACTCTGGACTTTATGTTAAAGGAATAAGGTTCAATGTGTTGTTTAACATGTCAGCTCGTAATTGCAAATGTTGGCAAGTTAAATGGGTTTTAGTTAAGACTGGTCGGCAATGGGTTTAAATGATATTGTTGGGGACAAGAGACGGTGATGGGGCATTTAATGCTGCTTTTCAACTAGAGCTGTGTCATAGTAAAGCAGTGTGTCTAAAAAATATCATTCATTCAATCAAGCAGTCCTCTTGTGACCACCGTCGTTGCAACAAGGCCGAAACGTCAAACTAAGTAAGTGCTCGTGTACTGCTTAATCGCGTTTAGTCCCTTTAGTATTATTTGTAGTGATAACACAACGCGAAAGTTTAGAAGTCACATTTGCTTATTTTTTTTTATTTGTTTTGTATGTCACTCTGTATTTAGCCACGATATACTTGAATTCTTACGGTTATGTACCATTGAATACAATCATTCTAATAAAAATAACAATAAACTGTACTATACCGAACCATTTTTTTTTCAAGAGGCAGTTTTTGCTTCCTTCTGTACAATTTTATCAAAAGCATTTACGAGGCTTTCACTTCCGAACGACGTTAGAACATTCAAACTAGATACCAGAATAACGGCAAAGGAGAGTTATGATTTTTGCAATCTACCTATGTATGTTTGTGTAAATATGTTTGTCCTGAACAACTAATCTTGTGTTGTCTCGCTCTTAATAAGGGTCCATCTGGACCATGGTCCTAAGAAGAGTTTGGTTAATATATCTCAGACTCCCGTACTTTAATCAAAATCTAGTTCTACAAATAACCTGTTATTTGTCAATGAGGGTTTTCACAAATACAAAAACCGCCAGATGGCGCGAGGGAGTCTCGTGGTCTTATCACTGTCGCTATTGGCTCCTTGTTGACAGCATATCAGTTTGTTCTGAAAACTTACCAATCAGGAGGGTGACAAGACCGTACGTCACAGTTACGCCATCCATCTGATGTTTTAATTCAAAAAACCCTCATTGATCAAGTCAACGGTCAACAAAAAAGTATTCTGAGAAAAATTTCCTTTTTAACCGACTTCATAAAGGAGGAGGTTCTCAAATCGACTGTTGTTTTTGTATGTATGTTATGTATATAACCATTGACTACTGGACATTATAAGCTCTTACAAAATCCAGCAAAAATAGCTCTGTTATTAAAACAACTCTGGTGGATCATATTAACTTTATAGTACGGCAAGTGAACGTTTTACGAGGCTTGCTACTTGGGGCTGGCAAATTCGCTTAGAATCTTGTTTTATAGCGCTGTTTCAGTTGTGGTTTCCCAGCTCTTCCACATTAATAGCGGGAACGGCAAGTTATTTTTGTTATAAAATGATAAATAATTATCAACCAACAAACTCGTTTTTGGAGATACCAACTGAAAATAATAAAGGACATTTCTGTTCAACGTTTATCTTGAGAGGGCTCTTGGAAATTGTGAATTTTGAAGTATGTTATTAAAACTGAAATCGCTGAAATATAAAATTATTTCAGTAGATTTTTTTAAATATATAAAGGTTATTTAGTGAGTAAGAAAATTTGACTCGAATGCTGAGTTTGGACTATAAGTATGTTGAGACCACTGCTCTATAGTTTTAATATTATCTTTCCTGCTAGCTCAGTAACTTCAATGCTATAAGAAGTAGACATGCTAAATCTGGGATCATGGTCCAAGCTGACTGATAAACGGGTTAAACGGAAGAAAATAATGTAGTAAATTCAGACTACATCACATACATTGATTTGACTCCGTGGTATGTAGCTTAACCACTTGTATTACGGATATCAGAAATTACAAACATAACTTAAATACTGAATATTAACGCCCAGACACAGAACAAACACAAGTATTCATCACACGAATATTTGTCCTGGGTGGGGATCGAACCCACAACTCTTGGCGCATGGGGCAAAATCATCCGTATCACAAGTGCTTAAGCTACTTACCTCGGAGTCAGATCAATGTTTGTGATGTAGTATGGTATTTATTATTTACTTAAATAAGTCAGGAATAATCAGTGCAGACATAACACGTTCGTAGGTCCCTACAAACTCATACAAAGTGGGCAAGTTAGAGAAGTCTCGCCAGCACGCCCAATACTAAATGTAGCAAGTTTTGCAATTTACTGAGATTTCATAAACGAGAGAATCTTCTTGAAACCTTATTAGTTCTGAAAGTTTTCAAGAGTGTGGTGAGTATGAATGTTAATAACGAGTACATTATTGCGGTCTAGACTCCTATTCCCAACAGAGAAGATTTGAGTAGATATCTATATGTTACTATGGGCTTTATTATCTAATTCTTAATAATGTTACATTATTATTTGAACTAAATTACCACATCTACCTATATAATAATGAAATATACTCTATTCTTACATACATATAAAACAATGGGGCCGCAATCAAATGCCGCAAATTTATAAGTGCTTTTTTGAAGCCTATACAAAAATATAGACATTTTGAACTAGAATTAGAATTTGAATCCCTGAAAGGATAGGCTGAATACAAGGAGCATTAATATCCCCAAACCACTTTTAGGCAAAAATAGAATAGATTGAGTTGGGTTTGATAAAAAGTAGTGATAAGTGGCAAGACTTTCGCGACATTTACAAACCCAACATGCAATACACCGTTAATCGTCTTTTACGACATGTAAGGGACACAGGTGGTACATTATTTTGTAGTCCCAGACCAACATGAGACTAGCTCTATTCTTACTAGCTTATAACCTATAAATTATACCTTTAGGATGCTAAAGGAATAATTTATGGTTGTAAAAATAACATCATACGAACACTTGATTTTCCAAGGAGATTTGCGACACAGTCCAACACTTCAAGTCGCCAGTCGTTCCGTCCTTGCTGGCTAGGACTCGCATCCCCCCCCCCCCCCTGGTCCTAATTCGCGTAACCGGCCCGGCCCAGTCGCTTCTCTCCCCAAACCTATCCCCACGTGCGTCTGCCCTCCAGCAACGTCCTGTGCCGAGGTTCGAGCCCCATAGGGGGCGCCCTCAGGCTGTTGCCTAAATTTAAGTGGTGAGAGTTTACCGCTTCCCCGCCAGCCCGGTAGGTTGTAAAGGCCGCCTTCGGCCAACTACCTACCGTTGTCCTCTCAAAAACACTGAGGCCCAAGGAGATTTATCCAAAATTAAATGGTTAAATCCTTGTACGTGTTACTTGTGTGGGTACACAGTCATCATAACTACTTTGATATCTACATTATTGTTATTTATCATAACAACCAACCGTCGGACAAATCCATTATCTACATAAACTTATCCAATTTACTGCGATTGCTCCAACTGATTAGAGTAAACTGTTTCATAAATCCTACCGCCATGCCTTCTGTCTGCTCCAAGACCGATTTGTATCATAGCTTACAAAATTGAAATCTGTATTAGTGGTTAAATTAACTTAGCGCTCTTAATTAGTTTCTAATATTTGTAGTTTTCAGTCAATTTGTTTTAAGTTGCTTAGAGGATTATAAATATTAAGTTTTTTAGTGTTGTGTAACACTAAACACTTCTTAACAAACCTTCAAGTCGTGGCGGTATCATCCTGAGCCTCCTCTTAGTGACCCTCTTAATTTTCCTCCTATACGACCTCCCGACACCTCTGCTCACTTCGTACTCGAATCTGGCAAAGATCACCTACAATTCCACTTAAAATCAAACGAACCACTCCAAAATAAAAACGTTTAATGACATTACATAGCAAAACACGGCAAAAAACAACACAGAATTTATAAAGTTGCAAACAGCAGTCTACCTTCTGCGGCAGCACCGGTGGCCACAGAACTTACAGCCCGGGGTTCTGGAGCCACTCCTCGAGGACAGCCTGGTGAAGATCGTGGAGACGGACAGTTCCCGCTCCTTCCTGGGCTTTCGTTTCGGCGCTCTCCGCACCGCGGTTCTGCGAGCTGGCGATCGTCTCCGCTTCTCCACCCGCCCCGGTCGTCGACCCCGCCGCTTCTTCTCTGGAGGCTTCGCTTCCCGCTTCCCGGTAGGCGGCTTCGGTATCTCCGGTCTCACACCGGCCATATCTATCCGGCTCCTGCCCGAATACGATGCTGACGTAAAAGATTCGCTGTTGGAGACACCGTCGCGCCTCTCCTCATACTTGCGCCTTTCGTTATAAAGATCCTGTTCCGAAGTCATCCTTTGGCTCTCTTTTTTTGCCGGCTGGTTGTCCTCCTTTGCGTTGTCATCTTCCATCGCCACTTTTTTCCAGAAGTAACTAATAATTTTGTAATGTTTATTTTACAAAATCTCAAATTCAAAATGTAAAACGTTAAATGCTACTGTCACTGTGAACGCTCATTTGTTTTCTGCTTGTGTTCTTCTGTTGATGGCCAGACTATGACATAGTGTTTTGACAGAAATGAGATCGGACATTTCATTAGCATCTGGATTTTGTAACAAACAGTTTTCCTGCAACTAATATGCTATACTGCTGCTCATATTGTGATGTGTTATTATGGGTTGTATATACCAATACGACACCTTTTCTTAATTGCATTAATATCAAAATAAAATAATGGAATACACCACACATCCGCGACCTATTAAGGTAATTTTTTAATGAAATATCAATTTCATTTAAAAGTACGACTATTGCAATGTGGCAAAACATTCTTTTGTTGACAGCCAAAGACATCTTTCTAATACCTACTTTTTTACCCACAGATGCTGGTGTGGTCTCAGCAAGACCGCCCATGGGTCGAGCATCGCAACAGCAGCCCCGGGCGAGGCGTGGGTTCCAGCAAGGCACACACAGGCCGCCCCCACTGACGCCTATGGGACTGTCGAGTTTCAAGGGGGCCCTCATCCTACAAAAGCGCAGGTTGGTTCCAAATCGTCAATTTCATAAGGCATCGCACCTTGCAGGACAGAGAACTTATCAGGTTCTGCTGATTTGTACAAAATATAAATTACAGTGGACCTTTTACAGTAACCGTAGAAGTCACATTAAAAGCAAATCATGAAAAAGAGGCAAGTGTAATACGTCTTTCGCGTGCACAATCGTTTCAAACCAGTCCATGTGACAGTTACATACTCGTACATACAAAAGTTTTATCTAACGTCATTCCTCTTAATGCTCTAAAACAAGTAGGCTTACTCAAACATATCTATGTATGTAATGACTAGCTGTCCCGGCGAACTTCGTATCGCCCAGTAAATGAAAATTGACATTGATTTGTCGATTGACATTTAACATTGACAGATACGAATCCCACCGTTTTATATGAGAAAATACTTTTGCTTTTATTTTGTTTTATCGTCAATTTTTCAATGTTTTAATAGTTATTCTGTTATTCTGGACGAAGACAAATCCAACAAATCAAAAACAACGTAAATCGGTTCAGCCGTTCTCGACTTATAAGTGGTGTAACAAACACGACTTTGTTTTATTTATATAGATATTACGTATAAATAAGAGGTATGTTATATTAGCAGATATGTTATAAGTGTGCCCGATCTGAAGACTCGACAGTGTCCCAATTGGGATTTTTTTTGACATTTGTTTTCTTTCATTCATAATATTTTTTTTCGGTTGAAATGTAAGCTTATTATCTGTCTATAATAAAATATCATTGGTGCTTTAATTCTCACTATTTGCCTCCAGTACGTCCGCCTGTCCCACGACACCAGGCCCGAGCTGATTGTCCAACTGCTCACTCGCGAGTGGGCGCTAGATCGGCCCAAGCTGCTCATCACCATCCAGGGCGGCAAGGCTAACTTCGACCTTCAGCCCAAGTTGAAGAAAGTGCTGCGAAAGGGCCTGCTGAAGGCCGCGAAGACAACAGGCGCTTGGATATTCACTGGCGGAACTAATACAGGTAAGGGGAAAGGTTGGGAAACGGCGTGTAAAAAAAAATATTATGATTCTCTCTCGTTCTACATATTCATAATGAATGCAAATATGATTGGAGATAGAGACTAAATACACGAGATATTCCAAAAAAAAAACAAAGATTTTTAGATATTTTGAGCTTTAACACTCATACCACCTTGCCTCGGGGGGACGAGATGTTTATGTGGGACTAGCAGGGACCTCTGCTTCAGGAGACCCCCTCTCCGGCCAAAATGGTTACGGCCGGGGTAAAAAAGACGGACATTTGTATCACCAAAATGAAGATTTTTTCAAAAATATCCCTAGGTTCCCTATTTTTGACTAAAATGACCGTACTGAAAAATTATGTGAATGGCATCCTCTTCTCATAAAACAATAATGTCTGTCAATTTATTATTATAATAATGTTATTTATTGTATGTAATGGAAAAACGGAATTTTTAGTCGCGCAAGTATTACTATTGAAGAACATGATATTGAGGTTGCCTACCTTTATATTATTGCTTTTATTGATTGCGTAGTTAACAAGTTGGTACAATAAGGTTTGTACGCATCGAACATAAAAAGGCCTTTTACGAAGCAAACCAAAGCAATTATTGTCGGGTCAGCAGGCATATACAAGAAAAGACCTTCATTATCTGTTAGTAAGAAAGTCTAGCTAAAATCTAGAGAAATGCGTTTATTACATTCGGTACACCGCTGTGGGCAATTTCTTAGAAAAGTATTGCGTCTGTGGGAGATGAAAACGGATAACTTGGGGAACCGTATAAACTTAATAATAAGGTCTAGTTGGTTATTTACTATAATCCCAGAATACAGGGGTTGTCCTACAGACTATATTATATAGTTCTACAAATACAAGACTATACTTACTACCACATTTCTTCTACTTAAAGCGTAGTAATTTAATATTAAGGTCACGCACCTCCGTATATGTAAAGAGAATTGGTCAGAATCCCCGGACTCTCAATTTATATACAATAGCTTCCGCCCGCGGCTTCGCTCGCGTGGAAATCGGTTATATCGCGATTTTGTTTTCGCAATAAAAAGTAGCCTATGTTCTTTCTCAGGGTCTAAAGATTGTCTGTGGCAATTTTCATCAAAATCGGTTGAGAGATTTAAGCGGGAAAGCGTAACAGACAGACAGACAGAGTTACTTTCGCATTTATAATATTAGTAGGGATTAGTAGGGATTTATATCAAGTACTCAGAGTTGTTGGTTAAACATCGTGAGGTAATTCTAGTTCCAGTTTAATAAGCATGATCCAATATGCTTGCTTCCCCTGTCTGAGGCTCACGAACGCGAGGAAGTTAAAAATCCAAAAAAAAAATCTAATCTGCTGACCCCTGCGGCGAATGCGGGTGTGGTAGTGGTATATATATGTACTGACTGGCCCGTTGGTCGAGTGGTCAGAGACCCTGGCCACGAAACCAAGGGTCGCGGGTTCGAATCCCGCTAGGGGCAGATGTTTTGTGTGATGAACATGAATATTTGTAATCAAGTCATGGATGTTTATAAACGTATTTAAGTATGTCTATCCGTTCGCCTAGTATCCATAGTACAAGCTTATAAGCTTAGTTTGGAACTAGGGAATTGGTGTGTCAGTCTGAAGAATTTATTTATTATTTATTTTATATAATTTGTGAGGCCGTCACTCATCATGGTTGTCTTCCAGGAGTGACGCGTCAAGTGGGCGACGCGCTGCAACTGGAGCGATCTCAGCGGGCCGGGCGGGTGGTCAGCATCGGCATCGCGCCCTGGGGCATCGTGGAAGGCGCTAGCGAGCTCATCGGGAAGGGGAGGGATGTGCCCTACCATGCTATTGCTTCTCCAAGGTATGAGGACTTTTGTATTACTTAATAATTGCGTCATATGGAGGAATCAGCGAGGTGTGTCGGATTTTAGGGCTCAAGATGATAGGGAGACTTGTCTCCGTTCTCCAGGACAAGGATTGGACGTATATCCCTTAAATTCCCGGGATGCACTTTTATTGTTTTTAAGCAAATCTAGCTTTTGCCGTGACTTCGCTCACTCTCTTTGGTGTTATACCTGTCAACCATTTAAAAAAAAAAATACTCACCTCGGTTTCAGTAGGTACTTCTTCAGGATCAAAAACAAGAAGGCGCCCTGTATTTTATAAAACTCACTTTTGCATTTATAATCTATACTTAGATACTAATATTATAAAGCTGAATAAACGAGAAACGCGCTAATTTTCAGAAGGTACTGGTCCGATTTGAAAAAGTATTTCAGTGTTAAATAGCACATTTATCAAGGCTATTTATTTGACATTAACCATGAACGCTGGTGAAACCGCGGGTACAGCTAGTATTATTTATAATAGTTATAGAGTGTTAGACACAATTGACATGTTAGATAATCGCAGATGTATTTTCTAATCTGAGCGATTTATTCATTCATATGATGAGAATTTTCAAATGAATGAATAAATCGCTCGTTCAAAACGCAGTTATTACCGTAATCGAGGCACTTTCGCTAAGGATCCCCGTAGCGAGTGCACTTTCTTTGCGGCGGTCCTCTCTGAGGGTCGGGAGTCCTGCTACGCTGAGCAATTAGCCGCTTGGGAAATATCCGAGAGTCGCCTGTCGCACTAAGCCTTCCATGGTGTATGTAATTAAAGGAATCCGTTCATAGTTTTTTTTTTATTAACTGTGGCTAAGTAATTAATTTCTCTATTATTTTATTGTATTTCTTCTTATCCCATGTTGGTCAAAAATAATGTGCCAACTGTGGTTCTTGCCTAGTATGTTGTAAAAGGGGATAATGGTATAATCGGGTTTTAGGTATGTGATTGTATGGGCGACAATCTAGGCGACTTGTCACTACTTTTTCATTTAAATGTGAGCACTTACCTCTGGATTTTATATTTTTTGATGAGGCACAGTTGGTACATCATGTTTAAGGCTCAGACCCACATACGACTCATATAACTCATATCCTATTGATAAAAGGTTGTCTTGAACAAAACTTCAATATAAATTAACGTTACCAAACTTTATTGCACCTTAACACTAAAGCCTTAAGATCTACATTATGAACTCATTTTAACGTTTTAACGGATGGTCATGACTGTATTTGAATAGGTTGTTTATTAACAAAACTTTAATAAAAGTAATCGTAATCAAACTATATTGCATCTTAACACTAAAACTTTAAGATCTAAATCACGAGTCCTGCTTGAACGGGTCGGTGGTGGTGATGACTGTTGTAGAATTGAGCCCATTCACTTGGGCCTGGAAGAGTACGTCATTGATCAGCTTCTCAGCCAAGATCCGCATGTTGGGGGGCAGTCCTCGGAGTTTGGCTGCTACGTTTATACCTAGGAAGAAGAAATTAATATATTAGTTATTAAGAAACTAATTTATTTATTTTTTGACGTGGGGAATACATTACGCACCGTCACTCTGCCCGGGGGAACAGAGTGGTGTGTGGGCCTCCCAGGGGTCTCTGAGTCGGAAACTCCTGCTGCGGCTAAAGATGGTGATTGCCCGGGGTATACCCACTAAACCCCGCGGTACTAGGAATATGGGCTAGCCTTGTCGGCCTCAACACCTCCGGCGCATGGTTTAGTTCCCTAACTAACTAAACAGCACGCCACTTCCCTAACGGGGTAGAGACAACCGAACGCCATATGGCACGGTTACACACCTCACTTGCTTCTTCAACATTTTTAATTTCCTATAGGGTTTTTTTCTATCTGATACAGATACAGAACTTCAAGATCTGTTACAATTTTCGATAGAAATATCATGGTTATGTTTAATGAAAATCACAAATTCGCAAATCTGTTTACTAACGTATATTAGCGGCAAATTTTCTTGGAAACAAACTATTTCGAATACGAAACTAAAACACTGTAGCAGAATGGAATTAAACTTCTAATAAGATTTTTAGGTAATTTTTTGTCATTAAATATACCATTTTCTTTCGTAAAAATTGCCTAGGCTTTGACACCGTCAGGGATGGCCGAGTTATGTAGTTTTTTAAAAATATTTTTTAATTAGCCGTATTAATTTCCATAAAGGAGCGGGTGAAATGGCGAGGGGCCACTGGTGCTTATATAATGAGAAAGGGTAGTTGCAATTCTCACCTATAGCATCATATTCATCTTCAATCTCCGTACAAAGCCGCTTATTCTTGCTCTGTTCATCTTCGTACCCGAATCGCTTAGACATTGAAGGACTATCAGCCACCTCCACCATGCTGTTGAAGTCCGCACTGAAGTCTTGGTGGTCGTATGGTGAGCTTTCTTCTGGAATATCTTCTTCCTCTTCCTCTATTAATTCCTGGAACAATGGAAAGTGCAATCAATGAATTGGATTTTTTGGTTTTTTTTGGTTAAAATATTCACATAATGGCGTCAAAGTAATGTAGAGTTTTGTTACCATAAAGATGGTCTGTTTTTCCTGACGGAATTAAAATAAATTTTAACATATTGACAAAACATAAATCCATCCACAATTTGTCACGGTATTCTCCGTTAAAGAAATTTGAGATCCCACCGGTTTCACAAATTCTTCTTGATCACCGTGCCAACTAACTACCAGGCAACAACACCTTTATTTGATAAAAAAATTACTTAACTAAATCTTTTTCTAGCTGATAGAAATCCAAACAGCAATGTTTGTATTTGTATCAGCAAGTAACAACAAAGTTCCTGCAAGCGTCTCCTCAAAATCTTCGAGGAAGCCATGAAAAAGTAACTAAGATACCAGATTCCTATTATTAGCGTCACGTAATGGGCAAATAAGCAATTACCCGGCTAATCTCTTTACGGCAGTTTGTTGCGCCAAATTGTATTTTTCCGGGAGTACGCGAAATGAATATGGATTTGGGAATCAAGTCTCCATTTGAAATTAGATAATCATGTTTGTGAGATTTGATTGGGGTTAAAAATACCGGGTAAAGTAAATAATAAAAAATATATTTAGACTACATCACATACATTGATCTGACTCCGGGGTAAGTAACTTACTTGTGTTACAGATATCAGAAACAATAGAGGTATTACAAATATATACTTAAATACTGAATATTAACACCCAGACACAGGACAAACACAAGTATTCATCACACGAATATTTGTCCTGCGCCTACTGTAAGTGCGCCATCCAGCCAGTCAAGTAAGAGACAGGGGAAGTTATTATTATTCTAGAACATTCTTTCTTTTTTTTGATGATGTTTAAAAGATATACAAATTCATGCAATTATGCCCGTATTCCACAACAAAATAGAATTCAGAGTCTAATTCGAAATATTTTGCGCCAATACCAATGTGTTTGTTTTGGGTCATCAGGTAGAAGATTTTGTGAACATAATCGGGACAACTAAAATTATTTTTAGAAACTACTTACGATAATAACTAACTAATCTTCACGCCACCTCCCTAGCGGGAATTATGATATCAAAATAAGTTAATAAGTATCACTGTTCCATGTTGGTCTGGGACTTAAAAATAATGTGCCAATTGTGGTTCTTACCTAGTATGTCGTAAAATGTATATGATGGTTTTTGGGTATTTGATTGTGTAGGCGACAAGCTAGCCAACTTAGTACAACTTTTTAACAATTTTCCATTCTAACCCTAATGACTGAATGTGGTTAAAGGGGCCTGCTGCTGCCCCTTTGACTCTGTCTACCCCTTCAGGGATTATGGGAGTGATATTATGTATGTATGTATTTATTTAAGTCCTTATAAACAGAAAAGACTATTAACAGTTTTTTTTTGCATATGGTCTAAACCTCCCTTAACTTCAATGGCGAACATTTCTAAAGCCATCCCGCACGAAGAGTCTCGAAAAGTTACAAAAGATTAGATCCAGAGACAACTCCTGGAAGTAGTGCGGAGTTGTTAAACAGTAATTTGTGTGCGACACTCCAGGGCCGCTTGCAACTTCTCCCGTAAGCCGCCTAAAGGTCATTGCACACTATGATAATATCCTTCTAACCGATATTTACTCTATTCCTTCACTCTCATAGTCCGGCGAGATGGATATTCGAAATCATCAGAGAAAAATCAGGAGCAGGGCCAACAGCTTAACGTGCTTTCTGAGGTACGGAGGTGATAAACCACCAACTTCCAGACTCTAGACTGATACTAAGTAATTCCAAATTTGAAATGTGTCGCTGCGCATCAGCTGGTTCCGAACCCGGTACCTCTTGGTCGGTATGCTATGATAGGAATAGACTAACGTGGCAGTCACATACTATTACAGCACGGTAACTGCACAGTGACATCGCAGCGGCGTTGTTGCTAACCGCCCTGGGCCCCAATGGCTTTTTTTTTTACCTTCACCCTACCCGAGAAGGCAGGGTGGTGTGTGGGAATCCCGGGGACCTCTGGAATTGGATTCTGGAATTGGCTCCGGCCAAGTTGTTAACGGCCAGGTCATCGCTCGAGTGGAGGAGCGTCCTGGGTATGGCTGAACCTTACTACCACAACGCCCTCACGCTTTTTCACCTTAAGCGTGCAGGCAGCGAACTGAGTTGCATGGCAGCAGAAAAAGTATTACAAGGCATTCGATTTAAACTTGCAATGGCAATGGAAAGCTATTTTCTGAATTGCAGCGATGCCGCTGCGGCCCTGTCAGTATGCGATGACCTTAACACACCAGCATAGTTGCGATAATGTTCAAAAGTTTCCCGACATCATTTTGGCCAGACACACTATCCCCAGGTGGGTCTCAAACTCCGAGTCCACATGACCCTGTTAAATTATACTGGTTGGGGACTAGAACAAGGTCACCTATGGTGTTGGCTGTAATTTTGAGTTCACACTCATACATTTACATAATTAATACATAAAAAATTCTAAGACATAAATAATCTATTTTAAAGCGATTATTGTAAACTAGGTTTTTATTCATTTCGATTAGAATTTTACAATTCCTTTTACATATTCACTTTAATTTTTTTTAAATTTATTTGTGTTTTCTCCAGAATTTAATTAAAAAGCTTTGTTGTTTAAGAAATCAGGCTTCACCACATTGTTTCACATAGTATCAAATTAATCTGTATTTGAAAGTAAAGTAAATTCTGTCATTGATGACCATACTAAACATGGTCTGGCATGGTCGTTGTCAACCTCCCAATTCCTCTGGTCAGTAACTGAAGGTGACTCACAACAAAGCCTTACTCGAAATGGGTAGAAGCTTCGTGATGGTTTTGGCTTTGGGCCCAATTAGGACGTCCTTACAACAAGTTACCGAAACTAGAGCGGTGGTAGCTCAATGGTAAGGACACGCGCATTATTTTATGTGCTTGGACGGAGTCCCTCTAGATAATGATCCAGGATTTTGCGGGTGTGGTAATTACGTTTGAGCGACTGCCGATCTGACCTTCGTTACCCATAGATAGGGGAACCAGACATTATCTGGATCATGGTTACACATCCATAGTTGTTTGAATGTGCAGGGTTCATCAGGATGTCTTCCCTCACCGCCGAGCTAGTGGTATAAATACGTACATGGATTTGAAAAAACAAAACAGAGGTACATCCCCGGGTTTGAACCCGCACCCGGATCAGAGGCGCGTGTACCATTGAGCTACCACCGCTCTCTAAGGGACGTGTCGAGGAGTCTATTAATTATGTGTAGTGGTTTTGACGATTTTTTACACCGCACTCAATCTGATCTCCCACATGATATTATAACGTGATTTTCAAAATGAGTTAGTATTTTTGCTGAGAAATACGTTTTACTAAATAATTACGTGATGCAGGGCAGGTCCTCGCTCCAACGTAGGATTGCCGGCTATACCTCTCCTTTTACGAAACCTTGACGCAGTTTATGGATGCCCTAATGTGGTGAAAATTGCAATTAAACAATCACAGGCGACCTATTCGCTTGCATTACGCATCGAATTTATCAAAATATGATCCTAATCATCAAGTTAAACGACCTTAGCTGTTAATTGGCAATTATTCACAATGAGCGTCCGCAATAATGGGAGTCCTCGGCTGAAGTGTAATTGCGATGCGATATGCATTCGCTGCGAAGTGTCAATTATGTGTCGGATGCACTTTATTATTATATTGTGCATTTAAAATTTAAATGAAAGTAGTTAAACTAATTTTATTTAAACGACCTGAATATATTATTACATGATGTAAAATTGTTTGTGAGGAAAACTACTAATTTAACTGTCTAAGGATTTTCATATTGATTATTAATAATGATAATAATAATAAGTTGCCCTCTTGCCGCCCGTATGGCAGCTAGTTAGGGGGCCCACAATTTTGATCAACAAGCGGCGAGTCATCGGCCAACTTAAAATATTTGTGAGAAA
Source organism: Glyphodes perspectalis (assembly GCA_951394215.1). NCBI lineage: Eukaryota > Metazoa > Arthropoda > Insecta > Lepidoptera > Crambidae > Glyphodes > Glyphodes perspectalis. The sequence goes on from OX596217.1 coordinate 3,626,609, forward strand.
TTTTCGGGGCAGATGTCCGGTATCTCACTCCATAGCCCAATTTCCTGTCCATAGTAGAACCTCCCACCATAGCCCCGGTTTTTAGTTTCCCTTTTTCGCAATAGTCCTGCCTCAGCCGGATGTCGCCCTTGAGTGTATGTTTTATACTGCAACTAAGGGCAACACCCGGCCGTTGTTCCATCACACATTTAGATCAAACTCTCAAAAGGCCTCTACATGTTGGACCCATGTCCCCATGCAAGCCTTAAAGGCCCAGGCTTGTCCCGTGATTGTGCCGAGAGACATAATAATAATAAATATCAGACTACATCAAATACCTACATTGATCTGACACCGAGGTAAGTACCCTAAGCACTTGTTACGGATATCAGAAACAACACCTGTATTACAAATATATACTTATAGAATAACGCACAGACACAGAACAAACACAAGTATTCGTTACACGAATGTTTGTTCTGGGTGGGGATGGAACCCGCAACGCTTGGCGCATGAGCAGGGTCACTACCGAATGCGCCAGTGCGTCAGTCACCATTTATAACTAGCTTTGCCCGCGGAACCCGGTTAATGGTTAATGTATCGTAGCGTGATGTTATATAACTCTGTTATAATCCTCGACAAATGGACTATGCAATACAACAATCATTTTTCAATTCGGACCAGTAGTTCCTGAACTGTTTCAAATTGAAAAATGATTCTATTGTTTTTATTCAATGATGCCAGAACCGGAGAAAAAATCGCAAAAAAATAAACGCACAGAGATAGTCTGAAATAGCACATTTCATCCTGGAACAGCCCCGGCCGAATATCAATCATATATTAAAAGGAGTTGTATCTTAAGTGGGTATTGTCCACTTCATAAAATAATAGAACTCAATAAAATTAATAAGAGGCCTTAATTGTAATGTCACCTTTTTTAGTATTGCGATTGATCATCACTATTGAGATTCCAAAAAAATATTGCTTACGTGGTTTTTCTTTTGTTCAACAAACTAAAAATAGTAAAGATACAGCGCGTTAAAGTATCGCGTGACGTCACTAGGTGTGTAAAATTTTACCGTCCAAGTGACGTAAAGCGCCCCTTTTCAGATCTTTGAAGCGCTGTATCTTTGTAATTTTTCTAGTATTTATTAAAGCACAAAATACGTATTCAATATTTTTGATTAAGTATATTTTTTTGAGTTAAATACCACATTAACGCAGCGCAGTATTACCACGCGGCTTACTGTCGCCCGCTACGTAGCGCGTTTGAACACAAAGCGTGTCGTAGCCGTAGCAGTGCACTCCGTCTGTCTGTTTGTGTAAATTCGATTAGTTGATTGGTACCGCGCATCCTCTTTTGCCCTTACAACTCTGCTTTTTGAGTAAAATTTTTGTGTGGTGCCTTTTTGTCGGAATTTCGTGTTTTGATTTGAACTTTCGTTCGTTTGTTAATGTTGAATTTGAATTAATTTGGAAGGAGAAGGAGAATTTTCAGTACTGACTACAAATCCTGAGTGCGTTATGGGGTGTTTGAATTTAAATAAGTATAATTTAATAGGTAGAGCGTACAATTAAAAATATTTCGCATTTGTGATAAATTTGGCAAGTTAAGTTTGAGTCCTGAGCATTATGCTACTTTTAATCAGATCACAGACTAATAAATAAATTAAGTATCAGACCAACATTTTTGGTTGTATCATTTTGAAGTCCCAGACCAACACTAGTTTTTAATTGTATTCTGCTTATATCCTAAACCAACATAAGATTAGGTTTTTATGTCCTAGACCATTAATGTGGTAATTTGTTAATTGTTTTTGTCGCATTTTTTTTTGAGCCCCAGACCAACAATTAATTTTGTAAGTACTAATAAGTATTCAGTAATTTTTAATTGTTATTTTTGTTCTCAGATCGAAGCTGGCGGTTCTTAACAACAGACACGCGTACTTCCTGTTGGTCGACAACGGGTCGGTGGGCCGCTACGGCGCCGAGATCGTGCTGCGGCGCAAGCTCGAGAAGTACATCGCTGCGCAGAAGCTGCACCCTTGTGAGTACAACATCAGCTAACATCTACCATCTTCAGCCAGTATCCACCAACCGTTAGTCAACACTCACCGTCATCAGACAAGATCGACCATCATCAGCCAGCATGCATCAATCATCATTCAACAACATTCATCAAACATCAGCCAAATTCTAACAATCATCATTAAATTCCACCAAACATCAGCTAATTAATACTCACCAAACATCAGCTAACAGTCACTTAATATCAGCTAGGGTCGTTAAATCTACCAACGTTCTGGTAGATAAGTACTTTTTCATAGATAGCTAAGTTACCTATTACGCCCTTAGTTTACCTAATACCTATCTACCGACATGAGCCATAAATCAACTTTTATTACGATGTCAAAACATTCAATTAGAATCTGCAGAGATAAAAAATATACGCGTTATAGAATTGATTTATGAAAATACAGTGGGTATTTCTTATTTATTAGGCGTATGTCCGAAACAATTAGCTAAATTACTCATCCATTTTAAAAGCAAGAGCAAAATTTATAACATTCTTGTTTTATTCTCTTTGACTAGATCAATGGCGCTATCTGTAGTGACATTGTGTGCGGAAAAGTTGTGGGTTCGATTCTCATCCACGACAAAAATGTTTACAGTGAATACTCGTGTTGTGAATATCTGGATTCTGGGTGTTAATATCAAACTAACTAACTAATTAAACTTCACGCCACTTCCCTAACGGGGTAGGCAGAGAGAAACGAACGCCATATGGCACGATCCTTACACACCTCACTCGCCTCTTCAACATTCATGATCCTTTTCATACAAGCTCTACGGTTTTTATGACTCCTTACATCACCTACTGTTACACGACCAATCTGGTCGTGGTAGGTGAGGCTGGGCCTTCCGCGGCTCCCACATCCTTCCACTTTTGCTTTGTATATCTGTTTAGTCAATCTTTCGTCATCCATTCTTTCCACATGTCCATGCCATTAAGCATGCCTCTTCTTACCTTGACGCCGACGCTGTCTTTTAGACCGACTCTCTTTCTTACATCATCATTTCGACCGCAGTCTGTTAGCGATACACCGCAGATTTTCCGCAGCGCATGCATCTTTACCGTGTTAATATCAGATATTTAATATACATGTAATTATAAAAAAGCACTGTTGATTCTGATATCCCTAAAACACGTGCTCATGTTACTAAACTCGGAATCAGATCTAAGTTTGTGATTTTGTCTGATATTTATTCTCTATTACTATAAATAATCTATGCACTTATATAAAATGAACCCCTGTGTCTTCTGGTCACGCTATAGTTCGAGAACGGCTTTACAAAACATCAAACAAGGCAAAAAGCTGTCTTCTTTGGCATTAAAATGTAGAATTTCCAATTCAGCCGGGAATAATACTGTGAACTTGACAACAAAACGCATAATAAAAACAATAACAGGCATTACCGAAACCAAGTTTGGAGAATAAAAACTTTTTCATTGCCCAGAGGATATGGCGCGCGGCTTAAATAAAATGGGCCATGAATTCCTACGCCATATTTCAATACTGCATGAATATCTGGCACCACTATATCTCTATGTTAATTTAAAGTGAACCCTATTACTAGCTATTTAAGTTCAAATTGCAATGTAGAGTGTTAAATAGTAGTAATATCAAAGTGGAGTTATGAATTGGCCGCGCCATGTATAGGGCTGCGTCGGATACTCACCGCGGCATGCTCGGGCGATTGTGCGTCAGCCTTTATCAGTGTGTTGCTCGCGTCCGCGTCCTCGCCAAACACGAACGAAAATAGATCGTAATACCACAGCTGAGGGACGTAAATCTCGTCGACGTTGGTCGCCGCGGCCCGGCTCTCGACGACTCGCTTGTGTTCGCGGCGTATACACGCACGCAAGCTCTCAATCTTTCTTAGAACATGCACGCGGGTCGCGCTCGGATCGTATTCTTGGACGAGCGCCGTCAACTTTGATATGGCGTCGTGTCTTCTCTGCTTGTGTCTGTAAGTCGAACAGCGTTTGTCCCACAGACAAGGCATGTCTTTGTAGAGGAGGATGAATCTTTTGAGCAGTTTTCGCGGGAAGATAACGTTGTTGTCCATGTTGGCTTACGTTCGGCAAGCGTCGAACCGCGCAGGTCACTGAGCTGGCTCGCCGCCTCGCTCGCTCGGTCTTGCGCTCGAACACACCCCTCCCTTCTCGCCTTCCCGCCCCCTCGCGTTATTTTGCTTTACTCTTAATGTGCAGGTCCCTTAAATCGCGCAAAGACGTTAAATTAATGCTCTTTGTTTTATTTTATTGTTAAAAAGTTTGTTTTAATGGAATCCATTGTGAGGGTGTTTGTCGGAATTTGTTTTCGTTTTCTTTGGTTAAATTTAAATGATTAGGTATAGAATAGAGAATAATTAATCATTCGACTTAAACGTAAATTAAAATTAGATACGTACCTACATTAAAATTAACTGGCTCGCTGGCTCTCAAGGTGCTCCACGCTGTAGTATGACGCGGAGACCTTATTTTTTTTACTAGTTTGTGGATTAATTTTTCGAACTTGATGTCGAACCTCTTCATTAAGAAGCGAGATTCCTCGGCCTTTTGATTCAAAAAATAATTATCGAACTAGTTAAAGTATAAATTTAGCTATTCCAACTCCAATAGGAATACAGGAATACAGAACGGTGCACAATGTTTACAAATACCGGTTTTAGTAAATGAAGCCCGTTTTCCTGTTGTTCTACATTCCAGTCGTATCTACCTTATTGAACCTTTGTATTCAGTGGGCAAGTATTTTACTTAACTTAGTACGTTAATTAAGCGAACTACCTAGTATTCATATTTTACAATACATCATCTTCCTAGCGTTATGTCCAGTGCTAAGACGGGGTCCACTTAGACCATGGTCCAGGATTTAGCGAGTCTGGTAATTACATTGAAGCGACTGCCTATCTGACCTTCGTAATCCTAAGATAGGGGAACCAGACAATTTTTGGATCATGGTTACAAATTCAAAGTTGTTTGAATTTGCAGGTTTTATCACGTATCGTCGCGCTATTGGTGTAAATATTTGAAAAATTTAGAGGTATGTGCCCGGGTTTCTCCGCCTGTCGTAAGAGGCGACTAAAAGGGCCTTTGAGGTCGTGGGAGCTAGCGGGGGAGCCTACTCGTATTCAATTGTCCCCGTAGAGGACGACAACTCGTGTCATAAAAAAAGATTGAGATCTTAAACCATAACAGACAGACAAAATGTTAATAAGATTAATAAGTATTCGTGACATACATACATAGCATCACGCCCATAATTCCCGAAGGATAGACAGAGTCAAAGGGGCACCAGGTCCCATTAAACATATTCAGCCAAAAATAAAGCCGGGCTGGGTTGGATAAAAAGGGGTGAAAAAGGAGTGACGAGGGGCTGGCTCGTCGCCTACTCAGTCTCATACCCAAAAGCCCGCCCGTAAACCATTAGTCGCCTCTTACGACATGCTAAGCAAGAACCACAGTTGGCACATTCTTTTTTTTTTTGCCCCAGACCAACATAGGACTCTATTATATCTATATTCATGACAAACATTGTTGAAAACGACCCGGGTGCAGCGTGGAGCTAATCGTAGTTAAAATTATATACTAAGCTAACTTTTCATCTAATTAAGGTCGACTGGCAAATATCAGGACTTCATTCAGTAAAGCCGCCATTCGTAAGCATTGTGTTATAAAAGTATTTTCTGTATTCGCGTCGGGATCGAACGCGCTGAATTTAGTTAACTTTTACGAGTTCGATATTTATTCTTTAATCCGAACCATTGGGAATCAGCACACGTCCAATTTGTAGCAATTGGGAATACATTTTAAACTTTAGTGTGCCGTAATTAAGTCTAAAACTGTTTTGCAGGTCGTTTTCATCTTGGAATTGAGAACAACGCTACTTGTATTCGTTCTTGTGCGGTTGTGATAAGGTCTGGAATTGCATTGTATGTTTTGGATGCACACAGTTTAAAGCAAGAGACATGCAACAAGAAAACTAGATTTATGTCACAGTCAGTATTTGTCCGGGTAGAATTATGTTTAGAGTCCGTTTCTAGTAGGAAAATTATTGTTTCTAGCATTCATTTCCCCACCGGGTTTGGTTCCACCTACCTATATCATAGTTTATGTGAAAGTATGTCTGACGCTAATCATGCTCTACCAGGGCCGGATCTACCATGTGGCTTTTTAGGCTTCAGCCAAGCCAATTCAAGGGGCCCCCAGCTAAGTCAAGTCAAAGTCAAAAATAGACGATAATTACGAAAAAATCAATAATTTCATTAAATAAAACAGATCGCACTTTTTGCAGCCCTGCGAATCCTGCGATTAATCAAACCTATTCAATTTATTTAATTCAAGTCTTATACTTTGAGTAATTAGGTGGGCCTCTAAGTAGTATTAGCCCAGGGCCCCGTAAACTCACAGTCCGGCCCTGTACTTCACCTCTTAACGAAATTAACTGGAATTTGGAACACATATACCACTAAGATCTGGGAATTACCTCATTGGATAATACATACATACAAACATCACGTTTGCAAAGCACAAAGGGGTTTACAGAGTCCAAGCTTCTTCAGCCGATTTTATGCAAAATTTTAGTTAGGTTAGATGAAGAATTGTGAAAGATTAGTTGACAAGTGACTGTCGTCTACATATATTGACCAATACCTACTTTGAACAGAAGCAAACATATATGAAATACTAGCAGCGCCCCGCGGTTTCCCCCGCGTAGCGCCCGTTTCCGTGGGAATCCTGGAATAAAATATAGCCTATGTTACTCGCAGACAAAGTAGCTTTCTATTGATGAAATAATTTTTCAAATCGGTCTTGTAGTTTCGGAGTCTATTCAATGCAAGCAAACCAAGAAACAGTCAAATCTTTTCTCTTTTTATTTTTTTTTATTTATTATTTATTTATTCAGAAAACCAACAGCGTTAATAATAAATGATTAATTTCATGCAATTTACATATCATAAGGCCAATAACAGGTTTTCCTTAATTAACTGTAAGTGCTATGTAGTTGAAGAAGAACAAAGAGTAACAAATGTTTAATCCCTAAGTAAAATTATTATTATCCCGGATTAAAGAAGGCAGTTCGCTGATTTGCTCTTTATAATAATATACGTATGATTTTATAACCTTTAAATAAAAAAAACGGCTAATACCAGAGAAAGCCTAAGATCCAAAAATAGAATTCCATTCTGATACGTTGACGCCTTCCCCGAAGCCCTAAAAAACAATGACGCGGACTTATCGTGAACCGCCGAGGCTCAGATTCAATAAACATACGTTATCTGCGGCGCTCGGTATTTCTATCAATTTCGCGCACAATGGCCGGCCCGCCTTAAATCTGCTTTATGAGGGCAATGCCACCGTAGGAGCTGATGGAGCCCTATTGTAAGCAAGATAAAGTACTTGTAAGCTAATATATAATAATTTGCTTTCATCTCTATATTCTGTTATATTTGTAATATTTAACTAACTAACTAAACTTCACGCCACTTCCCTAGCGGGGTAGGCAGAGAGAACCGAACGCCATATGGCACGATCCTTACACACCTCACTCGCCTCTTCAACATTCATAATCCTTTTCATACAAGCTCTACGGTTTTTATGACTTCTAACATCACCTTCTGTTAATACACGACCAATCAGGTCGTGGTAGGTGAGCCTGGGCCTTCCGCGGCTCCTACATCCTTCCACTTTCGCATTGTATATCTGTTTAGTCAATCTTTTGTCATCCATTTTTTCCACATGTCCGAACCACCGGATAATGTTATCTTTATCTTAATATATGTAAATTACGCGTCACGTTATTTGTCCGCGATGGACTCCGAAACTACTAAACCGATTTTAATCAAATTTGCACACCGTGTGCAGTTTGATCCAACTTAAATAAATAAATAATAAATAAATTCTCCGGACTGACACGCCGATTCCCTGGTTCCAAACTAAGCTATAAGCTTGTCCTATGGATACTAGGTGAACGGATAGACATACATAAATACGTTTATAAACATCCATGACTCGAGTACAAATGTCCATGTTCATCACACGAAACATTTGCCCCTAGCGGGATTTAACCCGCGACCCTCGGTTTTGTGGCCAGGGTCTCTGACCACTCGACCAGCGGGCCTGAAAAAAACTAAACTTGAAAGATAGGATAGCTTACATCTCAATTTATTAAACCCAATAATGTGTCATTGACTGTTAGGCGAAACGAAGTAAGCCGGGTCAGCTAGTATAGTCTAAAACAAAGACGCTGCTTCTGTCTCTTTGCTTAGATCTTTTAAACTATGCATAGTGTTGATGCGGTTTTCAACAATAAATATCACACTACATCACATACATTGATCTGACTCCGAGGTAAGTAGCTTAAGCATTTGTGTTACGGATATCAGAATCAACAGTGGTATTACAAATATTTACTTAAATATTAGATATTAACACCCAGACACAGAACTAACACAAGTATTCATCATACAAATATTTGTCCTGGGTGGGGTTCGAACCCACAACTCTTGGCGCATGGGGCAGGGTTACTACTGAATGCGCCATCGAGCTTGTCAAGTATATGCGATACCTCTTACTTAGTTTAAATTAAAATTAAATTCTACAGACTGACACGCTGATGCCCTGGTTCCAAACTAAGCTTATGCTTGTGCTATGGATACTAGGTGAACGGATAGATCATACTTAAATACGTTTATAAATCCATGACTCGAGTACAAATGTCCATGTTCATTACACGAAACATTTGCCCCTAGCGGGATTCGATCCCGCGACCCTTGGTTTCGTGGCCAGGGTATCTGACCACTCGACCAACGGGCCAGACACGACATAATCTTGATCACGAGTTCCAATCACTGAAAAATCTTTAAAACGACATTTCTGGTTGCTTTCGGTATTTCTACCAATTTCACTCACAAAGGCTTGGCGTCTTAAATCTTTTTTATGGCCCTTGAGGGCGGAGAGATCGGGGAGCCAGTCTGATGGTCTCCTGTGGATTATTTTAACCTTTTTATTGCGATTATAAGTCGTAAATATTGCATAGCGAATCGGGGTTAGAGGAAGAGGGTTATCTATCTATTCTTTCTTCTTATATATAAAAATGAATTGCTGTTCGTTAGTCTCGCTAAAAATGGAGAACGGTTGGACCGATTGGGCAGATTTTGATTCAGAATTGAAAATATTTGTAATCTTCCATGGAAGGTATGTACGGTAAGAAAATATGGAAAACTTGCAATAAAAATAATTAAAAAAGAAATAGTCGGGGCGTTACGAAGTACGCCGTATATATAAAAAAACATGCCACTTTTCGTTGTAATTTTATGACTCAAGAACGGGCTCACCTATCCAAACCAAATCATTAGGCTTTGTTCGGACTATTTAGTAGATGGTTTATGTGAAGTTTAAGGTACCTGCATAATTTAATGATATCGTATTTTCCGAGTAAACATTTCTTTTGGAGATTTTTATCAACCAATTGCGCAAGGAAATGACCCAACCTGTACAAATATTTACTGTACAGAAGTACAGTTCGGTTAGGACCATCAGGGTTACAGAAGTAACCCTCGCCCGTGAGCCATATATGCGTTGTATCTTTCGATTTGGTCCGGCGGTCTGCACTGACCCTAAACATGTTTTTAGAGCTATTAAGGGTCGATGTGACAGCCCCCCAAGCCAGCGGCTTACGCCTAATGGAGGTTATTACGGGGGCGTGCGATAAAATCTTTAATATCTCCTGTTAAAGAGAGAATAAGAAAAGGAAAACGGACAGCGTCATTTCCAAAACAAAAGGTTTTATCTTGATCTTTTCGAGATAAAAGTCGAGAAGAATCTGGCTTTATTTATTTACTTTTGACTCTTTAATTATTAAAATGTTTGGTGTATTGTAGCGGCGGTAGGCATAGGATATTTTTCCGTGATTCCGCGAAAAGTCGTTTTGTTAATCTCCAACAAGTTTCATCATCTTCCAAGCGTTATGTCCCGTGCTTAGACGGTGTCCGCTAAGACCATGATCCGGGATTTAGCGAGTCTGGTAATTACATTGAAGCGACTGCCGATCTGACCTTCGTAACCCTAAGATAGGGGAACCAGACAATTTTTGGATCATGGTTACAAATCCAAAGTTGTTTGAATTTGCAGGTTTCATCACGATGTTTTCCTTCACCGTCGAGCTAGTGGTATAAATACGCACATAGACTGAAAAAATCCAGAGGTACATGCCCGGGTTTGAACCCGCACTCCTCGGTTAAGAGGCGAGTGTCCTTACCATTGAACTACCACCGCTCTCATCTCCAACAAGTTTATATTACCCTAATTAGTTAGTAGTTATTCAAGGTAATTTTTTTTATACCTATAAAATACCGAAACATGGCAAGCGTATTTTATTTTAAGGGGTCCTAGAGTACTCCCGTGTATGGATTTGCTCCGCAGGTACATATATATATGTAGATTTAGATACATACATATCTTCACGCCCTAAATCCCCATAGGGGTAAACAGAGTCAGGAGGGCAACTAGCCCCTTAACTACATTCAACCAAAAATAAATACGGGGCTGGGTTTAAATGGAAAACTGTGATAAAGTATTAGTAGTGACAATGGCTAGCTCGTTGCCTACACAATCACACAACCAAAACTCGATGTATCTTTAGTCGCTCATTCTGACATGTTAGGCAAGGAACACAGTTGGCAAATTCTTTTTAAGTCCCAGACCAACTTGGGCCATGTAGATTTTACAATGCAAAAATAAAATAAAGCCTATTACTACGATTGTGGGCGTCTGTGAGGAATGTTATTCATCCCTTAGGTCCGCGAAAGAACAAGGTTGGAAAGGAACATTTAATGTCAACGGTTTATGGTTAACTTCATTATCAAGTGTTCACCTGCGGTTATATCTAGTCTAAGTATAGATTAATTAAGTTTACAAATTTGTAAAATTTAGCATTTTAAAGACTAACTATCGAGTTTCTTGCCGGTTTCTTCTCGATAGATATATTATTATTATTGTTTGTATATTGACTATTTAAACGTGCTTTCTTGAAGCCTATATAAATAAAGATATTTTGAATTAGAATTTATATCTTTACTCAAATCCGTGGTTTCCGTCTAATGTTGGTTATTGCGCTAGCGGTCGATAAAATCCCTTTATTAGCGGGTTTGCGCCGGGTATCTAAATGGAATCTATTTTGTTCAGCGAAACAAGTCGCAATCCTCGGGATGCGATGTTAATTTACCTGTGTCCTTTGTTCCTTTCATCTTGAATTTGCGAAATGAAGGTCTGATGTTGGTTTTAGATTCTGTGGAGGTTGATTCTGTCGACTGGAACGCATGGTTGATCTACGGTCTATGCGAGAAATTTCGAGTGATAGAGTGGAGTATACTGTGGGGTCTATACATTATTCCGGAATTAAAAATTACTTTTTTCCAACCACAGAAAATTTCATTGTAATGGGTAAAGTGGTTACTTTCGCTTACCTAATATTAGTAAAGATATGATGAAGTTAAGCTGAAAATTAAGTGCCATTTTGTGGGTAAAAGGATTAACTAAGTTATTTTTTTTATTGTTTATTAATAGTCATAGTAAAACATGCTCACTTAAATCAGAGCAGTGCTCAGATCACGTACACTTTTTCATCATCATCGTAGCGTTATGTCCCGTGCTTACATGGGGTCCACTTAGACCATGATCCAGGATTTAGCGAGTCTGGTAATTACGTTGAAGCGACTGCCGATCTGACCTTCGAAACCCTTAGATAGGGGACAAAATTTTGGATCATAGTTACACATCCATAGCTGTTGGAATGTGCAGGTTTCATCACGATGTTTTCCCTCACCGCTGAGCTAGTGGTATAAATACGTACATAGATATGAAAAATCCAGAGGTACATGCCCGGATTCGAACCCGCACCCCTCGGTTAAGAGGCGCGTGTCCTTACCATTAAGCTAACACTGCTCTCACCATTGAGCTACCCTCTAGTTCGCGAGCACTTTTTGCGGACGAATAAATCGAATCTCGCATTCGACTATACAGCCACGAGCTCAGCTGTAATGTCTTACAACACGATGCTACTTAAATCATCTACTTAGATGAAAAGGTTAAGTAAAACATTACAAAATTATATCAAAAACGTGCTTAAAATGTAATTCAGATAATTGGATGCTTAATTCGGGAAAAGCTAAATGTCAATTTGATTAATTTTACGGGGCAGATAGTTAATTACACGGTACTGTTTGCGCAACTAACAAATAATTACATATAATCCTCCTCCTATTAAAGTCTATATGACCACCGAATTCAGAAGCTTTAATAACGGTTATTACAGAGGCATGCGATATAATCTCTAATAATTTTCATTAGCAAGTTTTCGTAATCTTAATGCAATCTATTTCATTGCGACCCGCAGTTTATAAACCTATATCGTGTTGTGTTCACGACTGGCTCGATGGCGCATTCGGTAGTGACCCTGCCCCATGCGCCAAGAGTTGTGGGTTCGATCCCCACCCAGGACAAATATTCGTGTGATGAATACTTGTGTTTGTTCTGTGTCTGGGTGTTAATATCCAATATTTAAGTATATATTTGTAATACCACTGTTGTTTCTGATATCCGTAACACAAGTGCATAAGCTACTTACATCAGAGTTACATCGGAGTCAGATCAATGTATGTGATGTAGTCTGATATTTATTTATTATTTATTTTTCCTTTTTCGTTAAACAAATAACTATAGATTATAACTATGGATAAGTTACTATGATCCTGTTTATCTGGTTACCATATTAAAGGGTTACAGAGGTCATAACGTGAACTCACTAACTAAATCCAGGATCGTGGTCTAAGCGGCCCTGACCAAGTACTAGATAAGGCTAGGATGGTCTAAATATGTGGAATTGTGGAAACTATTGGAACAACATTCCAAATGGAATTGTTGCCACAAATGGAATTACGTATAAATGGAGTGTTCTGGAAAACTGTGAAACGTATCGATATTGCCGCGGAAACATGTTTACGGAAGAGAACTTTTAAGGGCTGAGTTCCACCATATTTGTCATAAGACAGCTTAAAAAATGCTTACGTATAAAAACACTTAGCTAGAATATAATATAAAGTAACATTAGTAATTTAAAAAATGCCTTTGATATACGTGATTACAGGAACTTGGGGACAATATGAGGCCCCCCAGGAGCAGAGGCCCGGGGCGGACCGCCCCCTCCGCCCCCCGGCTAGTCCGCCACTGACCTAGCTACATATAAAAGAAGCAAACTGAAGAATTAACATTATGATTCCATTTACTATAGATGACTTTTAAATTTTCAACAACATCCATTTAATATTTCTAGAAAAAAATACGTACATATACCTATGGTTAAACGGACTTTAAATACTAAAAAAAAAAAAATCAGTCGAATTGAGAACCTCCTCCTTTTTTTGAAGTCGGTTAAAAAGGCAGTGAATTTATTTCTTAACTAGCATAGCCTATAATCATATGTTCGGGTGTATGGATTATATTATTTTAAAAAAATTTCATCAAAATCCATTCAGTAGTTTATTTGTGAAAGAGTAACAAACATCCATCCATACATACAAACTTTTGCATTTATAATATTAGTAGGATCAATGTAACTGTATTCTACGGGCTACGGATAGTCTGTATGCTAAGCACTCGCGTAGCTTCTCACTGGCTGCAGTCTTGAAACGTGGACATATCACGTCCCAGCGAATGTGATAAACAGATATTAGACGTCCGTAGGGAAATGTGAATGGAGTAGCGATTTATTTACAAAAAAACCGGCCAAGTGCGAGTCGGACTCGCGCATGAAGGGTTCCGTACCAATATCGAGTAAAAAACGATATTAAAATCATGTTTTTTGTATAGGAGCACCCCTCAAAAATTTAAGCAACATAAATACATCATCTGTAAAAAATTCAATTGTCTAACTATCACGATTCATGAGATACTACAGCCTGGTGACAGACGGATAGACAGATAGACGGACGGACAGCTGGAGCTTGGTAATAGGGCCCATTTTACCTTTTGGGTACGGAACCCTAAAAAGCCTACCAGATTCACTCTCGTTTGTTCAAATTGATATTGTTATTGGAAAATAGGGGGTTATGGTGCTTCAGTGTGATTTTCTGGCGTCTCCTTTTATGTTAACAACCCGGGAACGGGGATAGGACCTATTCCAGGGCTATTATATTAATATAGGGCCTATATATAATGAAAGGTTATATAAATGGTATAATTTTAGTTTATGGTAGTAGTAAAACAAATCTGATATTAAAAAAATGTACGCTCATTTTGTAAAATCCTTTAAATCAGTTCCTTAGAATAATTATTTCAATAGTAAGTAAGTGGTTTCTAATTAACAAAAAATTACCTTCTATAACTGTCAATGACTTTTCCACAATAAATGCAATTGTTAAACGATCGCGTACATTTTGTAATTATTCGTTTTTTTTTTTTTTGTAATACATTTTGACATTGAAATTGAAATCGTGATGGAACCTTCGGGCCTTACTAGCGAATCACACTTACCCAATTTTCCACTTATTCGTTAACCAAATAATAAGCACAGGTGGAGCACACAATAGCTGAGCTGAACAAGAGACTGACGAAAGGGAAGCGAAAAACAAGACAACGAAAATTAACAAGTCACGTGCCTCACAAAAGGTCAATCTTTGACTCGTTGGTCGAGTGTTCAGAGACCCTGGCCACGAAACCAAGGGTCGCGGATTGGAATCCCGCTAGGGGCAAATGTTTCGTGTACATACATACATACATAACATCACGCCCACGATCCCCGAAGGGGTAGGCAGAGTCGAAGGGGCAGCAAGCCCCTTCAACCACATTTAGCCAAAAATAAAGCCGGGCTGGGTCAGATGGACAATTGTGAACAAGCGGCTAACCTGTCGCCTACACAATCACACACCCAAAACCCGATATACCATTAGTCGCCTTTTACGACATGCTAGGCAAGAACCACAGTTGGCATATTCTTTTAAAGTCTCAGACCAACATGGGACAGTGGGCTGGGTTGGATGGAAAGCTGTGAAAAAGGAGTGACAAGTGGCTAGCTCGTCGCCTACTCAGTCACATACCAAAAAGCCCGTAAACCATTCGTTTGTTTCGTGTGATGAACATAAACATTTGTACTCGAGTCATAGATGTTTAGAAACATATTTAAGTAATTGACTCAAAATCGATGTTTATTCGCATTTTCTTTTATGTCTATAAGTAACTAAAAAATAAATAGCAGCAAAATGGAAAGGATGTTTAAACACTATTTTCAAGTTCCCAAGTAATGATATTCGACATTCATTAAATCTTTTTCTTCGTCTTGCAGTGCCCTTTTAGAAGATCGTAAAAGTTTTGTAATCTCGAAACTAATCTAAGTTTCTATCCCAGGAGTTACTGGACAATGCATCCTTTAAGTAAACATTTATTTCTCTTTAGCCCTTAACTTGAATGAGGTGGACGTAAAACTATTCTCTGTAGTTAGACTCTTGTTTGAAATATACATAGTTACTATAATAGTTTTGACGTATTATTATAGGTTGTTGTTGTGGCAAGAAGTGTTAACTAGGTATCACCTTTCTGGCACTATGTCCCATTTCTAGTCCAGGGTGCTTAACCAAATGCGCGCCGGCGATTCCATAACGAACTTCGCTATCGCTTTTATCGTGCCACAAACTTGTTTACTAAGAACTCATAGTGCGGAACTCGGAGTTAGTTCTCGATTTGTCCCGAATAAATCTGTGGCGCGATACCAGCGATAGCGAAGTTCGCTCTGGAATCGCTGGCGCGCATTTGGTTAAGCACCCAGATCCGCTTGGAGGCTTACGGTATTCACCTTTTAAATTAAATAAAGAATCTTATAAATCGGCCTATATATGATTGTACAAGTTAGCTCACGATATTTCTCTAAACACTAAGGGAACAAATACGCACTTAGAAACATTGGTTGACATCGGTCAACAGATGTTTCTACGAGGGGTCGATACCCCTCGTAGAAGCGAGTCCATATCATTGAGTTATCAACACCAAATCTGTCATTGGTGTGATTATTGATTCTAACGAAATAAAACCTCCTCCGTTTTGCAGAATGAATATATCCCGTTCTTAACTGAGACCCATTTGGACAGCAACCCTATAATTTTATTAGGTGAATTAGACTATTCATGGTATCGTTAAACATACCTAGTTATTGGAATGTGCGATTTGCTAGCAATGACGTTTCCTCTCACTGCTGGTTATAAATCCACAGAACAGGAAATTCTGATCCCTGTTCCGTGTTTAAATCCGTGCTCAGATTATGAAAATACAGAGTTACATACTCTGGACTGACACGGTTCTTGATATCAGATAGAATAATTTTTCCGTTTCGACTAGTTGTGCAGACATCGCCGTTTACTTTATCATTTTATTTCCGTCACGTTTCAAGGTAATACGGGGGCGATGCTCAATAAATTTAATTTCTATATTGTTTCACCTAGAGCATAGTAATTGTAGACTTCTTAAATTTTACTGAAAATATGATAAGTATGGGACTTAACGGCGATGGGTTTATGATGGTTTAAAATAACATTTTATTTTATATGGAATAAAATAATAATATCACGATCTAATTAATATGTATTTTATTATTCTTCTATAAATAAAACAAAGGACAATATTATGAAGTAATGAATATGTATCACACTCATGAACTTATTTGCATTCCATTGCTCGTCAGTAGTCAGTCAGTAGCCCAAAAAGCTCATTTTGACAACGATAACGCCGACACCTTATTTCATCCGACAAAGTGCACACAGAAACTACTGACAAAAGAGTCATTTGCCCCCCCCCCCCCCCCCCTCACGAATTCGCCCGGATCGACAAATGAGAGTAAAGCCGTAAAAAAGTGCGCGTAAAAAATTCAAACCGTTTTTACGGCACCTGTGAAGGTAGCGATCGGTCATAAACGGGGCCTGCAGACAGGTGGGATCTTTACAACATTTACGCTACGCTTTCTTTTCGCTTTCGAGGTGCAATTCGAGACTCAAACGTGGCTTTTTTGCTCGTTGACGATAAAGGCAGGCATCTTACGGAGCATTTTTATTTCAGCGTTCTATGTTTTGCTTTGGATTCTTATTGAAAACCTAATCAATCAATCTAAGTGAAAAAATAATAGTGTTTTCTATACTTCTATACCAATATTATAAAAAGGACAGATTTGTATTTTTATATTTTTGTGTATGTTTGTAATAAATAAACTCAAAAACTACTGTGCCGATTTCAAAAATTCAGGTAGGCAGAGTCAAGGGGGCACCAAGCCCCTTTAACCACATTCAGGCAAAAAAAAACTGGGCTAGGTCAGATGGAACATTGTGAAAAAGTAATTCAAAGTGGTTAGATTGTCGCCTACATAATCACATACCCAAAATCCGATATACCATAAACGCCTTTTACAACTTGCTAGATAAGAAACACAGTTGGCACTTTCTTTTAAAGTCCCAGAGCAACACGGGACAATGGGCTGGGTTAGATGGATTTTTTTTTAAAAGTAGTGACAAGTTCAAGTTTGTTTTGTGGTTAAATGATATTTATGGAGCTTATAGCTTCTTCAATTCTACTTGTCTCTTATTTATAAGGCTAAAATGCGAATAATTTGAACGTAGAACCTTCCCTGGCATCCAAATGTATCAATGGAATAGACACAGGGCACATAGGAATAGACTGTCCCCCCCTCCATTCGATTAGTTGATTGGCTGGACGCGTACCTCTTTTTCATGAACACGTTTTCAATCTAGTTTTATTTGTTTTTATTTGACGTCGAACTCTTCAGTTCAGCAGTTTGTTTCGTTGCGAATAAAAACTATGTTTTTTTTTTATAAATATCAGTCAGACTACATCACATACATTAATCTGACCCCGAGGTAAGTAGCTTAAGCACTTGTGTTACGATATCAGAATCAACAGTGGTATTACAAATTTATACTTAAATATTAACACCCAGACACAGAAAAAACACAAGTATTCATCACACGAATGTTTGTACTGCGTAGGGATCGAACCCACTACTCTTGGCGCATGTCACTCCGAATGCGCCATCGAGCCCGTCAAAACATTGTCATGGTAATTTTGTTTCCCATAGATGTATTTTCCGGACTATTCCAGTAGTTACAGTACCAGGACTGTGATATGTTAGGTATTTAATATAAAGCTGTGTATTTTTTTACAGTAAAACTTGAGATAATTTAAAATAATTAAAAAAAATGTAATGTCTGAGTTTACAACCGACTTCAAAAAAGGAGGAGGTTCTCAATTCGAGAATTTGGTTTATGTTTATGTATATCTATAGTATATAAAGCTGAAGAATTTGTTTGTTTGAACGCGCTAATCTCAGAAACTACTAGTCCGAATTGAAAATATTTTAGTGTTGTATAGTTAATTTATCGATAGGCTATACTTGTATAACACTAACCATAGATGCAGGTGAAATCAGCACAGCTAGTTCTCACATCTTAGAATCAAATTAAATTGAATGTCCATATTTTATATGCGTCTTCAAAGCATTTATAAATAGCATTTCTCGTCTAAATTATGTTGTAATTTTGAGCCACTTAATTATTGAGGAATGTAATAAGGTCCATTCAAGGGACCTTTCAAATTCCAGACCCTTTATTATCATTCCCTACATCTTTCATGACCGCGAAAATATTTTGCCCTATGCTGATTCTCCTTTTGAAGGTATAACGACACTAATTAATAAGATTATTAGATATTTTTAAAGCTGAATCTTTCTGTCATTATCATCACCTATCTGTTATTTGGCAAAATAACAATTGATCAGCGCATTTATGAAGCTTTTGCATACTACTTTGCTCGTGTGAATGTAGATTTGATAAGGCTTAGTTGTCATACTATTTGACCGTCTTAAAGTTGTTTTTGTTTCGCTTTTATTTTTTTATAGGTATATCCTTTAAAAAACATATAAGCAAAATCTATAACCTTCTCTTTAGCCCAGACAAGTTGAGGTCTGAAAGCGAAACAAACAATGCACTTTTGTATTTACAATCTTACTTAAAATGGCGTCATCGTTTACAATTATATTTTTTTATTCATAATTCCCAAGACAAGGTTTGTGTGTAAAAAATATTAGAAAATATAACGGGGATTCTTGAAATTTCGATGATATTATATTAATTTATAAATATCTATCTAGTTTAAGATATTTAAAAAATGATAAATACCTAAAGAAAAAAATTAATTAAAACGGGAAAAAGGGAACGGGTGTGAGGATAATTCGTTTTATTTCCCAAAACCTAGAGTTATGTGCTCTCTCATATAAGACTCGTATCCTTATTTATTCGACTATTACTACTCTTTAGAAATTTAATACAAGATTAATCAACATTAAAACACATAGATACCAAAAATATAATTTAAGTATCACTAGTCCGTTCAGTGTTACGTCCCACAACACTTTCGTCCCAATGGGACAATAACTGAAAAAAATATATTATTGCTTCTTCTGCGCTTTCTCATTCCCGGTATCACTTAAAAACAAATTAAAAAAACTTCCACAAATTACGTCAAAACTCTCCAAAAATTGGGGTAATTATGGTGAGTATTAACGTGGAAGCTTCGTTTATTAACTTTTAATTAGACGGAGAACAAATAAAAGAATACTCTTTGTTGTTTTTGCCAAAGTGGGTTGATTATATTCCTGACGGATTTTTGATATATTTTCTTTTGTCTTAACAACTTTGTACAATACTTTTGTTTTTGCCCGACTATAAGTAACCCGAGGTTCTCTCTCCCTACCCTGCTAGAGAAGTGGCGTGAAGTTAATTAGTTAGGTAAACCAAGATAATGGGTCATAGCTTTAGTAAAGTATGGATGTATTATACTTAAACACAAACATATGTAAGGTCTATCGTTGGGCTTAAACTACTTTTGATACCGATGAATAATAAATAATAAAATAAATAAATATCCGACTACATTCCATACATTGATCTGACTCCGAGATAAGTAGCTTAAGCACTTGTGTTACGGATATCAGAATCAACTGTGGTATTACAAATATATACGTAAATATTGGATATTAACACCCAGACACAGAACAAACACAAGTATTCATTATACGAATGTTTGTCCTGGGTGGGGATCGAACCCACAACTCTTGGCGCATGGGGCAGGGTCAATACCGAATGCGCCATCGAGCCAGTCATACATACATACCAGCTAACATATTTGAGCTAGTCAGTATTCGCAACGCTTGTGTTACTAACTCAATCGGCATTATTAAATGTTCGCGAATAAACCTTTGTAACATTTTCGTTCATTTATCTCGTAAAACACGAGATAACTTTGTTTTTTATTTTACTTACGAGTAAAGTTTTCACCTTTAGCGACTTTGTGGTAAATCTCTCTATATAAATAAATATGTTTTAAAATGGGTACCTATGTTTAACTCAAAGTTGTCTTAATTGTAAAATTTCATATCATAAATTTACATTTATGATATGAAATTTTACTTAAAATTAAATTATTTATTACAGTTGTCTACTGTAATAAACCTGGCCAGTTAGCCAAATTGGAAACCAATAAACCATTATTTGGTAATAGTAACACGTATCATAGCAATGGTGTGACATATTAACATAATGGATAATAGTAGCCAACTGTAATAAACCTGGCCAGGAATCATTTCTTGGCCTCTCAATGGTCTTCGATTTTGAGGGCCGCTTGAAATAGCAATAATATACACATATGCTGTGTAAGTGTGCATTGTTATATCATTAATTAATATTTTTTTGTCACAGACACGCACTCATCAACTCCGGTAGTGTGCCTGGTCATCGAAGGCGGCACGAACACGGTGCGCGCGGTCCTTGAGTATGTGACAGACACGCCTCCTGTGCCCGTGGTCGTCTGTGACGGAAGCGGGCGAGCGGCGGACCTCATCGCTTTTGTACACAAGTAAGTGTGACGCGTACGCTACTTAACGGGGTGGCACGTACAAGTTGATTGGAGGGACGTGGAATATGTGACGGTAACACGTCACGTACGCGTGGTCTGTGACGGGAACGAGCGAGCGGTGGATGTGCTACGGGCACGTATGTGACAAATACGCTCTTAGGACGTGTCAACTGTGACTTGCTTGTTCTATTCATTAAATAAAACACAAAGCTTCAACAAAAACAAAACACAAGTGATACTCAAATGTGTCTGACACGCCTCTTATGTTCGTGGTTGACAGTGACGGGGTATATTGCGTGTGCCTTAAGTTTCCCTTAATAGAGAAAATTCAAGTAAAGTTGATCAAAGATATAATATTATAAACCCTCCAAATTTCCCAGTCGTTGCTAACATCGTATGAGGAAATCCCGCATGTAAAAGTTACCAGCTAATCGGTAATTAGAGAATGACAAACGGACAGAAAGTCATCCAATGATAAAACTCCCAACTCGGAGTTTGGAACTTGACAAACTTTGTGTACCGGGTTATAAATTTGGGATATCTCGCGGAAGGAAACCGGCGGGATTTACATAACTAATTGCTGACATAAACGTGTCATATGGGAGTGTAGATATACCTAATTAGGATGATAAAATTATTTGCTTAACGTCTCAGTCGGGTAAGTAAATTTCATGACGTTTTCAGGCGATTTTCGTCAAAATAACTTAATTTAAACCTAGCCCAGTTTTATCTTTGGCTTAATGTGGTTAAAGAGGCCAGATGCCCCTTCGGGGATTACGGGCGTGAAATTATGTATGTATGTATGTATGTATGTATGTATAAATGGATTCTTTAGACATACACACCAAATTCTATAAATATGTACTTAAGTTTTTAAAATCCAAATTGTTACTAATTTTAAAACATCAAGGTAGCGGTCTAAAGACCCCATTATATGATAGAAAAGTGATTTTAAAATGGCCAGGTAAAAATTACCCAACGGATTAATAACCTAAAACAAATAATAAACGCCAGACGTTAAGAACGTTAAACAATAATTCTTTTTAAAATCATATTTTGCATAGTTGTTTTATCTATCTATTGAAATATAAGCGTATAAACTCATTTGTAGTCCTGTGAAAACATATCACATTGTCACGTTTTCGAACGTATATTCAGCATATCCTAAGATTTATCCAATGTACCCACTCGTCATTCCGTGATCCGCAATTTAAACATTGATAAAAACGGGTCGCGTCCCGAATGTTCCGAACCCTTAGATATTAACATATTCAAAAAGCAAACACAAGGATGAATCTTATTTATTTAGTGAAATAGAGCCGAGTCAGGGTTGTGAAATATTGTTATAGTCTATCTATAATATTTCATGGCTCGGACTATACATTAATAAATAATAATAAATAATAAATAAATCCTCCAGACTGACACACCAATTCCCTAGTCCCAAACTAAGCTTATGCTTGTGTTATGGATACTAGGTGAACGGATAGACATACTTAAATACGTTTATAAATATCCATGACTCGAGTACAAATGTCCTTGTTCATCACACGAAACATTTGCCCCTAGCCGAATCCCGCTAGGGGCAAATGTTTCGTGTGATGAACAAGCGACCCTTGGTTTCGTGGCCAGGGTCTCTGACCACTCGACCAACGGGCCAGTCAAAAACATTGGCTTCAATATTCTATGTTATCAATTTTCAATGGCGAACATTCGTCATACTACAGTCTACAGTCTACAGTCATCTCGAACAGATAGTATGAAAGACAAAGGAACGAGGAGAACGAAAAATTTTCCTCAAAACATTATCTTCCACGACTAACTGACTTTCATTTTCCTCCGCCTCTTCCTCACCTCTCCAAAAACAAACGTATCAATGGCTGTTCTCGATAGATTATCTAGAGTTAAAATACTTATAATAAAAATTACTAGCAGCGCCCCGGGGTTTCACCCACGTAGTTCCCGTGTCTATGGGATAAGGGGATAAAATATAGCATAGATTACTCGCTCATAAAGTTGCTTTCGATTGGTCAAAGAATTTTTTAAATACATCCAGAAATTTCGGAGCCTTTTCAAACAAAAAATCGAATCTTTCCTCTGTATAGTATTAGTTGTATAGCTATTGTATATAGGCGTGTGTCCTTACCATTGAGCGGTGGTAGCTCAATGGTAAAGACATGTGCCTCTTAACGGAGGAATGCGGGTTCAAACCCGGGCACGTACCTCTGGATTTACAAATCCATGTACGTATTTATACTACTAGCTCGGCGGTGAGGGAAAACATCGTGATGAAACCTGCAAATTCAAACAACTTTGGATTTGTAATCATGATCCAAAAATTGTCTGGTTTCCCTATCTTAGGGTTACGAAGGTCAGATCGGCAGTCGCTTCAATGTAATTACTAAACTAACTAACTCACTAACTAAACTTCACGCCACTTCCCTAGCGGGGTAGGCAGAGAGAACCAAACGCCATATGGCACGATCCTTACACACCTCACTCGCCTCTTCAACAATTCTGTAATTACTAGACTAAATCCTGGATCATGGTCTAAGCGGACCCCGTCTAAGCACGGGACATAACGCTAGGAAGATGATGAATATTAGTATTGTATAGATCTACATTATTTTCGTCAGCAGTTCTATATTTATTGTGTTTTCCTTAGAAAATCAATACTATGGTATTCAAATTTTTTTTAATTTTATTATTCGCCAGCAAGAACATCTGTCCTACACGAATAGAGTGGCGTGCGGGAATGTAAATTACATTTCCCAAGCAGCAAAATTCAATATCTTGTTGGAAAGTATATTTCAGGCGTTCCTTGTAGAAGCTAATATTAGTTTAGCTGATGAACTACTACCTCCAGGCGACGATCCGACGACTCATTATAATTTCTCGGGTTCCCAACTTTGAGGTAAATTAGTTTTCACCAAAAAATATTTCTACAAGAGGTTCTATACGTAATCGTAATTCTTAAAATGATTTATGGACGAAAGTGACTGAAAATGTTTTTTATTTTAATAAACACTATAGTGTTTTATTTTTAGATAGAATCGTTGAAGAGTATTTCTTATCTAATTGTCAATGTTATAAAATTTATAACGTGCGTTAAAAAAGAGCAAAACTCATGTCTCTTTTGTGGGCTTTAAAAATCAATTTCATCATAAAAAAGAAAAAATATCTACTTCCTTCTAGATTCTTGAAAAAAACCGGCAACAAACTCAATAATATCACTTTTCATCGCCAAGTCGTACTTAACTAGATACCTCCATATTAAAAACTAGCGGCCCGCCCCGTTAATATATATAATACATATTTTATAGCCAATGTTAATCAGGGATAATATAACATTCTAATGGTAAAATATTTTTTGAAATCGGTCCAGAAGTTTTTGAGTTTACTCGTTATATACATACATATAAATCTTTCCTCTTTATAATAATAGTGTAGATTGAATATAACAACTATGATAAAAAGACGGGATTCAGTCGATGCTACCAGCCGTTTCCTGGGCGGTGCTTCTTCTAGTGTCTTCCATATATGATGTCTTTAACTTCTAACTCCTCACAGATACGCATCGGAGAGCGGAGAGCAGACCGTCCTGGAGTCGATGCGAGATTACCTGATCGGCACCATTCAGAAGACCTTTGAGGTGGGCCTGCAGCAGGCCGAGTGCCTCTACGGCGAGCTGCTGCAGTGTACTAGGAAGAAGAACTTGGTAAGCATTTAATTGTCCATTGCCTAATTTGTATTAAGCTGGAGTTAATGGACGCGTACCGTTTACGCATTGTATACTTAATTTTGATTACACGATTAAGATATCACTACTTGAATATCCATCACCTTTTGTTTATAGAAGCGGAGATCATGGCTGCGTATTCTTTACGCATTGTATACCTACTTTCGTTTGGAAGTTTTGGTGAGCACCATTCGCTTATACATTGCCTCTTGTCTATTGAGTCGGAGGTTAGGAACGCACTCTCTATGCGATGTATAACTTCATGTTTGGAAAGGAGCGAAATCTCCTAACACAGGTATAATACTTAAAAGGCGATCCAACCATTTGTCATAATAATATGTAAAAGATACTGATATATTTTTTTCTTTATATATGTACGAGAAATATATTATTATATTCGTATGCAAGAAGGTCCACCTATACATAACAATGGAATGTAAACTAATTTAACCGATAAATTATAAAACACTATCAATCACTAACCTGTTACTGCCGAATTTTCGATTAAACACCGTAATTAAGATAATCGCCCATCCGTTGCGCCGTCACGTCCCAGGGCTTGTCGGATCACGGTGTCCAGTCCCGTCCTGTCTTTAAATCACCCGGGTGACCCGGATCTCTTTTCAAAGAGAGTTTTCATGTCGTCTCTTATGTCGAAATGTTCCGGGTTTACGGTAAAACCGCGGCTTAGTAACTTGGGACGCAGTGAAGGAACTTTGATTCGATCTTAGACACAGATCTTAGGAGACGCAAGTTCCTGTGAATAACATATATAAGCACTAGCTTTCGCTCGCGGCTTTGTATATCTCTGTTAGTTACAGAGACTATTATGTGCCCTGTGGGATCTATAATTATTTCCAGAATCTATAAAAAGAAGCCAATGTTGTATTTAGGGTTCAAACTTAGCTAACTAACTTAGCTGGCTAAATAAACTCGGTTGAGTAGTTAAGGCATGAAAACCTAACAGATAGACAGACAAAGTTACTTTAGAATATATTATGTTAGTGTGATAGATATCGGTTCTCTCTGCCTACCCTGCTAGGGAAGTGGCGTGAAGTTTAGTTAGTTAGTAAGATGGAATGCCTAATCTCACCCACAGAATGAAATTGACCTTGCTACTTTTCCAAAATCTAATTGTGTTGGATTAGAAAGAAAATTGTGAATAAATTAATAAATATCACACTACATCTGATACATTGAACTGACTCCGAGGTAAGTAGTTTAAGCACTTGTGTTACGGATATCAGAATCAACAGTGTTATTACAAATATTATACTTAAATATTGGATATTAACACCCAGACACAGAACAAAAACAAGTATTCATCACACGAATGCTTGTCCTGGGTGGGGATCGAACACACAACTCTTGGCGCATGGGGCAGGGTCACTACCAAATGCGCTATCGAGCCTGTCTATGAGAAAATGTCACACAATTACAACCCAAGTACCTAATATACCATTAGTCGCTTTTTACGACATTGTACGAAACACGGGTGGTACATTAGTATTCACGGTGGTTTAGAGTTGCGCGATCCCGTGGGCTCCTTACACAAAGGCCTAGAGGTACATCCCAGGGGCTTCTTCGGTATACCCCGCCCACTACCACTTTGGGCGGAGCAGGGTCCTCCTATCATCTTAAGGGCCCCGGGAGTCCGACACCTCGCAGATCCCCCCCGGTCTCAACGGGACGTTGCGTAACTCATTCCGCTAGGTAAACAAAATAAAATCTAACATCGTTATTTACAACACCTTTCTTCTTAATATTATATACTGTGCCTATACGACTTTGCTTGAACAAAAGGCGTTATTATTACATGTATAAGGCCCAAAATGCTAAGAAGTAAATTTGGGCAGAAAGCTTTCAAAGGACTGGTGTCTTAAAATCTGATGGTTTATGAGATTAGGAACTCAATGGGCCAGGCGCATTGCGTTAGATATTTTTTTTGGGGTAGCACACCTCAAACTTTGTCTATCTATCAAAACATTTTCGTTACAATAATTGAAGAAAAAGAAAAAGGAAATAATATAATACCTAGATAATAAAATTCATCAAATACTAGCCGACAATATTTTCTAGATTTGCACCAGAGCGCTGCCTACTGGATATAAATGTAAAAAGAACCATGCATGCGTCTCTACAAGCAAAAAAATACATCACTATCGCTTGAGCCCTTTACAAAGAGGAATGTTAGTCTTTTGCATCTTTATAAATAGTTTAAAAAAAAATTATTAAAACAACTTTCTCTTTAACAAATGTAATGTGGCATGTCTTGGTAAGAGAGTAAGGAGGTGGAAACCATAAAAAACAAATTGTGAAAGCAATAGAGTTTATCTAAGCGGACATTTTGCAAAACAGAACGCATAATGTCGGGATGACATCGGCGCTAGCTTTTGATTGGCCGATACCAGCCGGATGTGGTTAGCCCTGTATGCGACGGCTACGTCACCACTAGTGATGTGCTGTCGTTGAATTTGTTTTATCCGCGGATACGGATTAAATTTAGTATTTAAATATTTTTTTGCCGAATGTCAATTTCAAAAGATAACATGTTTAAGGAAAATTGATTTTGAATTATATTAACAAATCTTTTATTAATATATAAAGTTGTTTGTTTGCTTCAACGCGTTAATCTCATAAACTTCTGGTCCGAATCGTAAAAATATTTTTGTGTTGTATCGATATAGGCTATAAAACATTAATAATAAACGCAGGTGAAACCGCGGGCACAGCTCATATAAACGTCCTCGATCTCTCGAAAAAATATGATTTCCATAAGGTTATTTAATCTTCCCAAGATATCTGCGTACATACAAATGCGGATATCTGATACGTCACTTGTAACCACACTTTACCACCTACATATATCTGGCTGATATTCCTAAATGATAAAAATTGGTATCACTCGAAAATCCGATTTTCTACTTCACAACCACATGTCCCAGTGCGGAGATCGAAACCACGTTGCTGTTATGACGAGCAATCTTTACATTTGCACCGAGGCACGTACCTCTGGATTTTTCAAATCTATGTACGTATTCATACCACTAGCTCGATGGTGAAGGAAAACATCGTGATGAAACCTGCAAATTCAAACAACTTTGGATTTGTAACCATGATCCAAAAATTGTCTGGTTCCCCTATCTTAGGGTTACGAAGGTCAGATCGGCAGTCGCTTCAATGTAATTACCAGACTCGCTAAATCCTGGATCATGGTCTAAGCGGACCCCGTCTAAGCACGGGACATAACGCTAGGAAAATGATGACGAACATCTGTACCCGCAAAGCCGTTTCGCTTTTCACCTCACAAAAGAATCCAGTTCAATTTGCCCCTGTCAACGGCGCCTATACGAATTTCGGGCCTATCTTTATTTATTTTACGAAGAGGTAGAACATATTTTGTAAGTTTGTTCTTTGTGTGTAAGTAAAATCTGAAAAATTCCGGAACATTATTCTAGATGGGTAAGATACACTGTAATTTATTAGCAACTCGTCCCGCCATTGAACATATTTATATGAATTTTCCGGAAAAAAAAGCTGGGGATTTAGTAAGAATTTGTGAATAAATAGGCAGTTACGCATATGACAAAGGTAGCCTCCTTTTATACAATTGATTATATTGATATGTGTCATTGTGTGGTTATGTGCATCGTTGGTTTGTAATCTATCTTGGGAGATTATATACTGTCGGTTAATTATTAACTAAATGGTACTGTTAGATTATATAGGTATTTTAGAATAATATTTCAGATCCCGTATATGTAATATAATATATACGTACTGGTAACTAATAATCACAATCGCCTGAATGTGATGTGATCTAAAAATTAGGTAAATATTTTATATATATATATAACTTAAATAAATTTATGCGAATAATTAATGCTCCTGCTCCGAAATAGGGTGTTTTATAATTCCAATAAGTTTTCGACTTAGAATCATTAAATGCAAATCCCTGTGCTAATTGAGTCTGTAAATTCGTATTGTGTTTCATTACGCTTAATTTGTAACTCAAGTATAAATTTGTGAATATTCAATAGTAACCTTGTTTCGTAGGTTAACGTCAGACATTTGCCTATCTTAGTATTTATGTAGGCAAATATAGTTTTATGACGCATCTCCCAGGAATCACATAAAATGTACCCTCTTATGTATTCATATATTCTTTTCTTAGGCTCCGATTTATGAGTCTTTTCTCGTCGAAGATAGCTTTGATCAAGGTCGTGATACAGGCAACATTTGTAATTGTTTTGTAACAATTGTCATTCAAAACAAGATGAAAATCTGCATTTCGGAGTGTTATTTTGTATGTAAAAGCAAATAGAGAAGGGTACTTTGTGAAATGAAAGCTAATTGCTAGCGCCCATACATGGGATGGATTGTTCTGAAGCACAGATATCCTTTTTTTGTTAATATTTGACATTAGGAAAAGGAACGGAAGAGCAACGAAAAGTAATAGAAGAACGGATAAAGATTGTCCAAAAAAAACTTACGTTGTCTTATGGTGTAAATTTCGGCCGACATTTATTTCAGCGTATGTATTTATGCTTCATTTTAATCGTAATAAGTCAGAAATGTAAGTAATAAGTTCTGCCAACCAATTATAAATAAATGAAAAGGTTTCAAACACTACCGTCTGTCTGTGACCCCGGCACGGTTAGTTTGTGACGAGCTAGCCAATTTCCGCCCGCCCACTCCCGGCTTGTTAAGAATCAAAGGAGAGACGTCTGTGAGCTTAGTAAGCCGTCTGTAATGAGAGGATCCCGTAGGATCCGACTTTAATTTGTAATTGGATGTAATATTGAGGTTATTTTAAGAACACTAGCTTTTTTTTATCATATGGCTTGTGAATATGATCTTGTCATCGCTACTATTTTGTAACCTTTAAGGTGTCTGGGCCACTGAAAAACTAAGCAAACAATGCCTCAACACCATAACATTCTATTAAAATAACACCTCAATTCAGTAATTCATTCATTTATACTTTAATTTATTATTTGTACAAATTTATTATGAATAAAGTTAAATATATGTCAAGAAATCATTAAATACATAGTCAATTCAAAACAGCACAATTTTGATCATCATATTTTCATCATAACATCACGCCCATAATCCCCGAAGGGGTAGGCAGAGTCAAAGGGGCAGCAGGCCCCTTTAACCACATTCAGCCAAAAACAAAACTGGGCTAGGTTAGATGGAAATTGTGAAAAAGTAGTAACTAGTAGCTAGCTCGTCATCTACACAATCACATAACCGCAACCGCATATACCATTAGTCGCCCTTTACGACATGCTAGGCAAGAAACACAGTTGGCACATTCTTTTTTAAGTCCCAGACCAACATCGGACAAACAATTTTGAGTTAACTCCCAATGCTCATTTAGTGAGTTTCGCCAAGTAAATAGTTAACCCAAAGATTATTAGTCAAAGTCAAAGTCAAAGTCAAAATATTCTTTATTTATATAGGTTTCAAAGAAACACTTATAAATCGTCAAAAACAGTTGAAAGAGATATGATTCTACCACCGGTTCGGAATGTTGCATCTACCGAGAAGAATCCGGCAAGAAACTCGGTAGTTACTTTTTTCAACAACAGTATTAACAAAGTTATAAGAATCATATTTAATATTGCTCAGTTACCAATGTTTAGATAAACCAATAAAATATTTACACTAATATTCATTACCCACCTAATACATACAATAGCCGGCTACATCTGTGGTTAACGTCTAATATTGTCTGTGGTTAATATTAGGACTACTACTAATAGTAGTGTACTATTTTTTTTTTGAACCATATGCCTAAGCATATGGTTCAAAAAAAAAAAATTCAAAATATCTTTATTTATATAGGCTTCAAGAAAGCACTTATAAATAGTCAATATACATAAAAAAATGGATAAGGACTAATACTACCACCGGTTCGGAAGGGAGACTCTATCGAGAAGAATCCGGCAAGATTAGTATAGATTAGTAGGTAGTCTCGGTATATGAAGTAATAACCCTTCCTTCACTAATGATTACTTATCTATCTTAATAACTAACTACATCTGTGGTCAACGTCTATCTGTGGCTACTATTTGGGTTCAGCATCTCGAGGCACCCTATTATCTGATAACACTTCATTGGAGCTCCTCAATTACTGTTACCGTCTCGCTCCATCAAACCACTTCAAAACCCCTTATAATCCAACCATTGAATACAGTTCAGGATACTTTCTGGCCGAAAAGGTTTCACATGACGGCAGTTAATTAACTTTCCGGATAAATATGATGTGGGTTACTAGAGAATTTTGTTTGCGAAGTACTTTGGCGGTAATAAAGTGGGTTTGACCGTCCATCTGCCGTACTTCGTACTAATAAAGAGAAAATATTTGATTGTTTGTTTGCGTTGAATAGGCTCCGAAACTAATGGACTGATTTCAAAAATTCTTTCAGCAATGGAAAGCTACTTTATCAGCAGGTAACATAGGCTTTATTTTATCTCCGTATTCCCACGAGAACGGAAACTACGTGAGTGAAATCGCGGGGCACTGCTAGTCTTCATCTACACTTCTACGATATTATTATAAAGAGGAAAGATTTGTGTGTATGTAACGAATGAACTCAAAAACTACTTGACCGATTTTAAAAATTCTTTCACCATTACAATGCTACATTATCTCTGATTTACATAGGCTTTAGTATATTTTGAAAAAGTTAGGTTAGGTTAGAAAATAAATGGACACCCGTGCGAAGCCGAGGCGGACCGCTAGTAAATTATAAAGTTGATATCAGTTTAACTAGTTAGGATGTATTGGAAATTTGTTGTGGATTGAGTGGTTGAGTGGGGTAGCAAATTTGTGCTAAATCTGTTTGAAACATGCGGAATTGATGAGGGGACTAAATTAAATATGCTTTTATATGGCTAACTGTCGACGATGTAATTATAGTCCGACATTTGACAAACCACTTGGTTTGATTGATTAATTTACTACTTAGGCTTAGGCTAAGGTTATTTATAAATAGAGTATTCATTGTATACTTATCGATATGCATAAGTATACAATGAATACTCTATTTAAATAATGTGTGGAACTGTCCCATGTTGGTCTGGGACTTGAAAAAATGCCAACTATGTTCCGTGCCTAGAATGTTTTCAAAGGTGACTAATGGTATATTGGGTTTGGATATGTGACTGTGTAGCTAGCTAGCCACTTGTCCATACTTTTTCACAATTTTCCATGTAACCTGGCCCTAGCCCAAAGAGCTAAAATGCAACTAACTAAAGCTTACGGAGGTGATCGCGTGGAGTACAGTCAGTCAAGGAAACGGTGTAATCCAGAGCGCACCGTGAAACTGGGGCCCTGAACTAACCTTGAGGCTTAAATTGATTTTTTTTAGGAATATCTAGTAAGCTGGAATTCTTCCTTCTGCCTATAGGTATGTGTATTGTCTTCGCCTAAACTTCACGCCTCTTTATAACCAGCTCGTTAAATATAGGAACATGGTCGAAATGAACCTACTAATGACAGGACATAACGCTGAGAAGATGATGATTAAATAAAGCATCGTATACAACTTTTCAAGTTTAATCGTTGGCAAAAGAGAGGAGCTTTAATTTTTACCATAATATGTCAACATCATTACAGCACATAAGGGAACATGTTAGAAGTTACTTTATTAAGAGTAATTAAAGAAATGCGCCAACTCCACCTTAACTTATCACTCACCTCTCACCTGAAGGTTTTCAAGACTAATTTAACCTATTTAATGGCCTTGATGTGAATTGGCGTCCAATAATTGTAAAGAGATTTTTTAGGCTTATTTTTAGATGGAAATTATCATGTTTTTTCTGAATCGGACGAACTAAAACATTATACAATGCTCCTAGGTTTTCGAAAACTGTTCACCATGCATTAATTAATATTCTACTCACATGCCTAAAACGCGATTTTGTAGCAGACTGGTTGTTTTACTGATTGAACTGGTATTTAAGATGTTTTTTGACAAATAAATCGACTTAAACAGATTCCCTTGACGCCTCATTGCGTCTATGATGTATCGGACAATATTTTGACCTACATTGCCAGTGTCGACTAGGGGCGTTTAATGGGTTAAGTTCCCATACCGGAGCCTGACAAAGTTCTCTATGAACTCAGCCCGGTTTAATGCCACACCTCCTCGCTGTAAATAACTTGCAAGTGCTGTTTTGAACCGGGCGCATACGATAAACGAACTTTATATTGTTTAAGTTTTCATCGGTTTCCTTGTATATTTTTTTAGTTTCATTCTCTTTAGAACGAAAACCAACTTAAGGAGTTACTATACTACAGATAGCGCGCGAGTTGAATGCAAAGCTCAGGTTTGTCTCGTCTCACGTCTCGACTGCATTCAACTCCCGCGCTATCTGTAAATCCACCACAAAACCAGGGTTCACGTTGATATTGTTTTATTTAGTTAGCTTGAACCAGAAAATATCTTAAAATAAGCGTAAAGTCCTAGGGTCTTGTCGCTAGACCTAAACTACTTTTTTGATGTTGATAAATGGGATGCCAATGACATGCTGCGCCGACCCCAGATGAACTGAGAGAAGGGCAAGAGGATGATGATGAAATGGGTTGTCAATCAATTGGTTATTATTGCCCTTGTAAACGAACATAGTCTACATTCTAACTAACTCCAAAAAGTTTGAAGTTAGATGCGTCTTACATCCGAAGCCCACTTTATATATCCGTCATGTAGAACATCTTGGCAGTGTTATTTTTTTTTTATCGCTTTAAATTATACTACGGCAAAATAAAATAAATATTTCAATATAATTGTGAATCAACCTGTACACAATGTTTACGATTTAGTAACAACGAGCGCATGCGCGAGATGCGTATGCGGCCATTATTGTATTCTCTATTGGTTAAGATAAATGTCTCACACCAATCAATAATAGTCCACGTGGACTGATGACCAATCACGCGCTAGCCTTTTGGCCCCGCCTACGCATTCGTCACTTGCCCTTTGACACAAGAAAAATTTTTAGTCGTTTCTAGGAATCCGGATATGCGCACGCGCTATTGTGATTGTTATTTTTCGCGACTGTGAGTGTGACGATGAGTGACAGAAATTACGTTTACTTGGTCAGAGCTCCAATATGGAGTATTAACAAATAGTACGTCTGTACGCAGTGAGTGGGGATAATTTAAGCGAAGCAAGAAGGTTGTACGCTGCGCCCGAACATCTTGATATGTTACGGAATCGAGGTGCTATCAACCCACAAGTGCCAGGCTTCCAAGTCATTTTAGCAGCAACACAACGTTTAATTGACCATGGGCAATTCCGTACCCCAGCCTGTGCCCCAGCTCATGCACGAGGTGGAGGCAGACCCCGACATTCGCCTGTCCTCGAAGAGGATATCTTACGATATTTCGAATTACTTCAATACAGGTAAAGCCCCTACACATGTACATAAATTTGTGATTTGTAAATAGGTAGGTAATTATTGTTATTAACGTAGATTCCAATTTTTTAATACACCTGAAACAATTTACTTTCTTAATTTGAAAATCACAAACCCATTTACGCGGTAAAATTATTTGATACAACTTCCTTTCCTACGTTTTCTGGAAAATAACTAATGAAATTGATTAATTAACATTGTAGAATGTTTCCGATGGTCCTAAGTCCGTAAAAGTATGAAGGGAAAATGAAAAGGATTAATCTGTTTTACCTGTTACTTATAAGTAAATAATTTGTCTTACTACACTATTCGGCCGCGGCCGGCTCCCGGGTGAATGAACTTTACGTCCGAGCGTGTTACGGGGTGTTTCAAAATGAATAGTCTGAAATAATTATTTTATAATTTTCTTATACTATTTGTATTGTTAAAAAAAAAATAACACTGCCAAGATGTTCTACATGTCGGGTATATAAAGTGGGCTTCGGATGTAAGACGATAAAAAAAGCACGGTGTATAATAAAATATTACACTACATCACATACATTGATCGGACTCCGAAGTAAGTAGCTAAAACACTTGTGTTACGGATATCAGAAACAACAGTGTTATTACAAATATATACTTAAATAT
This sequence comes from Glyphodes perspectalis, assembly GCA_951394215.1. NCBI lineage: Eukaryota > Metazoa > Arthropoda > Insecta > Lepidoptera > Crambidae > Glyphodes > Glyphodes perspectalis. The sequence continues at coordinate 3,661,417 of OX596217.1, forward strand.
TCAATATTAACACTCAGAAACAGAAAAAAACACAATTACGCATCATACGAATGTTTGTCCTGAGTGGGGATCGAACCCACAACTCTTGGCGCATGGGGCAAGGTCACTACCGAATGAGCCATCGAGCCAGTCAACGCTACTACGGTACGCTAGAATGCACAAAAGCTACTTTTATAGGTCCCACAGGACGCACGATAGTGTCCTTACAGACGGAGCTAAGTGGGCGGAGCCCATACCCCCGAGGATCTAAAGGCAAACGGTCTTTCTGTGTGACCTTCGTATATATAAGGCATACATAACATCAAGCCCGCAATCCTCGAAGGTGTATGCAGAGTCAAAGGGGCAGCAAGCCCCTTTAACCGCATTCACCCAAAAATGATCTGGGTTAGGTTTAGATGGTAAATACATAACATCACGCCCATAATCCCCGAAGGGGTAGTCAGGGTCAATGGGGCAGCAGGCCCCTTTAACCACATTCAGCCAAAAACGAAATTGGGCTGGGTTAGATGAAAAATGGTGAAAAAGTAGTGACAAGTGTCCTGCTTTTCGCCTATACAATCACATACACAAAATCCGAGATACCATTAGTCCTCTTTTATGACATGCTAGGCAAGAAACACAGTTGGCACATTATTTTTAATTTCCAGACCAACATGGGACCATGGGCTGGGTTAGATGAAAGTTAAAGTTTTTATGGTAAATTGTGAAAAAGTAGTCACAAGTGGTTAGCTCGTCACCTACACAATCACATACCCAAAACTCAATAAACCATTAGTCGCCTTTTACGACATGCTAGACAAGGAACACAGTTGGCGCATAGTTTTTAAGTCCCAGACCAGCATGGGCACTATCCTACCTTAAGACGGCCCTATTATTTGAGGCTATAACATATACATGCAAATATAGTCATTTTATAGTTCATGCTAATAACGCAATTAATATGTAGATTCTCCAACATTTCGGGAAGTCTGTATCCCAAAACAAGGTGCATTGTAAATCTTATAACCTCGTAAGTTTATCCTGTGGTATTCGTGGATGTATGCTCTGGCATCGGGCTAACAACTTGGGCTAGATAAGTCGACAATTCGTCTCTTGACGGGTTCATCCTGAGCCTAAGTAAGTAAATCGAGTAATGTTTGCCAATTGTCTTACTCCCTTTGAGCACCGTGGAATTTTGGTTAATGGGATTCTAAGTCATAGATTAGTTTACAGCCGTGATAGTTTAGGGAAATATGCAAGAGTATTGGACAGGCCGTTGGTCGATTGATGAAAGGTCACGGATAGTCGCGGTTTCAAATCCCGCTAGGGGCACGTGTTTCGTGTGATGAACTTGGACATTTGAGTCGAGTTATGGATGTTTATAAACGCATTTAAGTATATCTGTTACCTAACATCTATAACACAAGCATACCTGCTTAGATTGAAGCTGGGTGTGTAAATCTGGAAAATTCTTTATTTATTTAAATAACTCTAGATTTACCTCTTACTACATTACCCTGAGAGGTAAGAGGTATATTTTGTAGAGGTAAGCCTGTACTATATATACCAGTACCATATAGCATACTCCTAACATTCTACTAATTCTAGTTTTAATAGTTTCCATATCCAAAGATTAAGATCGTCAGCAGGAGTTTCAAAGTCAAAGTCAAAATATATTTGTATAGGTTTCAAGGAAACACTTATAAATCACGCAATGTAATACGTCCACTAAATTCAGAATCATAGTTCAAGCTCTTTTAATTAAGAAGAAGAAATCAAGAAGTCATCTCCCGGATGACCAACAAATCTAGGATTAGGGTGATGCTCAAAGGACTTAAACTTTTAAGTCCTTGTTAGTTTTACAAGCAACTAAAAAGGAAACAAGAAAACTAAAACTAGAAAGGGAATTCTTGGATTAATGTCACGCTTGAACATGTTGGTAGATACTATCAATTAGACCTACTGCGGATTAGTGGAGAGCAGGCCTGACTTTCTTGAAATTAATGCGACAACTTGCATCCAATCTCGAATTCAATTCAGGTCATTAAGTTCACTTTACTTTACTAACTTAACCATAGTACACAAACACAAGTAGTAGATTATCATTTCATATCACACTAAAAATATATACTGCATTTTCTATAATAGATAAATCACCAGTTTTCTATTTCTACTCGATATAAATCTAGACATTTTCAGCTTTATGGTATTTTTTTGTGTTATATAAAAATATCGTATCACTCTTCCTAGTCGTTCTTCTCTGAAATGGCTCTACTAATTTCAATGTTTTTTTTATATATTTGGTAGGCATGAGAATAGGTCGTAAAATATTTTTCACCAACCTGCCCCAGCCTCTCATTGCTTAATGACAGAACAATGAATATAAAGCGACGGGTCGTTTGATGTAGAGGTAACAATCACCTTGGTCTTACGACCAAAGGGATAAATGTTTGTGAATGATGCTAAGTATGGTGCTAAAGATGGAACGCTTTTGGTGGTCTGGGCAATATATTTACTATTGTTGGCTGCATCTGCCATTCAGTAGCACTACTTTCCTGCAACTGCACTGCGGTTCCTGCCCACGTTTTTACTTTAAAATCTATGTCGCTGCAACTTGGACCACAATTTATTTTTATCACGAAAGTTGCGACGGCGTACGTGCTCGGAATATTCCGACCCAGATTTGTTGTTTCTTTCAGAAAACTCTTCTTGCCATTTCACGTCGTTACAGTTCAAAAATCTAGATTGAAATTTACGTATGTAAGTATTATGCTGAACGAGCTGTTTAAGTTGGCAACAAATAACAAACGAAGCTTTTTACGAACATAAATGCTAGTGCCAGGAAATTTGTGTAAGGCAAAAGAATTAAACTAATAATAATTTATTAATTTATAGTTTAAAAAATACATATATTCATCCGTCTTATTTACTAGCTCTATATTGTATGATAAAATATGTGTTATCGAAAAATATGAAGCTGATCTTTATTATATTTTATTATAAATATAAATGAAGTTAGATCATTTGAATCTATATAAAAATATAGTAATTCATTAAAATACTTTACTATTAAATTTTTTACTATCATGCTCTTCATAATGATGTATTACCATATTTAAAATACTATTAGTTATCTCGATACACTGTACATAGATATTTAAAAAAAAAAACTCGGCTGAAGCTAAATTAAAAACGAAATGATTAATAGTTGCGGTTCCAGCACCGCTCCTTGTGAAACTCCAGACTGTGGCAGTGCCTCAAGGCATTCGTTTAATGTGCTAACGAGCGAGTCTCATCAATTCAACCAATTCATTATACCTATCGTGCATTCCAGAGGAAAATTTTATTTTTTAAACGAAAATCTTAATTAGAAGGCTGATTAACTTTGCCCAAAGCTGCTGAAAGGTTAGATAAATAGATCAGTGATAATTTAATTAATTCTAAGTTAACTTTATGAACGAGTGATTTAAGATAAATCTAGGTGTTCGTTAATGGATCCTAAGTAATATTTTTAGATCTTTCTAGATTAGTTATTTCAATTACCAATGAAAATATGAAAATTTCAATTAAGATTTTGTTATGAAGATTTCTAGACATAATCTCGCTTAGCTATTATATAGATTTGCTTGGCTTATTTTTAGGCTATGCATAAGCTTTTTTCTTGTTTATACCTTACAGACATTGCATATTGATTAGAAATAGTGAAATTGCGATACTATTTATATATTGATAACGTTTTTTATTTAAAAAATCTAACTTCTACAATTCAGTATAATACTATCGAAAGCCATAAAGTTCTCATAAAATCTTTTTGCCGTGTCATGTCTAGCTTCACGCCTTTGTTCAATCAATATATCAGAGGGCAATACTAAGCCAATAAAAGAAAATCCTGCAAATAAACTAAGTCCATGACCGAACGAAACCTATCCTAAATGGGATTTGTCAGTTTCAAATTGTAATGCAAATTAAATCTGTTTGAGCGTCACAATTGTTTCATTTATGCTTGCGTAGCGGCAATAATATCTCTTTTCTGTATTTGAAATGTATAATAATAACGTATTAAGTACAATTAATGTACCTTTGACATAATATTTCAGCAACATTTAATACATTAATTAAGAATGAAATATGAGAAGTTTTGCAGCATTCAAAATGAATATTCATTCTAAATAAAATACTTTTGCAGAGAGATCAGATATCGTTTAGGCTTCATCCATGATACCCTTACCCTTTATCTGAAACCGTCGGCTTGTGTCGAAATTAATTCGTCTGCAGAATTATATCCATTACGAAATTCACAAGTTACATAATAAAAAGTAATATTAGAAGATTTGCTAATTATTAATTCGAAGAGTAAATCTTTCTTAAAACTAATTATAATACTAAGTAAAACAAGTGAAAAGTATTTTGCTGTACAAAATTAATTCTGATTCCATTTGACTAATTAATTTAGATCGATACTTTTAGAATATAATGACAAGCTCGATGGCTCATTCAGTAGTAACCCATGCGCTAAGAGTTGTGGGTTTGATCCCCACCTAGGACAAACATTCGTGTGTTGAATACTTGTGTTTGTTCTGTGTCTGGGTGTTAATATCTAATGTTTAAGTATACATTTGTAATACCACTGTTGATTCTGATATTCGTAACATGAGTGCTTAAGCTACTTAGCTCGGGGTCAGACCAATGTATGTGATGTAGTAAAAAAAAAATTATGCATGCACAATGTAAAGATAACGTATATTACGTTAGATTATCAAAATAATTTTCATCATCTTGGTTTAAATCGGTATCCGAAAGAAAATTAAGATAACACTCAACATTATTGTACTGATTTTGTTTCATTGTTGTGGATAGTTTCAGACTCATCAAATTCAATTTTGTAAAGTTTTAAAATCTGCTGCAATTAAAAGGCATTTTCGCCTTTATATAAGAAGATTTCACATTACTGTTTTTCATTTGCAGGCGAACATTTATTAGCTTCATTCGAAATCGAATAAAGAATATTTATTATAATTTGTTGAGTATCGTCCCATGTTGGTTTAGGACTTGAAAATGATGAATTGTTACATCATTTTCAAGTCCCAGACCAACATGGGGAACCTAGCATGTCGTAAAAACGACTAATTGTATATCGGATTTTGGGTATGTGATTATGAAGGTGACAAGCTAGTCAGTACTTTTTCACAATTTTTCATCTAACCCAGCCCCTTTGACTCTGCCTACGTTTTGTGATTAGTTTCGACAGTCAAAGTTTAACACATCTTACTGGCATTACTGGTCTATACCATTTTCATAAGTAAAGCAACTAAGACTTATACATCCCATATTCAATGTCTGAAAAACAACTCAATTAATTTACTTGCAATGTCAAAAACACATTTCAGTACAACCCAACTCTTCAACGTAACCATACAATATTGTTTACAATCCACATAGTAATCAATATCAGAGCGCAGTGTAATTGAAGCCATGTATTACCCGGGTGGAGTGCGCAATATTTCTCCCGGGAATCAGGTAAAAGGCACATTGTGGCTAAAGGTGCAATTGAAGGATGTTCTGGATATTTTACAGTCAACCCGCTTGCATTGTGCTTTAGGAGCAATGTGCCATTGTTAGAAAATCTTTCGGTAAGTATAACAACAAAAATATTTTAAATACTCTCAAAAGTTTATGAATATTTTTGGTTTACAATAATAAAAATGCAGAGATACTCAAAAATCAGATATTAATGTTTGATAAAAATGTTGCAAGGAATATATGGACGAAAACAAACAAACGCAATTTAGTTGCTTTTATTTTAGGTAACGAAATCTTATTTTGTAATTGCTAGCTTCTTCATAATAAATGAAATATTGAACCATTGTTGTTAAGAAGGATATAAACTTATATTTTGTGCGATGCAGCCGCCTTGCTTTCCTACAAAAATATATTCATATCAACTTTCGAAAGATTTATGTTCTCATACCTAAAGCTCGCATCTTCACCACAAAGTCAAAGGCTTGAAAAGTTACCGCACAACGTATGCGCCTCATACCGGTAAACCACAGAGGTATTTATGTTCCAAACTCCTAACCAATCTCGTTTAAACTGCGCGATTTTAAATTTGACAGGATTCAGCTCCTTCGGGAAAACTGAACCACAAAATTGCAAAAGCAAAACGTCGAAATATTTGTATCAAAATTTGCATGAGCGTTGAAAATAGTATTTTCAACTAACTATTAATAATCGCTTTGAATGATATGCAGTTTGTTACTACTTGTTAAAACTAGTTTGGCTTAATCGTTTGAATGCAATATTTTGAATCAAGCATGCAAAAATATTTTGATGGGACTGACTTGTCTCTGGACAAAAGTCCCTAAATAAAGAAAGATACAAAAAAAAAAAATTCCCCGTTATGTATAAGCGCTTCTTATATACAGTTTTGTTAAAGAGACAAATCACTGCCTCCTTTTTTCACATCTAGCTTCTGCGTGCAAATTTTAGTAACTGCATTAGATAATAAATTTATCTGAATCTGCAATGACCCAGGAAGTTATTATATTTAACGACGCATCGATAAACTGGCATTATCGATATTGACAGTACTACATATTATAAACTTAAGATCTACGATAAAAAATATAAAAAAAATATGTCCGCATTTTCTGTCAACGCATTTTTTGCTGTCCCTGGGGAATGTATTATGCACCGTCCCGCTAAAATCGGGGGGAATTAGTGGGGTGCGTTGGACTCCCAGGGTCTTCGATATAGTAGGAGGACCTATTCCGCCCGGATGAGGTATACCGACAAAATTTCTGTCAAATCCTTTGCGCTATTAAGGAAAATCTTAATGCGATGGCATAGATTTCCCAATCAAATTTAGTTACTGCTGCACAAATTTTATACCGTTTGCAAGATTGCGTAGACAAGAATTTGAGAAGATGGAAACATCCAACTAAACTTCAGTTCGCTCGAACTCAGCGGTTTATATTCCGAACTTGGCCGTTCCCATAGGAGCTCACTTCCTGTTTGGTGAATACGCGCCTGAATAAAGACGAGGTCTTTATCTCTGCGGGAAATATGCTAATAATAACATGCGCGCAAAAAGGTCTGCTTTTTCTATTTGAATAGGCAAGGTTTCCACGTAGGAAGTTTTTGTGAACTAACGCAAGATAATATGTTCGATTTGTTTACTGAAGGCTGGTTGATTCATTCATGTGGCAAATTACTTTTGTGTCTTTCCCGAAAATTATATGAATTCCTACATCGATTTTAACTATCAAGTCTCAGTTGTACTTACCTCGTATTTGTAGAATCATGTCTTTTTCGTAGTGTATCTGACCCGCTAACTCTGAGACTCCTTTAGTTAACTCAATGTTTATTTATATCACTGGGCAACTTAATTACTAAGTAGTTATAAGACAAGTCATTGCCAATCATTGGATTGTTAAAAATCATGAAGTAGGTACTAAAATTTTAACTTATATATCCATCATATGCGAAGCGTGTATTCAATCCACGTCTTCCATTGATTTATAACTGAATTCAGTATCATCTTCCAATAGTCCATCCAATATTCTAAAAATACCATTGAATTTTAATTATTTTTTAGCTGAATGTGGTTTAGGGAGCTTATTGCGCCTAAGACTCTGCCTTCTATATGTATGTATCCTACTAATATTATAAACGCCAATGTTTGTATGGATGGATGTATGTTTGTTACTCGTTCACGCAAAAACTGCTGAATGGATTTTAATGAAACTTTAGAATAATTTAGCTCATACATCCGAATAACAAATAGGCTATGTTTTATCGATGTACTACGCGAGCGTAGCCGCGGGCAGAAGCTAGTCTTCTAATAATACTTCTTCGTCCCCAGATCACGGTGTTCAGAATCCAGGAGCGTGCAGAGGGCGGCGAGGTACAAGAGTTGGACCAGGTGATCCTAACGGCGCTGTTCAGAGCGCAGCACTTGTCGCCCAGCGAACAACTGTCCCTGGCTCTCACCTGGAACCGGGTGGACATTGCCCGATCGGAGATCTTCGTTTACGGACAGGAATGGCCACCAGGTAAGAGATGTTCAGTTTTTAGCCGATATTACTGAGGGTAATTTACTAGCTTTATGGACCATGGACTAACTGCAACGGTGATCAGACCGTAATCTCAGGTTGTGGGACTCATTCCTATAGCATAGGTTCTCAAAGGGCATTAAGCGAACTATTTACTGTAACACTTACTTAAATATGTTACGTAACGATAGTTCTTATACACTTTTTAAGTTGCGGAATATTCAACAAATTATGGAAAACCTTATAAAGACTGATTCTGCTTCATGGAGCCTTATTGACAATATTACCGAAACTTTATTTTTCCAGTACCTACTCCCCGCTGCCTACCAATATCCTTAATACAAAATTTCACATCTGAACTGGTTTTTAGTTCTGCTCACTGTGTCGCCAAGGTAACTATTTAAATTTAATTACTTAAACACTGTTTCTGATGAGATATGTCCACTCTATCTACTCTATTTACGAATACGAATGTCATCTACCGTATTCCCATATCGAATACTGTTAATTATAAGAACATCACTAATAATGTCAACCATCAATTTTGCCGAACCCAATCCGCGCAAGATAACAATAACGGTCATACATCAAAAACCTAACGACCCATTTTACAATGGGGAGAATCGGGAATATGCAAGCCGAGCACGTGGCATTAAAGGTCATCAATATCGCATCATTGGCACTCTTACAGCGCTGAAATATCACCGGGACGGTTTGATGATGGCCATTGTTTAATATGGATCTAGAGGTGCGGTGGTGTCCTATCGATGATTGAATCGTCATTTTTAGGGCGTAGCGATGAGATGAGTTAGGTAAAGGACGTTCAATATGTAGTTCAGCAAGGCATTGGATCTGTGCATCTCCAATAAAAAGATGTTCATTGAATCATTCTATGTGGGCTTGCGCAGATTATAAATCATTATTGATCTGTTTGAGGCAAACAGATCAGAATTTGAAGTGTTCAACTTGGATAAACTAAATTTAAACTTAAACCTAACCGTAACCGTGTAGTTACAAACACACGTTGAATAAAACTGTAAAAAAGTCTTTAATTTTTTTAACTAATCTAATAGCCAATTTTAAAAGCCAATACGTACATACTCGTACTCCATGCCCAACACTCAACTACATTATGTTAAACTGCAAATCGTTTACAAATCCCACAGTTAGAAATTCAAAATCACAACGCGGCAATGTAAATTTACGTCCCATTAAAATGTTTGATAAAATCATAACACTGTATCGACATATGGCAACATCCCTAATGCCGGCGTGTCCACATGTTTACTTCGCAAACACGGCCAATGGGCAGCGCTATCGCCCTGGGCCACGTGCCCTGTTTGATTAATGAAGTTTACACGCAGCTCGGCTGGCTTTTATTTCGTGTGCAGCAATCAGTAGAGCCTTTTTGAAATGAGTAAGACAATACCGAATACCGGGATTGTGGGCGGTCATTGTTCCCGCTAAGAGAACTTCAAACATAATGGTTAATCATACAGTGGATACGCCGTTCGTTGCGTGTAATTGAATTTGTTGTTTGTTTTTTTGTTGGAATTGGGAGTTGTTATTTACCTGGTCATATAATGAAGCGATGGCGATGAAGTAACGTGTAGGATTCAAATGGTCTACATTTATTACAATGGTTATTTGTAAATTGTACCTTTAACCTAATATTTACATGACTTACCTCATACATATTAGAGGTCTTTCTGTTTATCTCTACTAGAAAAGAGCATGATACTATGTCTCATATATAATTGTATGTGGCTATGCTCTTCTTCAAAATGAAATAACCATTATTAAAAATTCTTATTACAAGCTAGCTCTTTGTGAAAGTCGAGTCATAGTGGTAACATATTGCATAGGTGGGCTGGCTAACACCCATGGAATATCCCTATTAAAAAAGATCGTAAAGTAGCAGCATTTAACAGTAATTCTATATCTTAGTGAGAGACAGTTGCACCCCACTTGTTGAGATTATCTATAATAATCTCTGGTGTTCCAAATGTCTGTAGGCCGTAGACTGTCCGCTGCTGTAGCCTAACCGTAACCGAAGCTTAATCGTAGTCATGGCGTAACTGTAGTCGTAGCCTAACCGAAGCCGTAACCAATATAAGACTTATAGTAACAACTGCTGATCAGGAAGGCTGTATGCTTGACATACCCCTTTAGTATTTACCACCCACCATTTTATTATTTATTTTTATCTTTCTCAAGTGCTTAAGCTACTTACGTCGGAGTCAGATCAATGTATGTGATGTAGTCTGATATTTATTTATTTATTGAATAATATTTTAATTGGCAGTAAACATTAATTTGAAGCGACATTTAATAATTGAGTTAAAACGCTTTCCAAATTATTTAATTGTTTAATGTAAAGCTTGGTAATGTATTTATTATTATAAATTAATTTAAGCTTTACATCAGACAACACAACTTGTTTATATATTAAGCGCATATTAATTCATCACGACCTTTAATAATCTGAATAGCGCCGAATATAATTTGTAATTAACATCATATTCAGATATGATGTTAATTACAAATTCAGAGGTTTCAGAATTATACACGTTATTAGTTTTTCAGTGTCAATACCATTTTCATAGCTCGCTGAACATGACTCGAGATTTAAATCTTTTCATCTATAGATAATTAAAATATAGTATACTATACAAAGTATTTATTAAATACTAGCTATGCCAGCGGTGTCACCCGCGTTTATGTTTAATATTATAAATACTATTTCCGTCATACATGATTTCTATGTAACTTTAACCATTAAGGCTGCACACGCGACGGAAGCATAAAAAATTGAGTAACTTCTCCCGTTTTCCCAACATTTCCCTTTACTACTCTGATCCTATTGATTGTAGCGTGATGAAAAGTATACTATAACCTGCCCAGGAGTATGAAGAATAATTGTACCAAGTTTCGTTAAAATCCGTCGAGTAGTTTTTGTTTCTATAAGGAACATACAGACAGACAGACAGACAGACAGGCAGACAGACAGACAGACAGACAGACAAAATTTTTACTGATTGCATTTTTGACATCAGTATCGATCACTAATCACCCCCTGATAGTTATTTAATTGTGAATGTTGATATTAAGTTATTAACCAACTGATATCATGATATCTGTAAAAAAATATATGAAGATTTTTCGATACCGAGTTTTTCAATTTAGAAATTTTCAGTTAGGTTGAATCTATGGTATAATAATATTCTTAAATGCTTTTGTGAATTGAGTGTGTTCAAAGACGTTTTATAGTTCATATTCATTAGAAATAAATAAATATGTTCAAAACTACTAACTACATAGTAGTATCCACTAAAATAATACAATTTCTCCAACATATTGTATTATTCGTGTTTCGTGTGTAAATTTAAAGTTAATATTAAGAGGCAAGAAACTATAACATTTTATTAATTAGTATCCGACCATGTAAAGAATACAGACAATACTAATTAATTAGTCTAGCGTATAGGTTTAGTTTAGACCCATTAATTCAACTTTAATTAAATAATCTTTACTTATTGCTTACCCAGACTGAAATTATAATCTTGTAAATAACTGCCTATCTGTTACGTTTCTACGACTAAATGGATTGTGATAAAATTATGGTAATAAATAAACTTAAGAATTTATATAGGCTATCTTCTAGAAAAACTTGTAGTTACCGTAAGACATATATTTTATCCCTGTAACTGTATTCCATGTGAGTGAAACCATAGGTTTATCTAGTCTGCGATAAAATATCTTACACAGAAAACCTAATTAAAGATTTTGTTTCAAGTTAGTTGAATTAAAAGTGTTCTTGTCAATATTATCGCGCTGTTTGAACAACTAAAATTTATATGCAAAGTTAGTTATGCGCAACAAACTGTGTCTAGCCTTAATGTACCCAATTTCTTGTGAATCCGTAAGCAAATGAAGAGTGATTGAAGTTTTACGCCTCTTCACTCTGTACGTAATAGTATACATAGTAAGAAATTATAAAATACTGGAATTTTAACCTTTATAAGAACAACAGAAATGAGACTATACTAAACGTAAAGACTCGTGGCAGTCGGTGCCCTAAATCACTTTTGTAACAGGGATGCACACATGCATTACTGAACTATCGATATGTACGAAATGCATGTGATTCATCGATGCACAAACGTGCGCTCATTAAAGTGTTGATCGTCACTGATAATTATGTATATTTATTGATGGTACTTCCAAATAAGGTATAAAGTACATACAGGTCACCTGTTATCTTGAACGTACAATAGTGCACTGCACTTTATTGCGATATATCATAACGTTGAACTACTCTTTGTAAATGTACTATGTCGTCGTGCCTCGTTGAGCCGTTTCTAGATGAGAGATTACGTACCGAACATAAGTTTGATCAGCAAACTCTCAACTTAGATTGAAGTACTTTTCGTGTGATTTCTTTTGAATGCTTTTGATATTTATTAATCGCTTTTTATTTTAGGCCTGTTTTAGTTTAGTAAATGAGTATAGTCCTTACTTGATGTGTAGGTAGGTTTTTGTTTATGTATGTATAATTAGTGCGGTCGCGTTTCAGTAATTGGAATTAATTATCGACTACTTACTATACGACTATGGAGAGGGAGAGAAAGGCCAAATAAGAGATGGATGGATTGTGTGAAAGATGATATGAGTGCAATGGGAGTGGATAGCTTGATGACGACTGACCGGGACGTATGGAAAAGGAAGACATGCTGCGCCGACCCCAGGTGACCTGGGAGAATGGCAAGAGGTTGATGATACTTACTATACCACGAATTAGTCTGCAAGGATCACTTTTTGTATAATAGATATTGAGAGTGGGCCATACATATCGGAAGGATATTTTTGCTTTTTTCCTTAACAACCCCGTAGTAATCTCTACCTACTTACTATACATGTATCTGCTGTAACGATTTTCTTATGACAACATATATCAAAATTTTGATAATCAACGCGTCTTCCACGCAATATACTTATAAATAAAAGTAATAAGCTTCTGTTAGGGCTTTTAAAGGTGTCTGATTAAGTTATTAAACCGCTAATCAGAATTCTGTCGTTTCTTAAGTGTAGTTTAGATAACGATTTGCAAAAGAAACCTTGATCGACCAGCCTAATGCATTCTAATTTTTAAGTCCCAGACCAGCAAGGTACATAAAAATTTTAAACCGCCAATTAAGCAATGTCGTAGTTTATATAATACATTTTCAAAATCAGCTTTAATCCAACAACTTTATGCGATTTTCGGAACTAAAAATCTCCGTATTTTGTCTTCTTCTGGCGACCCATCTCGACCGATAGCTAACGATTCTTCACCTAGACGATTGAATGCTTACACTAACCAGGACTGGCCCGTTGGTCGAGTGGTCAGAGACCCTGGCCACGAAACCAAGAGTCCCGAGTTCGAATCCCGCTAGGGGCAAATATTTCGTGTGATGAACATGGATATTTGTACTCGAGTCATGGATGTTTATAAACGTATTTAAGTATGTCTATCCGTTCACTTAGTATCCATAGCACAAGCTTATAAGCTTAGTTTGAAACTAGGGAATTAGTGTATCAGTCTGAAAAAAAAAATATTTATTTATTTATTACACCACTAAGCAGTTCTAATAGAGAAAATAACTGAAGAGTTCACATCAGCACACAGGGTAAATAGTATCACGTTCGCGAATGTAAGCGGCAGGTGTTCTCTAAGTGAATGGATTCAGACAAGTCACTCGCACGAGTATTGCCGCCCGCTGAATAGTAATGAGCCAGTCTTCGTTCCGACAGGCTTAGATGTGGCTCTAGGCATCGTCTACACTGTATATTGTTGCTGAGAACTAGAACACTTGTCATGTTTGGCAGGATCGATAGCAATGGAGTCTGACAAGAAAAAACGTCGTACTCATATCGGAGACTGAAAAATCGATGTCAAGGGATTTTGAGGTCTATTAACCTGGTCTTTCTGAATACTTTGATTCTTAAAACTGTAACATTTTTGGAAATTCGATGTCGGACCGATGTAGACAATATTGCACAACTTTTAAAAGAACTTATAACCCTAACTAAGCGATGGAGGTAAAAACTTACACATTCAAATTACTATTGATGTTTAACAACGATCTAAATTGTCGGATCTCCGATGGTTACACATATCTTATCATCAGATCAAATAAATAAATAAATAAATCTTTCAGACTGACACACCAATTCCCTAGTTCCAAACTAAGCTGATGCTTGTACTATGAATACTAGGTGAACGGATAGACATACTTAAATACGTTTATAAACATCCATGACTCGAGTACAAATGTCCATGTTCATCACACGAAACATTTGCCCCTAGCGGGATTCGAACCCGCGACCCTTGGTTTCGTGGCCAGGGTCTCTGACCACTCGACCAACGGGCCAGTCAATCAGATCAATCAGAATGTTGTTGGAACAACTAAAATGTATAGTCTCGTTTAACTAGGTTAAGCAAACGGTGTTCAGCAACTAGACATAAAGCTATAATCAAATACAACGAGCATTTTTTTGTTTTAACTAAGTCTTTCAATAATTCCTATATACCATAACGCCCGCAATCCCCAAAGAGGCAGGCAGAGTCCAAGGAGTAAAAAGCTCCCATCATCATCTTCCTAGCGTTATGTCCTGTGCTTAGACGGGGTTCGCTTAGACTATAATCCAGGATTTAGCGAGTCTGGTAATTACATTGAAGCGACCGCCGATCTGACCTTCGTAACCCTAAGACAGGGGAACCAGACAATTTGGATTTGCAGGTTTCATCACGATGTTTTCCCTCACCGTCGAGCTAGTGGTATAAATACGTACATAGATTTAAAAAAATCTAGAGGTACGTGCTTGGGTTTAAACCCGTACTCCTTGGTTAAAGAGCCTTACCATTGAGCTACCACCGCTCCGCTAAGGAGTAAAAAGCTCCCATTTACCAAAAAAATAGTTTTCGTCAGAATGGCTGGTTGCCTATGGCATTTGGTTGTGAGACTAGAATCAATAATTGCTACATTTACTTATATTTGCTTCATATATTAAATAATTGCTACATACGATAATTTTTTAGAAATCCGCATTTTTTTTGACCAGCCATTCTGACGTCAGGTTGGCTGGTCACTTCGTAGTTCAGCGCAAATAAACAGAATTTCTTAAAGTGCCTAACGGAAATAATTGCTACATAATTACTTCTATGTAGCAATTATTGATTCTAGTCTCACAACCAAATGGCAACCAGCCATTCTGACGGAGACAAAAATTAAATTAACTTAGATTAGATGGAAGATTGTGAGTATAATAATATTCCAATGTCGCCTGTGAACTACCCCCAAGGACAAGATACGTACTTCACCCGCATCTCGCGTATTGAGGCAGATAATACAGCGCGGACGGAAGCTGTTGGCAAAGCGATTTTATCTGTCAAAGTGATGTGCTGACGTGCGTACTATATGCCTCCATCGTTCGTGTATGTGTAATCGAGCTAATATTGGAAGTGTGGAAGTTTATGACGATGTTGGTATGTAAGTTATACTTGTAGTTGAATGGTTAGACTTTAAGCTCTGTTTGGAATAAGGGACATGAACATTTTAAAAGCCTAACTTTAAATCAGATAACTGTGATGTTGCAAATGTCCAAAAATACCATTACTCTTTAATAATGTTATATCTACATCACACTGAACACAAAGTAAAACTGTTTTGCTATAAAGTAAGACAGTTTTGATGATCACGTTGAAAAGGTAAAAAATAAGTATCGCCGAATCTTTGCTCTTTCTACGGTCGATTACATTTCTAAAATAACTTAATTATATGATTGGCGTCTCAGAAAAACGTGACATAAAAAAATATATATATTTAATTTCAGTAAACTAAATATTACGGTTTCATAATTTCGTTAATTTCGTATTTAAACGAAGGAAGGGAAAAAAATGTCAAGCAGTAGCGTAAGCATTCGTTTCTAAATTTCATTGCAATCAGAGGAGTAGTTTAAGCGTCGAAACGTAACAAACTGACAGAGTTACGCATTTGTTATATATCTAGAGAAGTATATAGAAGATACTTGCGTTCATCGTACATATATTCAAACTGTCTTCCTCTGCCACAGGTGCCTTGGACGAAGCGATGATGCAAGCTCTCGAGCACGATCGGATAGACTTCGTAAAACTTCTCCTTGAGAATGGCGTGTCCATGAGGAAGTTCCTCACCATCCCTCGTCTGGAGGAGCTGTACAACACCAAGTCCGGGCCCAGCAACACCCTGCGGTACATCCTGCGGGACGTGCGCCCTCACTTGCCCAGGGGCTACGTGTACACCCTGCACGATATTGGGCTGGTCATTAACAAGCTCATGGGAGGTGCTTATCGGTGAGTTTGAAGTTGAAGTAAGAATTTGCAGGTTTATAATTAGACTAGCTGTGCCCGCAGTTTCACCCGGGTTTTTGGTTTATGTTGTACAGCCTATAGCCTTCCTCGATAAATTGGCTGTCTAACACGGAAATACATTTTCAATCGGACCAGTAATTCCTGAGTAAAGCGCGTTCAAGCAAACAAACAAACAAACTCTTCAGCTTTATAATATTAGTAAGTAAGTATAGTATAGATTCGATAGGGATCACTTATCGACATCACGTGTTGAATTAGTTTAATAACGGGCTTTATGAGCATCGATTGATTGAAAAGTACTATATCCCGTAATATAAAATACTAGCAAATAACAGAAATCTGCAATATAGGTGAAACATATGTGAGATACGGTAGAATTGTATTGACAAATCACCCAAATTCGAAGTCATAGTCAGCTTTTTCCGAATGAGAATATTTTTCACACTCTAACCATCAACTATAAATTAGACTATTACTCGTACAATAAGATATGTTAAAAAAAACTGTCTCACTCCTTTGTCGATTACTTAAATATAGTCTATATTACTTAAAAGTAAGTACTATGTCATAAATACTTGTTTCTATAAATAAAAATGGTCACGCACATATCCTATTCCAATTATAACAAGCAACATCAACTACTTAACAGTATTTAAAAAGGGTAGACATGTAATTACCATCCCGGACCATGAAAATACAAACGAACTTTCCAATAAAACTTCCGTTAATGATGATGGCGATACCTACCTTTACATTAAAAATAACGCATGTTTTCATTTGCAATTAATATTAAAAGTACGGCCGGTAATGACTGACCAGTGGCAAGAGCGATGGAAAGGTATTCGCCGCTTATTTGTTTTGATTGGCGGTTTGCGATCGGAAAATAGGGTTTTAATGACCGGGCATTTTTAATTGGGCTTTTATGTCCACCCTTTGGTGGAAATGGAAAATCATTTCATTGGTATAGATTATATTCTCGATTTGTACGGTTTTATATCTGTACTGAAAGTAGTGCAAAGCTTATGTTTTGCTAGCTTTTGTCTATGATTTCGTCGGTGTATTTACGTCAAAGAGGAAGACATGCTGCGCCGACCGATGACCAGGAAGAAGGGCAAGCGGGTAACGATTTACGTCAAAGAGGAATTATTATATCCCGAATATATTGCCACACAAATATAAAATCCGGTTCAAAGCTATCCTTTGTTAGATTTATATCTACAATCATTTCAGCGGTTTCTGTTTACCAGTAAAAGCATGATTGAAATACAAGAAGTAAACATACACAAGTATCTTTATTATCTTCTTGGTCTGTTGTCATATGGGCCGCTGCAGTATATTTTTGCTCCCCGGTCAATCGTCATCTTTTTTTTATTTTTTTATTATTATTTTTTTTTATATCGCGAAGTAATGCGTTACGCACCGTCGCCCTACCCGGGGGGGGGGCAGGGTGGTGTGTGGGACTCCCGGGGGCCCTTGAGTGGGGGCCCCTGCTCCAGCCAAAGATGGTAGTGGCCGGGGTGTACCCCCTAAAACTCCGCGGTACCCCTCAACGCCTGAGTGGAGGTGTTTACGAGGTCAATCGTCACCTAGCTATCTTGCCATTTTTCCCATATCATCTGTCAGCAACATCTCGTAGAAATAAAATGTTTCTAAAAGTTCAATTTAAATTAAAAGCCCTCGTCGCACAAAAACCAGGCCGCAACGTCTTTTTAAATCCCAGTAAATAATTTCCCTGGCAAAATGTGTTTAAGGAAACGGTTTCAAAGATAGAAATGCATTGGTTGGCAGCTTTGAGTAAACAACGTAATTTGCGATGTTTGCCAGCAACTCGGCGGGGCTAGGGATGTTTGGAAAACATCGGTATGAATACCGGTAAGTAAACAACGATGACCGATAAACGTCGAATGAAATAATTCGACTTTATCCACGTCGACTTCGGAGTAATACAACTATTGTCTGCTATTATCCCACATAAAAATGAGATAAAAGTTAATTTATTTGTCAAGTTGGATTAAATATTTAGGACTCAGACTGATTAATTAACAAACACACAACCAAAATGTACAATACAAATATTAAAACAAAGAACAATTACTAGAAGAACATTAGCATAAACATTAAAGAACTACCTGACTCATTTCGATATGTATATACCTATGTAAAGTGGGCCCCTACCCGTTAGCTACGGTGGCCATTTAACATCAAGCGAAAAAAAAACACGATTAGTTTTGGCAGTATTTTATTACATTATTATACTGGCAAGTTGAGCGTTTTTGTCTACATCGGTGTACCTTGATACCCATGGTTTAACCGATCGATTATCGATCTCAAAACATCGATATACATAGGCTCGACATCGACGTTTCTATAAAAATAATATGAACCAACCCTAGCCAGCGTTGCAGCTGTAACTTGAAAAGATTCATTCTGAAGATTCATTTTAGTTTGCAATTTCAGTACTGCAATCCGCAAAGCCCAAGGCATTTGGTGCAATTTTTCATTCAATCTGACGCTATCATAAGATGAAGTATGTTTGGCTTGTCTAATAATAGTTTTAATCATGCCAAATATCGCTTTCAATTATACGCCTTCAGAAAATTTTGACAATATCGTCATCTGTTCTCTTTGCCTAGCGTGTCGTAAACTGCGACTAATGGTGTATTAGGTACTAGCTGTGCCCGCAGTTTCACCCGCGTTTATCGTTAATGTTATATAGCCTATAGCCTTCCTCGATAAATGGGCTATTAAACACTGAAAGAATTTTTCAAATTGGACCAGTACTTCCTGAGATTAGCGCATTCAAGCAAACAAACAAACAACTTTTCAGCTTTATAATATTAGTATAGAGTGGGTTTGTGATTATGTAGGCAACGAACTTGCCACTTGTCAGTACTTTATCAAAGTTTTCCATCTAATCCAACACATATTTTTCTGGCTAAATATGGATTTAGGACCTTATTGCACTTTGGATTCTGCCTACTCCTTCGGGGATTACGAGCATGATGATATGTATTTAGGTGTACCCCTGAAACGTGTCTGGTTTACTAAACGGTTAGAAAGTATGAGGAAATACAAATTCAAAATGACTGATGTTTTAATTCTTCTACAGATGCTACTACACGCGCCGCAAGTTCCGTCCGATCTACGCGAAGGTGATGAACAAGAGCGTGAACGTGCACCGCAACAGCGCGTCCTTCACGCGCCACAACGCCGGCGGCCTGTCCCTCATCACTGGGTTCATGCCTGTTACTACTGAAATGGCACTGTTCGACTACCCGTTCAATGAGCTGTTGGTGAGTGCCATTATCGTTATCATTTATACGAGCATCATTTACACCGTACTGATCATCGATTTCATGCGCATCACTACTGAAAAGGCCATCTTCGATTACCCATTCAATGAGATGCTGGTGAGTATCTTCATCATCAAATTTACCATAACCTTCAGGCGGCACAACGCCGGCGGCATGTCGCTCATCACAGTGTTCATGCCTGTAGCTACTGAATTGGCAATCTTCGATTACCCTTCAAATGAGTGGCTGGTGAGTTTCATTGCGTCATTTCATTATCATCGATAATATGTCGTTGTCATCAATATTAGAATGATCACCATCATCAGAGTAGAACATTAATAGTCTTCCCTCGTCACCAGCTTCACGCCCGTCATCAACGACATGGCCCTCTTTGACTACGCGTTCAATGAGCTGTTGGTCCTCACCTAAATACAACTTTAGGAATCTGTACCTTATCACCTGCTTTATGTCCGTTGCCAAAGAAAAGGCGCACTTTGACTGCCCTTTCAATAAGTAGCTGATGAGTATCATTATGATCGATAATAGCACCAAAATAAAACATTGGGACTCTGTCCTTCATCACTGGCTTTACAATGTTTTAACTTGTTCGTAGGCTTAGCTGAGATAATAGCTGATGACACTATTAACTACTTTACTCGGCTTTCCACCGTTGCGTAAATTGAATTACAAACCCAGTAAACATATTTCCGGCCGCCTAAACGGCTTTCAATGACTTTGTGGCCTCAAAGTAACTTCAAGGAAACTTTCTAACCTATTTAACGCCTTTGAGGATTTCAACTAAATTAATAAATAATCTCCCATAGCTTACTTAGTAAGTCTATTACTTAATAATACACAATTTTCTCTATTACTTCCAACGAAGTATATTTAAAACTTATAAGGACAATAACCTTGTGTGACTCTTCGTTTTTATTCTCATGTGTTTTTGTAGTACTTCAATGAATCTTTATTTCTAGCTATCTAGAGTTGTAGTTGTTTGAATTTATAATATATGTTTTATATTACACCAAAATCATTGCCAAATATTAATTTTTTAACCTGTACAATACGTTTATATAAAATCTACAATAAGCAGTAATTGAGGGCAATTGTAACGTGTAGTCGACCGCTAATTGGATTGAACTGTTACAATCATTAAATCCTCTTATTACCGTCAATTTATCGATGATTGTAGTTATTTAAATTATATGTGTAATGTTCTCCTTTTAATTATTATACGTGAAACTGTCCTGATGATATTGCCTTCTATATCAAACCGGTACAAAAAATGTTTTTTTCGACAACGTTCGAGATCGTTTTGAGAATGTGTTGTTAAAATTGCATTTATTAAAAAGATTCCGTTCAGTGTATTCGTTCTAATTGTGGAAATTATAAAGGCTATTATTAGACTAAAAATTTCATATGTATTAATGGAAACTCTTTAATTAATTCCTATTGTTCTTACAGACTTTTCTTGTATGAAAGACTATATTTACTTGCTTCTGTGACAGATGTGGGCAGTGCTGACCAAGAGGCACCAGATGGCGCTGCTGATGTGGACGCACGGCGAGGAGGCGCTGGCTAAGTCGCTGGTGGCCTGCAAGCTGTACAAGGCCATGGCGCACGAGGCCGCTGAAGATGATATGGAGACCGAGGTCTACGAGGAGTTGAGACACTACGGCAAGGAGTTCGAGAATAAAGGTGAGTGGAGCATTTACACGGGGAATTTATTTGATACTGCCTCATCGTCAGAGGGAAGGTGTATTTGACTAAGCACCGTTACCCTTGCGGAGGGAGAACGACGTGATCTATGGATTCTCCAGGGCTATCTGAATTGGAGAGCCCCTACCCAACCAACATTTAAAGGTCGGGGTGAAGCTACTATAGCTCACGGTCCCCTTCATTGCAACCTTGGTGATGCTGTGAGATTCAAGATAAGGCTTATAGCATCACCGGCAGATAACTAAACTAAGACCTCAGTATTTATTAACAGAGCAAAGTGTATTCAGAGAGCGTCTTTGGCAAAAGTTCGGCTGTTAGATACTAAGCAGATCGTAGAAAGAGGGGGATACGATTTCCCTAAGCGAACTAATTATTTATCATATCTTCCTTTTTTTGAATTATTGCGACAGGTACGCTGATCGAGTGGTCAGAGTCCCTGGCCACGAAACCAAGGCTCATGGGTTCGAATCCCGCTAGGGGCAAATGTTTATAAACTTATTTAAGTATGTCTATTCACCTAGTATCCATAGGAAAAGCTTATAGCTTAGTTTGTGACTAGGGAATTGGTGTGTAAGTCTGGAGAACTGGAGAACTTATTTGAATTTATTCTACAAATTACAAAACTTCGAAAGAAATCTCACTCACCCGCAACGCCACCAATCAATCATAAAGGTATAGTTTTATAAGAATGTCTCCGAACATCGTTATACATTGATGAATGCAGAACCGATCTATCACCCAACCCGTCTATTTTCCAAGCCGGCCGGCACGGGTGATTGATGCTGATGGTACAGTGGTGAGATCTTGACCCCACTCTGGGCTAGTTTTAGATCGGTATTCGTTCAAATGTTTATTCAATTACTATCTTATTTCAATAATCAGTTAATTAAGTACAAGTGAATATTTATAGCCGGAACTGAACTTCACATATTTCAAAATTACTTATTATTTATTCATAAAGAAAAACTCTCTAACATAACAGAGTCAAAGGGACAGCAGTCCCCTTTAACTACATACAGCCAAAAATAAAACTGGGCTGGGTTAGATAGAAAATTGTGAAAAAGTAGTGACAAGTGCCTAGCTCGTCGCCTACACAATCACATACTTAAAACCCGATATACCATTAGTCGCCTTTTACGACATGCTAGACAAGAAACACAGTTGGCACATTATTTTTAAGTCCTACACCAACACGGGACAAAAACTCTGTGTAAACTTAATAACAGTTCATGGAATATTTAACTGTAATTCACATTTTATACTGCAACCCCCGAGATTCACATAAGATTTTCTTTGTATCCCCAAGAACAAATAACAAAAGTTATTTAAAATTCTTTTACAAAAAGTTACGGAGAAATTTTGCGAGACAACTTCGTGAAAGTATTAATTTCATTAGGGGTGTATGAAAAGTTTTCTGTACAAATACTGTGGGTGTAATGCACTCGGTCACTTCATCTAGAACAGTGGCTCCCAACCTTTGGTCCGC
The DNA here is from genome assembly GCA_951394215.1 of Glyphodes perspectalis. NCBI lineage: Eukaryota > Metazoa > Arthropoda > Insecta > Lepidoptera > Crambidae > Glyphodes > Glyphodes perspectalis. The sequence goes on from OX596217.1 coordinate 3,684,340, forward strand.
AGACCACTGGTGGTCGGTAATGCCTAACGTTTGGTCCGCGAAAGACCTAATATGATTCTTAGTTTAAAATAATGTAACATTTTAAAATTTATCCTGGCTAGCAACAATTAAGGTAGAGTGGACCTCGGTCACAAAAAGGTTGGCAACCACTGGTTTCAAACTTAATTAAATTGAATAACTTTTCCTCTAGCTTGGGATATTTGGGTTCATCACTTGTATTAGTGTTTTCAAATGTAATTAAGATCGAAAGGAAAAAGTTCAGGCATTTGTAAAACTTTAGATTCGTCTAGACGAATTCATTTCACTGCAATTGCGTAAGTTAAGAGCATATGGGATAGTAGTATTGAGCTGCATAAAATATGTGGAAGGTCTGAGTAGTTTTCGGACGTTGGCATCGCTTGTTGAAATGAGACGAATATTTTTGCGTTTTGAGTAGCATACAGTATGTTAATAACGTACGAGTACCCATCGTAGAACGTTTAATAAGCAAGTTATTGAATAAAAGATTATTCAAGATATTGCTTTCTATATTTTTTTTAAACATATAATAAGTTCTCTTTGATTTTATCGCATTCTTTGAAGTATAAACCAGATCATGAATGAATTAAAAACCTTTATTTGGCACTAAAATACATAATGTCTCAAAAAGGACAAAAAAATATATCAAATGGGTCTCTGCTTAGCATGTGCCGGGACACAGGATGCCACTAAGCTAGTGTTCTGCAACAAATAACATTTTATGCTAACATAATATAATGTATTAAGTTGATATTCCGAATTCAGACACTTTCTAAACTGCCCCTCGACTTCCAGCCCTGGAACTGTTGGACTACTGCTACCGGCAAGACGACGACCAAGCCCAACAATTGCTAACGTGCGAGCTCCAGAACTGGTCTGGCCAGACTTGCCTCAGCCTGGCCGTCGCCGCCAACCACCGCGCCCTCCTCGCTCACCCCTGCTCGCAAATCATACTCGCAGACCTCTGGATGGGCGGCCTCAGAACCAGGAAAAACACCAACTTGAAGGTAATCATCCCAAATTTGCATCGAAATGTTTTCTCTCTTTATTCTTAACGCACAGATTATCAAGGCACGACCATAGTAGATTCAGTGTTAGATAATAACAAATAACTTTGATAGTAATGACTAGGCTATTATGATGATATTTGATGTCTGTGAATCGATGAAATGCTTAATATAATAAGTAATTTGGAAGATTGCATGCGATGCGTTGACGCCGATTATGCAAGTGAATTTAATATAGAAATTTTCCGTTGGAACTGTTAGATTCTTACATTTTTTCATCTTTTTCCCTTTATCTCTATCTTTGATGTTCTTCAAGCGATGTTTCTTTAACTAAAAAGCACTTAGGACGTGTTTCAACGTTGTCATTATGTGTAGTGTCTTCACTATGTATTGTACAGCTACATGTATCGTTAGGTACCTGCTTACCGATCCTATCTCTCACTCACACAGCAGTACTTACTTGACTCATTTTTTTGACTCTTCGAACATCACTTGCACAACCGTCGTCCGAATCCTGATAGTGACCGTAGCATGTGCTTAAGTCGAAGTGACTAGCATCGACCGAGCTGCATATCGTTTGCCACATCGGCTTTGTCGTGATGTCAAGGTAATTCTGAGCCTGCTGTGTCCGCTGTACATTCTTCAACTGGAGTTCAAGTCGAAGGAAGAGTTGCAGCTGATGCCGCAGACTGAGGAAGAGCATCTTGAGAACGAGAGCATGGAGGACGATCGCAGTACGAAGGACCCGAACGACGCCGAGGTAACGTTCTACGTTTTAGTTGCTTGTCATCTCGCTTCATCATCAACCATGGAATGTAAATACACGATCGGTGGCGGTGTAATTCGCTATTAATACGACCGATTACTGAGTTATCGTCAATTTGAACGCTTGTTGAATGAAAGAACATCCCAAAATATTAACTAAAGGGATTTCTTTTAAAGTTGATTATATAAATTTGTTAAAAATCGGCAATGCATCGACAATAATTACTTCAATGGCAGACGGTGGCTGCTTTCAACTAAATTCGCCGTCTAATTATTATAAAAACATCAAAGAAGTATACTCGCAGACTTGAAATAACAGCTATTTAGTAAATGGTTTAAAGGGTGGATGTGAGATTGAAATTGTTGCTAATGTATAGGTGGGGATTGTGAAAAGGCGTACGCTTTCTATCAAGAAGATTATACCCCCGGGCCAGCAGAGTAAAGCGACCAAGGTAGACCGCACGCCTCGAGCGAGTCCATTGTGATACGAACACACTCACACACGAACATTCAGCACTAGAAGTATATAGACGATGATGAAATATATTGACCAAATTAATCTTGATACGTCACCACCAATATCACACGTACTGTCAGATCGAGTACCTATTATGCATATTTTTTCCTAGGTATACATATATATTCTTTTATTTTTTTTATTTATATAAGAAAAAAACATACAGTTTCTATTGTGCCTTTTACCAAATCTCAAACTTTGTATTTATTATAAATGCTAAGTTTTATATTTAAGACGTTACCCCTTAACTCATTATTTCCAAAGTTATTTTTTATTTCATAATATATCTCACATTTATTTGAAGTTTACCAGTTATTTTAAAAAGAACAAAGTAGTCACCACCCACTGAATGTTATCATTAAGTATCTAGTACCATGTAGCACATCGTACAACCAGTACTTATACGTCGGTCACAAAATTCTAGTACCAATAAAATTCTGTCAGACCCACACACTGTTTAAACAACCTGTTGTGTTCGTATTACTATATCGCACATAAACAATACACATACAGGGTGTTCAAGAAACGGAAATGTTGACTGATTACATGCGTCACACTACGAATTGATAAATATTATTTTTTATACGTATCACCATGTCTTTATATCATTATGTTGTTATACGACGAAAAGTCAACGCGACGAACGAAATAATTATTTTATTCTCCATTTTATTTTAATCCTACATAGCACATACCGTTCTATCCTCGTGGTATTTACTAAATTGTAAAATATTACACACCAAAGTAAAGTGTTTCTGAATGAATTTGAGAGACCCGAATAATGTTTTAAAATAGTGACATAGATGATTTTGATTATTATTCGTGAAACTACTTTCATGATTGCTTTATTTGTCAAGTAAAATATAAATTTCTGTAATTTTCATGTATTTAGTCCAGTTCTGTCTGCGAAGAAGGATTAGCGTGACGTGTTAGATATCAGTCTTCAAATTTTACGTTTTCTTGGATCACCATGTACATGAATTGTTATAAAAGCATAGCTTTTCCGTGGACGTAGCCATCGCGGCCTCTTAAGTACTACCTACACACCTTTAGTACTTTCCTCGTCTTTATGGTTTATCCGTTTACGTCTCGCCTCGAATTTTACCACTCACCCCCGAAAATATACGACCCTATCCAAAATTCAGGAGACCCCCAAGGAAATTGATTGCGTATCTCGGAAATACAAGAAAATTTACTTATTAAACGGATCCGTCTTTACGGCGCCTTAAAATAAAGCTGACGTATTTAATTAAAAAATATCAAAAAGTTATTTTTTTTCGTAAATTCGAGGCGAGGCGCGAACAGCGACCAATTTTACGGAGGACTTCAACTTGCGTCGATGTATTCAGTAGTTAGTTTATATGTCAAGCTGTCGATGGCGGTGATTTTGTATTGGTCTTGCGTCGCTTCGAACTTTCCTGTCTATTTTACTATCTTTCTTAACTTTTACCATGTTACAATTTTACTTACGCATCTTCGGAATTGAATATTGGCTTAACTTTTATTAATGCCTGCAAATTACTAAAATTTCGACGCTTCGTCAATTTATAAACGCTTTAACTTTTTAGCCGCCACTGTCGGCTAAATCTGACGGCACGCCAAGAGCGTGATAATTATGTAAAACTTAACCATTTAAAAAGAATACTATATTAATCGACTTTTGCAGATTTAATCGACAATTGATAGAACTTTAAGGTTGTAGTTTGTTTTATATGTCATAATACATTTACTTAAAACTTTTCTGATTCAAACGTCTTAATATTTGAACACGATAATCTAAGACAACATCATTTTCAGTAAAGTTCAATGACATCTTTTCAGCTCATGGTTACAGCACATAGGCTAGTTTACTCCTCTAGTTTTTTATAGTCCGTTATTAAGACTATAAAAAAATATTGCTTACGTATTTTTTCTTCTGTCAGCAAACCAAAACTGATGAAGACAGCGCGTTAAAGTACCGCGTGATGTATGTTCCTAGGTATGTAAAATTTTACCGTCCTAATGACGTAAGCGCCCTATTTCAGATCTTTGAAGCGCTGTATCCTTGTCATTTTTCGAGTATTAGATAGAGCAAAAAATACGTATTCAATATTTTTCGATAATCTAACTTACAGATTATAAAAAAAAATGTTACCAAAATTGTTACCTGGTTAAATCATCTAATACAAAGTAAAAACGGTGTGTATTTACCACATTTTCTCGATAAAGTAAACATTTCTTAGATAATCATGAGTTTTCGCCTTGGTGTGCACGTCACAGCTGGAACTACGCATGGCTTGGCGGTCAAAACGTTGACGTCTAACCTTCTTCACTAACCAAGCAATGCAACTAATTTCAAATGTAACGACTATCGATGACGTTGTTTTTTATTTAATTATTTTGTTGAACAGCGAACATGTTGTTATAATGTTTATACGTATTTGTCTGGACTCAAACAGGCGTTGATTGGCTCAGGAGCCGAGTGCGAAACTCGCGTGGATCAGAACGGGAAAGTTGGTAAAATTGGGTGGGAGCCGTTGTACAGGGAGCTGCCCGAGCACCACGCGCCGGAGGACAAGCGGATGAGGCCGCTGAGGCTCAGGAAGAAGATTTATGAGTTCTTTACGGCTCCGATCACCAAGTTTTGGGCTGATTCGGTAAGTCAATATGTAGCTTGTAGTTTTACGAGTAGATAGACTAGAATTGAGAGTGTTTTGTTTAGAATTTCGGGAAATTATAAAAAAAATGTAAAGACGACGAATGATTCTCAAATCAGACCAGCACCAGTGTCATTTTTTTTTTATATATACCACTAGAGTGGCAAACGAGCGTACGGCCCGCCTGATAGTAAGCAGTTACCGTAGACTATTGACTCGGCAGTGTTATCTTAATATTGCATGCCAAGATAATACAACCAAGCCTCTGCCTACCATACCCATTCTCCCCAATCAGCTCTGACAACCTCACTCACTCGCTGAAACACAACATCACGTTGCTTCACTGCGGTCTTCTGCAAGGCGGCGATACTTCCCCAGGCGGGCTGCTCAATTTGAGCGAGATGAACTCGCTGCGCCCTCTCTCTTATTATTCTTTAGAAGCGCTTCTTGGGTTTTCTCGATGTTCTCTTTTTTTATAGTTATTTTTTAGACTTGTTTATCAATCCTTTAATTCCAAACTAAGCACATTACTTACGCTATGAATACTAGAAAACGAATCATATTCAAAATATCTCCCAGACCAACATGACACCCGATAAAATAATGGCCACATATTCATATCACTTATTTTAAGACTCACAGCAAAGTTTTATAAAACCTGTCCCATTTGTAAAGTGCTCACATATACCACTGTTAATAGTTACCACTAATAGCTTAACTTGAACCTAAAGTGATGTTGCACAATTTTTTGTATCTAACATTACACGTGCTACGAAAAACGTGATAAATAGCCCCCACAGGTATAAAATGAACGGTAGACGTTACAAAATGTTGCACACATAATAAAATGCTAACAATGCAAGGACTTATATTAATGGCCTGGTGCCTTCTGCTGGCATAGTGCTCCATTAGGTGATATTAGGGGTCCGATCTAAGTAAAAATGGAAAATAGAACCCTAAGATAAATTAAAGTAGAACTAGAGAGCTAATTCAAGTTTATTTCTGCATTAGGGATTGCTATCCTGCAGCTGCGGTATCCCGCGTAGTGAGTGTTTTAAAAAATACAAAAACCGCACGATGGCACGAGGGAGTCTCGTGTTCTTATCACTGTTACTATTGGCTCCTTGTTGACAGCATGTCAGTTTGGTTTTACAACTAACTAATGAGGAGGGTGACAAGACCGCAAGTCACAGTTACGCCATCTTTTGGATGTTTTCATTCAAAATACCCTCATTCTACAGAATATAGATTGTAATCCCATATAATAGGGTGTTTGACAACATTAAAAATATATCCCAAATTGTGGTCATCTTAACAGAAAATAGCGTAAAATAACATATTTCACTTTATTTTAAACAAAAATATGTATATTTCTTGCAGATTACACGAAATAAAATGTAATATTTTTTTAAGTCTTATCTGTGACGGTCAACGCTCTGTGATTGGTTAAGATTCATGCTACGTCACACGCAAGTAAGAGTTGCTTCCATGATCATAATTCGTGTTGTATTTTGGTTGTATCACTGATTAATTAGATTTTTGAGTGTTTTCTGAAGGAATATTTGATTCGTATCCAATCCCAAAATGGAGGCAAATTTTGTGCGAGCTGACAGCAGCAACAAATTATAGATATTTTACTATCTGGTATACTGTATAAAGTTAAGTGATACTTACATCAAAGTGATCTTCGCACATAAAGACATTTGAGTGTGGTTGAATGGCATTTGGATCTCTTCGAGCTAGTTTTAGAAACATTTTTCGCCTTTTGCGATTGGTTGGTACACTAATAAAGACTTTCTCTGGACTTTTTATCGAAGTATTTGTACATTGTGGCACTACACACCACTTATAGACCATTGAATTCAATAAATTTGAAGAAAGTCGATGAAATGTATTGATTCACAAATGTCAACAACTCTGTTTACGTGTAGATTACTGGTAGATGACGTCACGCATGTCACGTGACCGGCGCCATTACCTAAACAGCGTTTTTGCCGGGGTTCTCGCAATTTAAACTTTAATATTGATTTTTACTAATAATACCGATGATTTCCCGGAAATATTAATGACAATAAGCTTATTATGTTATAAAGAATGATTTAAAACGATTATAAAAAAATAGTCAAGAACCCTATTGTTGAGTGTAGAGAACTACATCAGTATTTGATTAACGAGAAACGAACTAGAGTCATTTAAGTTTTTACTACGACAACTATTTGGAACATTCCGTTGAATTCACCCGAGTCACCTTTATTTGGTAGTATAACTAGTAATTTAATAATAACAAGTGATAGTTTGTGATCCGAAACGGAAATTACTTGTCAGGCTAAATTGTTACAAAAAATAATTTAAAAGATGTGGAACCCTACTGCGGCTCACTGGATACATTTTTTGCTTAGTCAGCTCTCTTGCGGGTTGAACCCCGGATTGTTGAAACAAGTTCGGAAAATGTGCTCCGATTTTCCTCGTTCTGTTTGATACGGGAGAATTAATCATCACTTCGACTCGCAGAAGTTTCTAGAGGATGTACCATCCACGTACATTCGTTTTACTTAAGTGTGTTCCACACTCACTGAATTCTTACGCTTAATTTAATTTCGCTGAGTGAAAACGTGAGACTTAGTTTAAATTGCTAAGTCCCAATTCCACCAGTATGCGAGTTTATGCCTTAAATTTCACAGCATAATTGTATTTCTCGGTGGACTCACTAGTGTCAACATTTGCAGTATGTGCACAAACTCTGTCGAGATGTTTGCACAGGCTGCGAACTCGTGCGATACTGATACATTCTAACTAAGGCACAACCACCAGCCTGCGAGCATGCGCTGTTCATGTCTTAAATCTTGTAATGATGTCTTATCTGGCTATTAGACACGTCCCTGAATATTGAAGATTGTTTAACACACTCTCAAATTTACGTTCAACATATATTCACTTTAGTAGAAAATATAAGTTCAGTTAATTAGTTATTAGGAAATATTATTGGTTACATCGGACATTGACATCTGACAAGTGACAGTTTGACGAAATTGACGAACTCTCCTTTCGGATTTATTCATATAAGATAGATTCAAAATTGACAATATTGTGTGCTGTGAAACACATTATGCGTACTGTCTTTGTAATTAAACTGAAGAAACTCGAATGTTCAAACAACATTTTCTGGATTTCAAACAACATCTTTCACAACGGAGTTCTGGATAAAATTGTTGAGGAAAAATATGTAGCTATGTTATGTGTTAACATATTATATGTGCGTAAGGTGGATTCGAATATTTACTTGTCAAATAAGCAGTATGAACTTACTACTTATTTGACAAGTATTTCACATCTTTTTTTTGTTCTGAAATCTTTTTACCATATTCTATTTTTATGATTTTTATGACAAGCACTTATGCCCTTAAACATAAATCAGATGTTAAATATTTCAAGCCTTTTTAAAATCCGCTAGAATTTCTTTAAAGTTTTGCAGATTATTTTCATTAAATGTTTATTAAATATATTTAATGGAAAGTCAATTTTTTATTTCGCTATATGTTGATACCAATAAAAGTTAAAACTAATTAGGGTTCAGTTCATTAAAAGGCTAGTTAGAATATAAAAAAAATATTAAACACGTATTTTTTTATTTATTTGTCAAACAATCATTGACGAAGATACAATGCATTCAAGTTGCGCGTTTATATGCAGCTGGATTATTGATAGTCAACATTGAACTATTACTACTAGCGTAAGCTCAATGATAGTCAAACACTTATTGGTGTATCTAGCATTCCCCATCTTATACATATATTGTAGTATATAAGAGATAGTAGAGTAGAGTAGAGAGTATATAAGATAGTTAGTCTTCTCCGTCTTATATATTTTAGTATATGTATAATGTGTTTTTACATGAACTATTCATTGAAATAAAAAGCTGTGTTGCTCTGAAATAAGAGAAACAACATTTTACGCTATTATTTCAACGTAAATAAAAACGTAGTGATTACTTGCTCAGTGGTAAATAATAAAATTAGATATTTTCAAATAAAATGTAAATTGTAGATCTTGTCTATTTCGACATCTGTCAAATTATAAATAAAGATGCTAAATAAGTTAATTTGCCAATGAGGCCGGCCATATAGCCTCATTTCACATATATGACGGGGAAAGCTAGCTATCTTAAATACAATCAAATGTATTCATGTCTACTTAGATTCATTTCCACCAGACAAAGCACTTGGTCTGCGTCCAGTGGCATTATTTTCTAATTTGCCATCAGTGACAGACCCAACGTATATTAGCTCTCTTGTGGGGCCCATTAGCGCTCATTACCGACCCCTTGAGTGATAATCAATATTTGTGTGTTTCGGGGATTCTTTTGTTTCGGCATACGCTAATGGTGCGCGTCTTAATGGCTACCCCGTATGTAGCATTAGAGTTAGAGTTGTATAGAGTTTTAAGGCTCCGTACATTAAAAGAAAGAAACGAACGGTTTTAGAATCACGCGTGTCTATCTGTCTGTCCTTTCGTTGATCATAGTCCTTTTTTTAGCAAGCTTAAATGTCATGTGACGTATTAAATAAAAGGATTCACATATGGCCAATTTTGTTATAACGAAATACTTTAGTCGCAAATAATAATAAATGTGTTTAGATACGTATGTCATTTCATTGCATAGGACCTATAGCGTAAGAATATATTCTTAGTTTGGAGCAAAATAAATTTATTATATACTAGCTGTGCCCTCGGTTTTACACGCATTTCTGGTTATTGTCGAGAAAGGCTATACCTATAGCCTTCCACGATAAATGGGCTATCGAACACTGAAAGATTTTTTTAAATCGGACCAGTAGTTCCCTAGATTAGCGCGTTTAAGCAAATAAACACACTTTTCTGCTTTATAACATTAGTATTAGTATAGATTAAATAGTAATAGTCCATATATAAAACATGTATACTAATATACAAACATTCCTTTTCAGATTGCCTATATATTGTTCCTATTGATGTTTACCTATACAGTATTAGTCAAGATGGACCTAACGCCGTCTTGGCCGGAGATTTATTCTATATGTTATATATTAACTTTCTTATGTGAGAAGATAAGGGAAATCATTACGTCCGAACCTGTTGCTATTAGGTGAGTTATTGGGTGTTATCTGAGTGACACCCGGGGTAATAAATACTGGGTTTTGGGTGAAATTGTGCCTTAGCTCTGCTGGGCATAGTCGTAATAGTTTTGGGATGTGGTATGATAAGGCTAATTATATTATTAACTAAATAAGTCAATGCCTACGTATCTCAGCTGGTCTTAAGTAAAACCTACTACTATTTTCCTGATAAATAAATATTATATCTTAGTGGTCCATATAAAAGATGGTATATATCATCCACGTCATAACTTTTAAGAACGAAATGTCAAGTTATTGTTAATGTTGTTGTGTCTTGTTTTCAATCTGACTGGATAAGAGTTGTTCTCTAATAGCACTAGTCGTTACTAACCAATTCCGATAGTTGTAGAGTCTATTTATTCTAAATAGAATAATATTTTTTTTTGAGAATGAGAACAATGAACATACATCAGAGAGACATGTGCCCTTTATTTGAACTATACCTGTACCGAAATTCTTTCAAAATCGATTCAGCCCTCTAAACGCAACAATCACTCAGACAGACAGTTAAGATATCTGTATGAAAATATGTATATATCTTATATTAACGCACGTTTCGCGTTCCAGACATAAGTTCAGCGTGTGGGCATGGAACATGTGGAACACGTACGACGCGGGCTTCATCATCTTCTTCCTTGTGGGGCTGAGCCTGCGCCTGCGCGCCAGCTCGATGGACGTGGGCCGGGTCATATACTGCGTCGACATCATATACTGGTATCTGAGGATACTTAACATTTTGGGGGTTAATAAGTACTTAGGTAAGTGGTGGTTTTAATGCTAGTATTTTTAAGTAACTACAAGCAAATAACAATATACTGCATGGTACATTTCATACTCAAATGCCAGTAGGTATGTATGTATCAATAATTTGTATTATAAAAACCCTCCAAGGTATAGTAGGTAATAAGTACTTAGGTAATCATCGCTTAGTGTTGGGTTTCTCTATGCGTCGGGATATCGTCAGATTAAAAGCATAATAAGCTGGGGTGGTCGCTGGTGTCATTTAAGTAGGGAAGTATAACATATGTAAACATATTGATGATAGTATCCTACGTCACATGCTGTCCGGTGGTATTTATTCAGAGGTCTCATCGCAGCATATTGTTCCAGGTCCTCTAGTCACAATGATGGGTAAGATGGTGAAAAACATGATCTACTTCGTGGTGCTATTGCTAGTGGTGCTCATGTCATTCGGGGTGGCGCGGCAAGCCATACTCTACCCGGATAAAGAAGCTAGTTGGTATTTGATAAGAGAGGTAAGCCATCTACGCCTTTTTTATATCAAAATAATAATAAAATATTGATTTTCTCTGTGGAACCCTGTACATTTGAAACAAGTACAGATGTGTACGTGTGTGATTGTGATTCAATCTTGAGAGATAGATATTTACATATTTATGTTTATGATATGACTGCCTCGTTGGTCTAGTGGTAGCATGCGCCGCCCAAGGACCAAGAGGTCCCGGGTTCAATTCCCGGGTCGGGCTAAAATTTGTGGCTGGGTATTTCAATATTGAAATTACTTAGTAACAGTCCGGAGTCAGGAAGTTGGCGGTGTAATCTTCGCCGTGCCTCGGAAAGCACGTTAAGCCATTGGTCCTGCGCGTGACCTCTCTCCGGTCATGTCGAACTGCCGTCTCACCGGAATATGAGAGTGAAGGAACAGAGAGTGCACCTGTGTTGGCGCACACACTTGTGTACTATAATATCTAGCGCAGATGGCTAATCCTCGTTGAGATTGGCCGCCGTGACTGATATAGGTTAGGAGGATATTATCATAAATGTACGTACACGTATGGTTAGATACGACAACGGTTATCTAAAGATTACTAGGGTCTGAGGACAGTCGCTATACGCTGCAGCACTTCATAATAACAAAACATGATTTTGGACAGTCAAAAGTGATGTTGTCTAGCATTGTCCTCAGCTTAGGATAAAATTATGATATCTGAGACTAATTTTTTTTAAGTAAAGAAGTTGTCGTTCAATCTGATATTTATGTAATATCTTTCACATGTATAAAACGAATTTTCTTGTAAAAACATTGGTTAGTATATGAATTCATTGAATTAATGAATTCATGTGACCTTCAATAATTTATATGCATTTCGAGATTAAATATTGTAGAGAAATGAATATATATTGTAAAGTAAGTAACTCGACACCAAAAAATAATCCCTGGGAAGAGGTATGCATGCGATCATTGTAAAGAAGTCATCTACTTTTCTTAGTCTATGCAACCCTTAAATATTTACATGATGAAATTATTGGAAAACAATGGCTTGTTAATGCTGCCACTCTGCACTCAATAATTTTGGAATGGAATAGGAAATTAATGGTATTTCCAGTTCATTTGCTGGAAGTATTAGGGCTAAATCAATTACGCAGAAATTCGAATTTGAAGAGGGTCATCATTTCAATTACCAATTTCGCCCTCGACTGTACAATTGATATATGAATAAAAGTTATTTCAAGTCTTGTATGTAGAATACAATGTATTCTAGGAATCTAATGTGCTTATTGGAAATTGGAATTTTTTTATACCCTTAAATTTCTTATAAACTTTGTAAGTGATTTTATCTTTCCTCTTTTTTTCCTGGAAATACTACATATACCTTCATGAATGTATTTATTTAATAATGGTAATTCCTTTGAATAGAAATATGATTTCAGCAGTAAGTTTTTATTTTTGAATCTCGTCTTCTTATGGAAAGATGGAAGAAACAAACGTTTTAAGTGAAATATTTCATTTATAACTTATAAAATCTGTCGTGATTTTTTATAATATTTATGAACAATAAGAGAAGTTTGTTTATAAATATAGCCGATTTATGATTAAAATTGAGTGAACCTAATAACAAAATCTAAGATTAAAAAAATGGTATATGGAAGAAAAAAAACAATAAATTTTGACCTGCATCAAAATCTATGTAGTTCAAACATATAATCGTTCAAATATTCCAATGAATCCGAATGGAATCCCTGGAATGTTACAATGACCCATGAAAACGCAGGCCATACTCCATCGCCCGACCAATTTGCAGGTATTCTTCCAACCATACTTCATGCTGTATGGTGAAGTATTCGCAGAGCAGATGGCCCCCCCTTGCGGCGTGGGGCCCGGCCTCAAGGAGTGCCGCGTAGGCCACTGGGTGCCCCCCGTGGTGATGAGTGTGTATCTGCTCATCGCCAACATATTGTTAGTGAATCTCCTGATAGCCGTCTTCAATAACATTTTCATAGAAGTCAACGGCGTTTCGCACCAGGTTGGCGAGCACCTCAAAGAATTTTTGTATTCGACGTATTGTAGATGTTGTTGTTTCGATGCTTAGGCCTGTTGCGAGATTTTATTAGCGGTACAGGTGGGGTGAATAGATGCAGATGGGGTGAATACATTTTTCAAGGTATTTTTTATAAGGACTTGCCTTGCAGTGGAACACTGAAAGTTAGATAAAAAAAACTTCAATATAAAAAGTTTTAAGACACTATTTAAGGTCAAAGGTGAAAACGTTTAAATTATCAAGATAATAAATTTAACATGTATTTCTCCTTATTATTAATACCTTAAAAAGGTTTTCAAACTTGAATAGTAACCCTGGAATTTCTATTCGCCTAATTAAATAGGTAATGTAGAATAGTTACCAAGTAGGTAATGTTAGTTGTACGGTTTTGTTATCAGTTATTTTTGTTATGTACATATTTAGTTTTATTTGAACCCTTATCGTATTTTAGTTTTGTAATTCATCTTATCAATCCGTATTTATTGTAGTTAGATGTAGATATCTAATGTCACCTTTTCGTAATATATTAGTCACATTAAAAATTTATAATAATTTCTATTATTATTAGTAATTAAAAGAGATACCATTAAAAACTTTATTTTAAATTTATGATATATTTTAGTTTTTAAACAGAAAGCGGACCAAAATAAACGCTGTCTTTCTTTAACATAATCAGTTAATTCTCATAATTTTTATTGAATTTAGTAAAGCTACAGTTTACCATTATCATTCGATTATTATTATACTCCACTTTAAGTTTTTCACCCCTTATAGGTTTTCACCCCTTTTAAGTTTTCACCCTGTTTACGTTCGCCGTTTTCGCCGTTTGTAGGTGTTCTTCCAGCCGTACTTCATGTTGTACGGGGAGGTTTTCGCCCCGGAAATCGACCCCCAGTGCGGTCTGGACGTCAACGACCACAAGTGCGTCACGGGGAGGTGGATCACACCCATCGCCATGACCGTCTACCTGCTCGTGGCCAATATACTGCTCATAAACCTGCTCATTGCAGTCTTTAATAACATATTTAATGAAGTCAATGAAGTCTCGCATCAGGTTTTTTGTTTTTTTTTTATTTTGCGTCTTTTTTTGTTCGTTTTGTCGGAATCAGAAGGGCTTTTGGCCGGTAAAATGTCGCTTTTCGTTCTTTCAGCGCGTGAAATTCGATAGTTGAATGACTGACTTGAAATTTTGACACACCGTTGTATTTGTGCGCATGTATGTTTTTTCAGTAAAAGGAAATCCGTCACATTTTGTATAAGTAACATCAGAGTAGGACACGCTTTATGAAATAAACATATATTACATTAAAACTCAGCTGCAAATTTCTGCAAAACAACCTTTGTATACTATATACCTATGCAGCCTTATTATTATAAGTATAAGCCTCTAAAAATCTTGATTATTAGTTAAACTAGAACATCTTCACTTTCAAAACTAAACTATAATTTTTAGAATATATGCCACCAACTTTATTCCGATTTATAATAAACAGGACTACGTGTGAAAAAGTTGTATTGAAATGATAAACCACCTAATGATTATGCGTAGGACCTGAGCACAAGCTGAGTACGTGAGGTCTAAGTAAAGTTGTTGGTATTTAATGGCTAAAATATAACATCACGCCCATAATCCCCGAAGGAGTAGGCAGAGTCAAAAACAAAACTAGGCTAGGTTAAATGGAAAATTGGGAAAAAGCAGGGACAAGTAGCTAGCTTGTCGCCTACACAATCACATACTCAAATCAGATATACCATTAGTCGCCTTTTACGACATGCTAGGCAAAAACTACAATTGGTATATTCTTTTTAAGTCCCAGACTAACATAGGGTATATTTAATAGCTAACTTGTTTAAATATACGCAAAAGTTAAGTCGAATTAGTGAGTAATAAACAGAAAATCATGGCTTAAATATGGTGGCTTCTAATTTAGCAACTGTGACAGATCATTTCAAGATAGACTGGTCAATGTGTGATGGTACACAATAGCAATGTAGAACGCCCTTACTGATTCTGATAACACAGGTACAGTCCGATGCATGTTCGATCGGCAGATACGTTTCTGAAATAGAGATTTTAACACTTGAATTTCAGAAGCATATCTTTGGTTATTTTTTTTAATTTACGTTATTAATTGCAAGCTAATTTCATATGTGTACTCATGGGCGTACGCAGCTTTTGGGGCAAGGGGGCAATATAATATTTTTTGGTTCGGGGGGACAATACAATATTATTAATAGGTTCTTCTTGACGAGTTCCAGGGGCAGCTGCTCCCCCCCTTCCCCTGCCCTCCCTTGTGTACGCCCCTGGGTGTACTCATGTAACTAGTTGATGTTTAAATGTTTCCTCACATTTTATTTGAATGTTAAGGCTGCGGTTCCACTGAGGCGGAGCGGATCAGAGCGGAGACGAACCGTGCCGCGAATCACCAATCACATGGCTCGGAGCGGAGAAGAGATGTGGATTTCAAGCCATGTGATTGGTGAATTGCGGCACAGCTCGTCTCCGCTATTCTCCGCTACGCCTGTGGAACCGCAGCCTAATTGTAAGAACCGGATTAGCGCAGCAAAAAAAACAGGTTTCATATGTGACTAAAAAATCCGCCAATTCAAGCATGCCTAAGCGTCTAAGGCTCCAAAAGAGGGGAGCCCAAGTTTTCTCCTGCTTAAAGTTATAGTATTAACAAAGAGGTGAAACATTTAGACGACGAGGAACCCGCTTGAATTAAGACTGATATGGTTGTCCCTAATTGACCCAAGCGGTGAGAAGAAGGGCTACGAACTACATAGGTAACATAACAACAACACACATAGCATCACGCCCATAATCCCCGAAGGGGTAGGCAGAGTCAAAGGGGCAGCAGGCCCCTTTAACCACATTCAGCCAAAAAAGAACTGGGCTGGGTTAGATGGAAAATTGTAAAAAATTTGTGACAAGTGGCTAGCTCATCTGCTACACAATCACATACCCACAACCCCATATACCATTAGTCGCCTTTTACAACATGCTAAGCAAGAAACACAGTTGGCACATTCTTTTTTAAGTCCCAGACCAACATCAGACAATTATATAGGTAGTACTTAAACATTTTTAGTGCCTGTTGCTACGCTAATCCGGCACTTCTGTAAGTATGTTCATATTATTAAGATTCACCAAAGGTAATGTTTATAATGGCCCTGACCCATTACAGTAGAGTCAGCAAATGCGACCAGCTCACTAAGCCTTTTTACGGTCCCATGCCCAAAGGGTCTTGAGACCCTATTACACAGCCTCGCTGTCCGTCCGTCTGTCCACCTTCAGGGCTTTGTCTTTGACCTGTTATAGCCATTCAAATGATCCTAAACCTTATTGCAAAAGCCACTATTTGGTTTAAACCTAGTCTATGTTTAAACTGTGCATTCATAAACATTTTCTCATTATTTTTCGTAACAAAGCTATATGGTTTGTTTTTGGATATGACAGTAATTTCTGGCTGATAGAAGCTGATCTATTGATATAATGTTTCAAAGAAACTCGCGAATCGCCTGTACCAGGCATTAATTAATTGGCTTTATTAGTTTATTGTTTAAAAAACCCAGTTTTTTTTCCTCTAGGTAGTTTTGAATGCTTTAAGCTGAATTCGTTAAAATAACAAATATAATCGAGAAAAAATTGGAAATAATCTGCAACTAAAAATTCTAAATTCAAAACCCAGTTGTATGTGCGAGCGAGGTAAAAAATAAGGTTGTCCCTCTCACTCGCTGTGGCTTCACTCTATCCACCATCTTCATTACCGGAGTATAACTTTAATTAAACTTCCCAGGTTTGGATGTTCCAAAGATTCACAGTGGTGATGGAATACGAACAGAAACCGGTGTTACCGCCTCCATTGATCATTTTTTGCCACATCTACGCCACTTGCAAGTGGGTGACGCGCAATGTATCGCACAAACGGTTCCAATACGATAATGGACTCAAGTTATTTTTGGAAAAAGAGGATATGGAGCGATTATATGACTTTGAAGAGGAATGTGTCGAGGGGTATTTTAGGGAACAAGTGAGTACTATGAAACTAAATACTAGCTTACGCATACGGCGCCGGTTGCCTTATTACGAGTACAGTAGCGTCCACGTTTGACCCTAGGAATGTCAGCTTAATGATGAGGATACGCGCCTCACCAGCGAGAGGTAATAATAATAATAATAAATTCCCAGACTGGCACACCAAGGTGTCGGTTCAAATCCGTGCACCTCTTCATATATCAAATCTATGTACGTATTTATACCCTTAGATCAGCGCTAAGGGAAAACATCGAGAAAACACCTGCTCATTTGAATAACTATGGATGTCTTATCAAGAAATTTAGTAACTACTTAGGTGGGTAATTACGAATTACGTCTAGGTAGACGTAATTACCCTTAAGTTCGAAACATTACCTAAGGGCCAAGAACTCACTAAATATAGATCATAGATAATATTTATCATGACAATGTAAGAAATAGTAAACTGTTCGTCTTAATTTCAGGAAGTTAAATTATCTAATTCAATAGAAGAGAGAGTAAGAAATACTACTGATAGAGTAGAACATATCACGACCAAGATGGAGGATTTAAATCAAAAAGCTAATTGCCAAATACAATCAATGCAGGTGAGTAGAAAGCTACTACGCTTGTGGAATAAATGACAACACGGATGATTCTAATGTTTATATAATGTGTTGATACTCAAACATTTTTGTTCATAATTGAGATTACAAAAAAATATTGCTTACGTATTTTTTCTTTTGTTCAGCAAACAAAAAATAATGAAGATACTTAATAAATAATGAAGGTACTTTAACGCGCTGTGCGTTAAAGAACCGCGTGACGTCACTAGGTGTGCCAAATTTCACCGTCCAAGTGACGTAAAGCGCCCCATTTCACATCTTTGAAGCGCTGTATCTTTGTAATTTTTCGAGTGTAGTAGAAAAAAATCAAAAAATACGTAAATTTTTTTATTTTTGATAATTTACCATATGAACTATTTTTTTTGAGTAAAATAGCCCATTGCTAGGAAGCTTTCGACTAATAATTCTGAGTAGCATACATTCTACTTTGGAGTGTTCATTGCAAATGCGTACTCAACGTGAAACACTGAATGAACTCTTTAACTAAACGACTGAACTAATTGACTTTTTGCTAATGGAAGAAACTACGTACTTAATGTTTGCGAGCCAAAGGGAGTCTTGAATGACCCAGCTTGCAGTAAAATCGGGCTTGAAAACAAGCACTTTTGCTGATGAGGTTTTTGAAAATAGCTTTTTGACTGGATGCCGCAACTGAAAAGTTGGTTCATGTCACAATAATGAATAGCTCTTTCTGATGTTACACGAAATTTTAAATGGATACTAATTCGTCCCTAAAACAAACCAATCATTATAAAGACAAAACCTTCTTCACAGTTACGCTATCTGGTAGTTAGTATGATTGTACAGAACCCCCATAGTGTAAAAAGCAATCTACCTATCATGGATAATTTAGATTGTTTACGACGTAAAATAAAGATTTTATAAAATGGAGCGAGTGAGATATAGGTCTATTAATTAAGGTTATTAAAAATGTGCGTTTTCTAATTAAACCTTAGTTATGTTCCGTGTTATTATATTTTATCTTACCTGACATCCAAGACAAGTAATGTAGTACAGATAATATTGTATTTTTTACTTTTATACATATTAACATAAATGTTACTACTCACAGTGACCACCTGTTATAATGTACAAATGAAAATTACAACCCTACTTACGTTTAGCATTAAATAGTACAGTAAATTGTTTATTCTTTACATATAGAACAACAACATAAGCACTTCATTTAGATATCAATCAACTTAGTAATTTGGCCCGCCCGCCAATTAAACAAAACTAACTGGCATGTCATGTAAATTAATAAGACAAAATCGAGAAACATGTATAGCAAAACAAAATATTTAAAGCAATATAAACAATTACTATAATACGGATACTCTGAGATGTTACTCTGACATTCCTGATAAATTTTATCAACGTCAACCGTTAATATTTGTTACCAGGATACCAGCGAAGGATTTAAGATCTGTCCTTAGAATTCCATAGAGTCAAGAGGGTATTTCTTCTTATTCCAATTTTAAAACAGATTAAATGTAATAACTATTAAAGTTAGAACAAAACTGACCAATCAAAGTATACCATCCTATATTACCCAATCGAATCCAAACTACAAATTTACTATCTTTCAGAGCGTAGAATTTAGGTTAAGAAAATTAGAGGACGTAGCGGAACAGACGATGAACCACCTGGCCGTGATCCACCGGTTCATGGCGACCCACCCGTCGCTGGTGAACAGGGGGTCCACGGACACGCTGGGCCCCCCGCCGCCGAGCTTTCAGGCAGGGGGGTCCCGGCTTAGAACGGCCAGCGACAGGTCGGAGGTAAGTGAGGTGATTTTTGTGTTGCTTGTCTCAACTAAATGTTATTGTTTTTACGCTCTTCTAATATAATTTTAATGGACGCGTGATGCTAACAAAACATATAAAGATATAATTATCTTTTATTCAACGTACAATCAATGTAACACGCTAATTTAAAAATACACAATTCTATAAAACATATTACGTCAAAATATTTTATATGACTCAAAATTATTAAGGATCGTGAAATGGCGCGAAGTTTAGTTAATTAGTTATTAAAAAGGAAATTAATGATGAAATACAATATTAATTTTAATTCTCAAAAAGGAATTGAAATATACTAATATTCCAAAGTATATATTTTATTAGCAAATATGGAAGTAAACAAATTCATCAAAACGAGAATATAAACAGGTTTATTAATTTATAAATAGCAACTCAATTTAAGCGAAATAAGATCATGTAAATTGATAGGCTTTGAAGTAAACATCTTAAAAGCTATTAATACAAACCGATGATATCATAACTTATTAACGATTTTCATATCAATTAACAAAGTAGGTAAATCATCAAAGTTCCAAGTTAATATCCGACTCATCGGCCGTCAATCGATCACGGACGGTGCATGAGATGAGAGATGCTGTGAACTTCGGAATGGATCCCAATTGGATGGGGCAAACTTTGGCCGTAAATTACTTAGTATCAGTCTTAATTAACATCAAAAAGATAGATACTCTCTTAATATCGCCTTCATGAGAAATGCTAGTATAAAGTCAATAAAATTACTATTTAAAAAGCAGTAAATGTTATGTCATCATAATTAATATAATAAATCAACAAAGTTATAATAGCAATAATTGTTTAGCGATGCAAACCTAATTAACACGAACCCTAATAAACATAATTAACAGAAAAATAACTGTTAATTTTTTCTTCAAATTTTCCCAAAATGTCTTTATAATTAAGACGCAGGAAAATTTAAGTAATCAACTGACTCCAGTGCAAAAAAAATTTAGGTCATCTGAATAATTTTGGCAATATTATTCGACTACGTCTAGCGAAAAAAAAATCTCGTCGCGAGAATGAAATCTTTGCTATAAGCCAGGGCAGCATTATCGAGATTCGTCGGGGGAATGAAGAGAGAAAAATACAAATAGAGCTTTAATTAAACAGAAACAGCATGTCTCTTCCACTTTTAATTTTCTAGAGCAAAGCAGCATATAAATATGCAAAAATTCGCAGAATCTCAGTAATGTGTCCCTGAACAGCAACACGGTTATTCGTTGATGTAGTCAGGGCATTACCACGACAGTGTGACCACAGTACAATTTTCTGGCTTCGTGTAAACCTTAATTGACCACACGTGGAAGTTTTAGAGAATGCTTCGTTCAAACTCGTACTAATGCAACTTTTGTGTTTACCATTTCAGCATGTGTTGTTGGTATCGTTGTTTCGTTGTCGCCGATTTTCTCTACCTAAATTCCATATTTTCCATGTTTTGTGTTCAAACAGACTACCAGAACTTAACACACCACTTCATGACACTCGAGATACGTCACGAAAATACGTCAGTATTTCAATTATTGGCTGCACAAATGAACCATATTTTTAAAACAAAAATATGGTGAAATATCTGACATATATATATATTTTAAAGTTAATTATTTGTAAAGTTTCCATCGTTCAGCCAAATTCGACAAATAGGTATTCTCTCTCATTAAAGTACCGGTGGTCTGTTCAAGCTTCAAAGTCATCGGTGATTAACGTAATCCATAACTGATGGCTTAATAATGGCTTACTTATGGACCATAAGTAAGTAATTATTATCGACAAATTACGAGGATTTATGTAGATGCTGTTCAGATGTGCAGATATCACCCATGACTTCTATACATGACGTAAATAGACTTTCTAACTAAGTAACTATGTTAAATAACTAATACTAATGTTATAAAATTTTCTGCTATTTTTTTTTTTAATATATAATGAAGGTCTAATTTCGTCATTGAGTGTCGATTCAAAACGTGAAGGTACAGAAGGTCCGTGCTAACATTCTGCTAAATGCGTGTGTTGGAGATAACTTTTATATAGTTGACTAATCTGTACATAAGCTTTGTGTTAATGTGTCAAGTACATAATATGTTAATACACATTTAAGAATGATTCCATAAGATAGAGAATGAACTTCGTGTTTAAATCTGACCAAAATATTCGCCCGATAACGTACATCACAACAGGTTTATGTACTGTTAATGTACTTAAACATGTAATGTACTTAGTAGTTATAATGTAACTCGACCATTGCTTACATATTAACATCGATAATAATGATTATCGGTTCTCGATATCAGTGATAACGAATCTGTATTCTAATCTACTGTTTTTGCTAATTGCAATAATATCGATATCGATATTCAATACTAATCAATAACTTTTACCAGACTCGATTAATCGTGGATCATGCTCTTAGCGGAGCCGGTCAAGCACGGGACATAACGCTAGGAGGATGATACATGCATACATTACATCACGCCCGTAATCCCAGTAGGGGTAGGCAGTCACAGAGACAGCAAGCCCCTTTAACCACATTCAGCCAATTAGGAGGGTGATGATTAGTATGTTCTTTGGCATACTGCCATTTAGAGACCTAAGTGCTTCTTGCCACATGACAAAGCTCGTGGCCAGATCGGCCAGCCCAAACACATGTTGACCAAGTGAGTGATGGCAGGGCGAGCACGGCGGACCCTCTGTACGTTCAATCTGCGGCGCGGAGGAGGCGGATGCGCGCGCGCCGGTGCTGTCGGACAGCGACACAGGCGCGGCGCGCTTCGCTGTGCGCCCCGTGCAGGAGGAGGACGAGCAAGCCTCGCAGCCCTCCGACGTAAGCATGCGCGGTTCGCTGCCCTCATGTGGGGGTGGATGGGGGTTGGGGTGGATTTCTTTTATTGGTTGCTTATACAAACAATTTAAAAATATCAGAAGCTGTACCTAGTCCAAAAAGCGTAGCGCGAATAACTCATTTAGAAAATATATTTTGAAAATGAGTTTAAGTAAAATAATCAAAGGATATATAATTTTCACCTCGTCTTTTAATCAATTGCTTGTTAAAAAAATATGTTCTTTGACAATCAGTTAGATATTTAAAGAGAAACAGATTCAGTACATAATTAAAATGTTTTTTATTATTTTTAAGTAAGTTGTATATATATTTTCTTATTGGTATAAGTGTAAATATTGTAGACAGAACATTTTTATTGTAGAAAAAAACCTTTTTTAAGTTTTTTTTTTTTTTCGACATCCACCTGGCAGAAGGGCAGTGAAGCGCTTATTATTCAAATAATAATTATCCAAAACAAACACTTATGAGATTTACACCAATTGGCAATAAATAAATTATCTACCAAACAAACGAACCGCTTTGTGTCGTGTGAGACAGCACTACATCAATAATTTCTATTATTGTCGTATTTCTTTTAATCAAAATCTTTTTGATATGACTTTTCCACTATTTTACTATTCTCAAAAATATCGTCTATAAAATATGTAAGTTCCATTAATTAAACGATGAATGACTTGTTTAACGTGAACCAATGTCCTATGACTTCTTTGTTTCTGCATTAAACTTATTGTTTTGTTTTTGTGGTTGTTTCAAAACTATGCCACAAGCCATGTTCAAAATTGTAACTGGTGGTCGCAAAAGTTTAAGAATATCCTATATTTTGTGTTGAAAAAAAAACCCGAATTCTATAACATAAGATATAAATTGACCATATATACCACAATGCATCTCATTGTTAGAGTCCGAATCTATCGTGGTGTCGAATTATTCAAGACTGCCTTTATTCCTGACTAGCAGCGCCCCGCGGTTTTACCACGGTCTAATTCGTTTCCGTAGGAATACGGAAATAAAATAAAGCCTATGTTACTCGCTGATAAAGTATCTTTACATTGGTGAAAAAATTTTTCAAATCGGTGCAGTTGTTTCGGAGCCTATTCAATGCAAACAAACAATCAAATCTTTCCTCTTTATAATATTAGTAATTATAAATGTGGGTGTTGAGAGAAATGGAACGTAAGGCGAATGAATGAGACGAATGAACAAAAGAGTGAGATACGACGAATGAGTGAAGGAGCGAGAGACGAGGAGTCTGCTAGAAACGACGAAAGGATTAAGACGTAAGACGAACGACGCTCTAAATAATTATTTGTAAAAGTATTTTAACAATACCAGAAATTCACCGAGAAGAGTTCTGTTTTCTTTCAACCCCTATATACCCTACATAAATATACTAATAACATTTCGGTAATGGAAAAGTCATATCCCAACTGTTTGTGTTTATTTCCTGATGTTATTTGTTTTAGTGTTAATGTATGTATGTGCTTACTTCTACACGTTACTGTCGTATTATATACTCCTTGTATTACTGTTCACATATTTATTTACATATGTTCAATTCATGTGCGATGTATTTGTTGTATAACAATTATTTGCCCTGAAATTTTACCCTTTTGCTTTATCTAGATGTCAGTCTCATTTTTTATTATTTTCCTGATATGTTTAGAGTTATATCGGAGTATGCTAAACACCTATATGTATTTCACTTTAATTTCAACCTGTTTACATAATATAAATAGTAATACAAATAGGTAACTTAGTCTATATACTATGCACTAATGCATTGAAAACACATAACTCACGTGCCATCTACATAATAAGTATATATATTACGTCACACTGCCATGATTTCTGAATAACAAAACTGGTTATTTCTATAATCCGTTCACTCGTAAGCTCGGCGGAAGGAACATATGTGAAGACACTAATCATGACTCCCTCTTACTGTCATGCACTTCCTAACGCTTGACGTAATTTATAAATGGCGAGTTTACCAAAATTTAGAATTTAAAAAGTTATACACTGAATCAATAACCTTGTACTATTGCTTATGTCTGAAGGCTACAGTGACACCAACAAGCTGGCCATAAACCTACTTATTGAATGCCTTTAGAAGTATAAAAAAAGAACAATCCACCCCCATCAGGACGAGCTGCCTCAGTCTGGGCCTGAAGCCCCAGTGGAGAAGACGCCTGACGCGGATTCCATCTCGACATCCTCGGGAGGCAGTGCAGCCGGTCCCGACGTGACAGTGGTCAGGCCACAACCGCCTATCACGCCTGCCAGGCAGAGGTCCTCCGACAGCAACAGGACAGAGCCGAGCGATGAGAAGAAAGGTGAGGACCTGGACCAGTTCGCTGAAGTAACGAACTCGCAAATGTCAAGGAAGCGAGGTAATTAATCGTAGATACTATTTTATTTTAACCAAAGAAAATGTTCAGGTTTTCTGTCCAAGAAAACAGTAGTCCCTAAAAATTTATGAGTGCAAGCCAATTCTTAACTTTTCCTAGAACCTTTGACGAAAGGCATATAGTTATACTCGACCTCTACTAAATAAACATGGGGCTTATCACTAATGTTATATGCTGGGGCGATAAAGTTATACTCTCGTAATCGCTCCTGTAGCTTCGACGTTTAATTAAATTTATCCTCCTTTTTTAGCCTTATGTCCCATGCTTAGTTGGGTCCGCTTAGATCATGAATCAGGAATTTACTAGTCTGATAATTACATTGAAGCGACTGTCGCTCCAATCTACCTAACCCTGGATAGTGGAACAAGACAAATTGGATCATAGTTACATCCTGTTATTTTGGATGTTGTTTTATCACGATATTTTCCCACGCTGTCGAGCAAGTGGTATAATCCGTACTTAGATTTGAAGAATCCTGTGCGACGAGAACCTTGGACCCTTCGGATATGGGTCGCGTGTCTTTACCATTATGCTGCCACGCCCTACCGCCGCAGCATCTTACAGTGCGCATGTCACGGTCTCTCCCTAGTGCCGTCCACGACGGATGACGCGTTCCTGCCCGAGGTGCGCGAGACACCAGCCGACTTGCACAGCGTGCGCGCGCGCACCACCTCCGCCGGAACTCGACGCACCGCCAACACCAGGAGGTACGTTTATGTCAAATTCATTTACTTCAAGCTTTACCTTATACTTAACCATGAGAGCTGGTTTTGGGAAATTAAAGTTTAACTTTATATCACTAAGAGGAAAGGTTTTTTTTAGTTTAGCTTGACTTAAATTGGGCTTATTAATAAAGGTGTTGGTTGGGTGAGATTTCGAATAGAGTATTTAATTTTAAGCTGAGAAGAGGGTGTTTGAAAGGAAAGCAATATTATATCGAAGACATTTACAGAACTTATAATATTCTCCATATTTTAATGGAATTCTAGCTAGAATTCCATTAATTTCCATTCAAATCAAAAATATAAATACATCAATCAAACTCATAAGCTTTTCAGAACAGCTGTTCTGAAAAGCTTATGAGTTTGATTGATGTATTTATATTTTTGATTTCTGTGGAGATAAGATGCAAAAATCAATAGGACTTTAAAATGCAGCTCTAATATCGATAGACTATCTATATTATCGATATTAGCTGTGGTACGAAATTGGTAATACTATTGATGACTTCAATTACATTGCTATATTACTGCTTTAGTGGTATAACTATTGATGGTATCGATACTGTTTGTCTGTATTTAATTTTATTAAACTATCGACCGGCATCTATTATGAAGATTTAAACATTTTTTTTTAACTACTGGGAAAACTTTTGGGGTACAATTTTGTTGTATTCGTCATACAATTATAAGGAATATTTACAATAATAATTATTAATGACACTTGATGGTGCACAAATTGTTTGTATGTAATATTAAGTTGTTAACTTGTAGTATTACAGCGGTATTGGAAATACACACAACTGCTCAAGCTAGGTATCACTGGAGTAGGCACTAGTGCCATAAGACCCATCCATTAAGTAGCATGTGAGCTGTCGTTTTGTTTTCGATAGTTTCATCCTCATGCTCCCTAATACGGCAGGAAATTTATTATTCCCATTTGTTCTCTCAGTTTATCTGCGGTAGAACTGGTGAGACTCTCCTGTTAATTCTATGATTTATACATGTGTAATGTAGAACATTTTATGTTGTAGATAATTAATTACTGTTTATTTCAGGTTTTTATTAATATTTTTTCAACTGAAATGCAAAATCATTTATTTTAATTTATATACACTATTCAAAATTGAAATGATTTATTACTATGCCTTCAAATTGGCAATAGCAATCGTTTGTCTGCAGAAGATTGCATGTTTCACTCGCTGGTAAAAATCTATACCACATATCTGAGATAAATTTAGTGATAATAGTCTCACTAGTTCTACGCCAGATTTAGTGATACCAATGGGAGTACAACAAACAATTCTTGTGAATATCATCTCTTTTGTTTTCCCACAAGATCGGCAAACGAGGTTCGCAAGGACACAATCAAAATTATCACCACCATGATCGTTCTTATAATTTTATTTTTTGTTACTTTCTTGCATCTGTTAGGAGACGGTTGTGGAAACAGTAAGTCAAATAGACTCATATGGCGATTGGCTTAGCTTCTGCATAGTCGTAGTTAGACGTAGTGCATTAGTGTTTAACACCATCACGAAGTAGCTTACACTGCGCGAGTAAC
Source organism: Glyphodes perspectalis (assembly GCA_951394215.1). Taxonomy (NCBI): domain Eukaryota; kingdom Metazoa; phylum Arthropoda; class Insecta; order Lepidoptera; family Crambidae; genus Glyphodes; species Glyphodes perspectalis. The sequence continues at coordinate 3,711,711 of OX596217.1, forward strand.
AATGGTACAGCTGGGAAACTCTGTAGAAGGTGCAGCGAAGTGTTACTGCCTATTAAGAGACGTTAAGATGAAATAACAGACCATATATGTATCCATTAGGGCTGCTTTAAAGATTTGTATATATTTTGAATATACAATTTAATTTAAAAACAGTGACGAAGCAATAGTACTTTTTAATCGTAAATCAAAACAAAAGTCTGTAAAAATTTTAGCAGTTATATGTATAGTAATTAATGACTACACATATGTACGACTAGCTCGATGGCGCATTCGGTGGTGATCCTGCCCCATGCGCCAAGAGTTGTGGGTTCAATCCCCACCCAGGACAAATATTCGTGTGATGAATACTTGTGTTTGTTCTGTGTCTGGGTGTTAATATTCAGTATTTAGTATATATTTATAATACCACTGTTGTTTCTGATATCTGTAACACAAGTGCTTAAGCTACTTACCACGGAGTCAGATCAATGTATGTGATGTAGTTTGAATTTATTATTATTATTTTTAAGTAACGAAGTTAAGATAACTTCAAGTTACTTCTTGAATAGTCTAGTGGACCTCGTGTTTAACACTGGTATGTGTTCGGTGAGATAGACAGACTCATAAAACACGTTGATTGAGTGCGTTATTAATTTTTTCGGTATAATATCTGATTTACGATTTTAAATTAAAAATGTATATTCTATTAACGTCTATTAAATAGAAGCCACTCGCTTGCACGTTCTATAGATATTACGCTCTGTGTCCAAGTCTTCATCCTTGACAGCAGATGGGAGATGAGTGTAACCACGTTTTACTTATACATCGGAACATTTCTGTATCCCCGATTACGATGCCGTATACAGATGATTCAATGTATATGATCCACCCCGCTGTAGTCAAGGACCTTACCACGGAATAGATATAGTCAGCAGATTAGTTCAATATAAAGTCCAATACCCACTGGTATTCTTACATGCGTGAGAAAGAGACCACAGCTGTACATTATGCAATGTACAGCTGTTACCGCTTTCTTGCAGTTCACAGAACCTTTCTGAACACGATTCCTCTAAATAGCACAGGAGGAATGAAGTCGACAAAATTGAAAAAGCTGAAAATCAGGCCGAATAAGAAGAAATGACCGTAGGAATCAAAAAAAGGTAGACTGAATGTGATCATCACCCATAAGTGGACACGGAGCTGGGCAGCATAATTGCGCCAACTCATCGCAATACACTGAATGTGTCAAAATGCATAATGCACTGTGCAGGACTGGGGTTCTCATTTGAAGCACGATGTTGAGTTTGATCAAACAGTCGGAATTGTATGCTGCGGCTGAGGCACTGCGTTGACGGAAAAAATGATGATTTACCCACGACTATATAGCTCGACATCTCTAACTGTACCTACTTTATATCGAAATGATCTGCTGAAGCATCTATTCTGTGACCTAACTCACTTTCCAGGTGCCTCACTCACGTATCTACACTCTCACTTGTAATCTACGATGTCATTAACAGACTCGCACCGTTTCTTTTCACTCACACAAGCAAACTTATCTGTGTGGTTTTTACACTGTAAATACAATTGCAAACGTACACCCTCTGTAAGTCTGGCTCATAGCATCAATTTACAAATTGACATTATTGACTAATAGATATCTTGAGCTTTCATGATCTCGTCTTGTCAAAGCATCTATTGTAAAAATTATGTTTCACTTAACTCTAACTTTAAAAATGTACAGGTAAGTTCCACATATAAAACGTAACTTAGTAATATTACCTAAAGCTAGGTTGTACAGTATCAACGTGTATTTGACTGCCTGCCATGTTAATTATGTTTGTACCAAGTAATGCGTTAATTAACTCGTAATAACGGATAGTGTTTATGGCTGTTAACAAGATTAATATACGAGTTAATCGCAATTCACGATTGCAGGCCGTATTGTGTCCAACAAAGGATAAGCTATTGTCGCATAAACACACCTGATCGGAATGCCTGGGTATTACTGAATATCAATATGTAATTCATATTGTGCATTGTTGATATATGCAAATCCTCACATGCCGCCGGTGGACGATTTCCCAATCGGAATATTGAGACTAGCTACTATTAATAGTGATATATGAGAGCTATAAATTTATCATACAAAGGTCTTCTACCTTATCGAGGTTTTATCTAAACTAGATTAGATTTATGATGATATAATACACATCATAAATCAACTGTAGAAAATGCAACTCATAGTTTAAACAAATGCAATCGATGTTAAATCTATGTCCGTAAAAGGTTATTGTTAATTTTAATTTTCGTATATTTAATTTATTATATATATTTGTATTGCTAATCGTGAACTATAAATTTCCGGTTTCAAAGCGGTACCAGATTTAAACCATAAAATTTTAAAAATCTTGTCATATTTTCCTACATTTTCAATATTGAGAGAGGCAAATGTTACTCTATTATTGTAATATCATACTACACGTCAACTGAAACCAGGGATAGTTCGAGTTTTTAACATTAGGTGAGGACCAATCACATTAATATAGTAGTATAATACAAATAGTATAAATAGATCTGTTTGGTAAATTTATTCATTCTTGAATCATCAACTTTTTACTTTGAAAATTTCTACGACATATTTCTTCTACCACACTATACTTTTACTCTCTAAAATCAATCACTTTTGTCTTAAATATCAATCAATGAACTAATTCTCTCATACTCGCACTTAGCAGTAGTTTTTTGCAACTACATAACTAAATAAATCTCTAAAAGACATTCTAGTATTTTAAAAATAATTATCATTTTTTGTAATGTGAAACTTATAAATTTTGTAAATAAAAACAGTTGATATATTTCACACCAAACTACATTAAACTCTATTTCACACGACTTTACGTCAAGAACAAGTCAATTACGAAAAGCACACAAAGAATCAAAAAACCACTTAATGCAACATTTTACTATACTATAAAAATGTGAATTACATGGACATCATAATTAAAATAAATTAATAAATAAAATTTCTTCAAACCTTTACTCACCTCTGTAACTTACTTGAATAAATCCACATGCCCGCTAACAGTTTTCATTCGATCTCAATTAACTTAATGTGTTATCCATCTGTAGATCTAATAAAAGTGGTTATCACAATAACGGGCTACTCCGTCGCACTCACAACAAACTGCAAAAACTACAACAAACACAAATTAGTTAACTAACTATTGTTGTAGCAAGCCTTATAATACGCGTTGTCGATCGTCAGGAGGTCGGAAGGCGGGAACGACTGCGGGATGGGTGGCCACCACTCGGCCCAGCACCTCGCGCCGCGCAGGCAGCACAGCCAGACGCATTCCGAGCCTGACAACTCGGCAGTCGACGCTGGTTCTACTCACAACTCTGTCTCTGGTAAGTCACAGTTCACGGGAAAAGCAAGAAGTAATAAGGAATGACTCACAAAAGTACACGTACAATCTATATTTATAATAAATCTGTAGAGAGGTCAATTCTGTACATTAAATATATTTTCAAAATAACTATCAGGGGTTGATTAGTGATCGATACTGATGCCAAAAATGCAATCAGTAAAATTGTTGTCTGTCTGTCTGTCTGTCTGTATGTTCCTTATAGAAACAAAAAATACTCGACGGATTTAACGAAACTTGGTACAATTATTCTTCATACTCCTGGGCAGGTTATAGTATACTTTTCATCACGCTACAATCAATAGGAGCAGAGTAGTGAAGGGAAATGTTGGGAAAACGGGAGAAGTTAGTCCATTTTTTAAGCTTCCGTCGCGTGTGCACCCTTAATGATTAAAGTTACATAGAAATCATGTATGACGGAAATAGTCTTTATAATATTAACCATAAACGCGGGTGACACCGCTGGCACAGCTAGTATAAATTATAGGTTAAGTAGTTAATAAAGACCATAATCGACCTATTTAAAAAGTTTAAGAAAAAAGTAATGTAGCAACTAACACACAATATTGTAAAGTGATCTACATATAAAATTACAAGCAACAATAAGCCCACATAAAATAGATTAAATAATATATATTAAACAATAAAATCATGACTAAGTACATATCGTCAGTCTAGATGTGATAGCTCGTAATTAATTTTATGTAAAATTAGATGTTGATGCAACAAACTTCAAATAGTATTTCCGGTGCTAATATAGGTGTGAATTACTTTTGTAATAAATATATATTGGTATTTCCTATTATATTTTAAGTTCAATTCATTGAAAAAATATAAATTTTTATTACGGTTAGTTTAAAATGAAGTTTTCTGTCTCTCCTGTAAAGTTTGGCAGTTTGCATGTACGAGCTATCACATCTAGACCGACGATATAAAACTATTCATTAGAACAATGGCCGAGACCACAAAAAAGCGTTTACATTAAGCAAAAGGCAATATAAATCTAATAGAGCAGAACAAACCAGTAATCATAACAATATTACGAATTCCACACGCGGCCATAAAAAGCTATGCCGAAAACTTGGCTCTAAATAAAAAAAAACCCACCGTGGTGGTAAGCCGTATCGCCAATCTTGCAGAACCAAAACCAATTTGCCAGCCGGTTGCACGCGGCCAATACTTCCCTCGTTTATTTTCATAGCTTAAGCTTAAAAGATTCTTGTTGCAACACACCGTTGTCTTTTTTAATACGAGCTGCAATTAAATGGGTTATAAAATTCCTTCGTAAACGATATTCCGGAGCTAAGATTTCCGCTTACCCGCAGACTTAGCACTGAGGATTTGTGAAATTACACCGCTTTTAGGTTCTACCAAGGAGGATTTGAATTAATCAGTTTGGACTAATGTAATGTTTCGAATTGGGACATCCCAACCGTTAAAAGGATTACTATAGTCCCTACTATTTACTTATGATATATATAAACAGACAGAATATCAATTTGGTTTTGAATTTGATACCAGTACTATGAGTCCCCTATATCTGTGGGACACCCGAGCCAATTTAGAAAGTTTGATTAAATTGGAACTAGGAATCAGACTTTCGGCGCTTTGGCAAACTTGAGCCATCCAGGAATCCAAACTTGATTTTTTACTTTTATGATTAAGAAGGTCCAATATTCATATAATTATGCTACAACTCTGGCTTTGTATAAATACTTAGCGATAGTAAATAAATAAATTCTCCAGATCAACAAACCATTCCCTAGTCTCAAACTAAGCTTATAAGCTCGTGCTATGGATACTTGGTGAATGTATAGACGTACAAATACGTTTATATACGTTTAAATATCCATGACTCGATACTCTGTACTAATTTCCATGTTCATCACACGAAAAATTTGCTGCTTGTGGGATTCGAACGGGTCCCCTACGTAGTATCGAACGCCGCTGTAGCGAAGCACGCTGTTGCGAATTATTTTTCCACTGCCTCATAGGTTCGAACGCTCACGGATTCGAATGACATAGTCGCGAACAAAGCTGTTTCGAAAAACGTTTTCACTGCCTCATACCTTCGAATGCTTCTGACTTCGATTTATGTAATCACAATTAGCTAGTATGAAAAATATCATTAATGTATTAATTAAAACAAATTAAAGAGCAGTGTTAGCTCAATAGTATGACACGCGCCTCATACGCGAGGTGTGCTGGTTCAAACCCGGGTGTACCCATTTCTCCAATGTTATCACCATCGCAATTTTAGATGAAATAAAATATTGCAAATAGGTACATAACTACTTTAAATATTCATGGGTATAACTAAAACATCATATTTACGAAACAAAATAATTCAGTTCCACCTACCCGCAAATTTTGAAGATTTTTTTAGCTGTGATAGAATTATTATACTATCGAAATTGGAAAAAAGTTTACATTTAATATTTTATTATACATACATACATACATAACATCACGCCCATAAACCCCGAAGGGGTAGGCAGAGTCAAATTATTAATTTTATTATTTTTTGCGATTATGGATTTTTATAAGCAATTTAAACGTTAATCGACACCGAATATGATGTTTTTAATTACTACGTTATCATCATCTGTCTAGCGGTACGCCCGGGTTTGAACCAGCACAAGCGCGTGTCCTTACTAAATAAATAAATTTACCGACTACATCACATACATTGATCTGACTCCGAGGTAAGTAGCTTAAGCACTTGTGTTACGGATATCAGAATCAACAGTGGTATTACAAATATATACTTAAATATTTGATATTAACACCCAGACACAGAACAAACACAAGTATTATCATACGAATGTTTCTCCTGGGTGGCAATCGAACCCACAACTCTTGGCGCATGGGCAGGGTCACTACTGAATGTGCCATCGAGCCAGTTACTATTGAGCTAACACTGCTCTTTAATTTGTTTTAATTAATACATTAATGATATTTTTCATACTAGCTAATTGTGACTACATAAATCGAAGTCAGAAGCATTCGAAGGTATGAGGCAGTGAAAACGTTTTTCGAAACAGCGTTGTTCGCGACTATGTCATTCGAATCCGTGAGCGTTCGAACCTATGAGGCAGTGGAAAAATAATTCGCAACAGCGTGCTTCGCTACAGCGGCGTTCGATACTACGTAGGGGACCCGATTCGAACCCATGACTGTTGGTTTCGTGGCCAGGGTCTCTGACAACTCGACGAAATTGTTCGATGTGACGTGAATATGCCAATCAACGTCATCCCAAATCCCAAATCTCAGACTAAGTAGGGTTAGTAATTCTTTTGTTGGTCAAAGTATAAAAATGTTCAATCTGCTGCCACAAGAGGTTATAAACCGACCTATGCACAAGTTTAAGATATACATAAAAAAAAATCTTATGCATAAAGGTTATTATAAAGTTGAAGATTTCTTAAATGACAAAAACCGATGGTCTACGAGTGATTAATTAGTCACTAATATTAGTTTTAACTATCTATGTATAAATTAAATTCGCCTATTTTATGAAATTAATCATGACATCACAATTTTATGTAATAATTCAATGAATTTTTATTATATGACATTGACTAAAAAGCTTTGAGCTGTGTTCTTTAGTTGGCTTGTTATTATTATTTTAAATTTTCCATTTTTCTCTGACCAACCCGAGTAGTCATGCTCACTAAAATGTCGCTGGGGTGGTGGCGCTATGTGGCGGGTCGTTACATTCCCTAAAATATGGTTGAGTGAAGCGATGGCTGACACATACGTCATGCTTGGGAACAGGTGCCGCCTTTGGGGACTGGTCTGCTCTGGTCGGGTCATATTTTTATTTTTTCTTAGTTATTATAAATTTTTATTATCTTATTTCACACCAGGCCCACTTTGAAACATGGTTCAAAGTTAAATATGATTCTTATAACTTTGTTATGAAAAAAGTAACTACCGAGTTTCTTGCCGGATTCTTCTCGGTAGATGCAACATTCCGAACCGGTGGTAGAATCATATCTCTTTCAACTGTTTTTGACGATTTATAAGTGTTTCTTTGAAACCTATATAAATAAAGAATATTTTGACTTTGACTTTGACTTTGACTTTGATCTGTTGTCACGTTTAGTGACACTGTCGTGTAGACTGTCTGGTGGCATAGCAAGCCACATATTTAACCTTTAAATTTTTCACATATTTTGTACCTTACATACAAAATTTTTCCTTTCAACAAAGGACTCAACTTTACATACATCACTGACAACAGATTCTAACCAGGCTGTACTAAAACGCCTTACCTCAGCCCAATCTAAATGGTAAACAGCGTCTGGCTACACCATGTACGAACACGCAAAGGTCACTCGTAGACGCAGTGGTGTCGCCTTTGATATGGTAATCAAGGACATGAAGAACAGTAACAAAGTTCTTGTTGTAGGGAACTGGTACAAGCTCATGCGTGACTCGAATCCTGGAGTAAATTCTCCATGATTGGATCTATATTGATGTAAATCCTGTACAATCTGGCCCTATTGCCTAAGGTTAATTGCAACGTTGGTAGCCCATTATGACGACAAGCACCTCATTCTTTCATTTAGTTAAAAACAATTTAGTAAAATATTTTTTCCTTCGTAACAAACACGTAATAAAAACTAATAATCGGAATGAATCCGAAAAATCAAAGTCTGTGGACGAAAGTAGCAGTTGAATATATAAATATGTGTCGTAAAGTTAAACCTTCGTAGAGAGTTAACCTGAAACTTTCTTCATTGCTGCAGCCATACAAATACTCTTTATACATTCAGAGTCCAAATAACGCGGTTCAGTTGTTTTTCTTGTAACGTTTAAATTACGCAATGTACCTGTATAATTTTGTACGGCTTTTGTGTAAACATTTATTATTTTTATCTCGCCTACATTTGACTGGCCCGTTGGTCGAGTGGTCAGAGACCCTGGCCACGAAACCAAGGGTCGCGGGTTCGAATCCCGCTAGGGGCAAATGTTTCGTGTGATGAACAAGGACATTTGTACTCGAGTCATGGATGTTTATAAACGTATTTAAGTATGTCTATCCGTTCACCTAGTATCCATAGCACAAGCATAAGCTTAGTTTGGGACTAGGGAATTGGTGTGTCAGTCTGGAGGATTTATTTATTTATTATTATTATTACATTTTCATTATAATCATCACCTCGCCAGCCTATGTCTTTGCCAGTACAATAACTTAATTACTGTACGTACATATTGACGCATTTAACTCTATTTGCTGAATATAATGCTGATGGAAAGTCATAGCTTTAAAAAGTGGTAGCTTCCTGTACTGGGCCGTCTAGGTGGGTACCATTGCAGTGCCAGATATTTCACCGTGAAATAGAAGTTTGTTCAACACTTCTGAGTTTCGGAGAAGGGCACTATATGCTAGTGTAATTACTGGGTATATGAGACCTAATAACTGCAGCCTCAGTGTGGCGGGCGCAGGGCAGTGCCAGAGAGTAAATCCTTAGTTACTGTTTGGCACTGCAGCTGTCGCATGAGCAGACGTAACGCTTACCATCAGGTGCACGATTTGCTCGTCCCGTTACATAATTACATAAAAAAAGAAGGATGAAATCACGATGGTGTCAATATGTCGGATAATAGCATTAGCCAAATAATGGCTATAATGAAGTTACTTATAGGCTATAGAAATTATTTGGTCAAAGCTAATAGCAATCTCCTAATTCCCAGAACAGTTTTCATCGCTCTGAATATTTTAACCTTTTCTTAAGGTTCCAAATGGTTTTAATCGATTCATTCGATTCTAGTATTGCAATCTTCTCCCAAGATCCCAGGACAATTTTGATGAACAGTCTCCATCAATCCGTGTGTTACAACCTCCTCTCAACATCCCAGAACATATTGTTGACCAGTGCCTTCCCCTACCAGGTCGGCAGTCAGGCTGGGAGGCGACCGGCGGCGCGGCCGGCATCCCGCAGGGCCGCACGCGCGTCGGCAACACGCCTCGGTCCCTGCTGCTGGCCATGCACGAGTACACCAGCATCACCGACGAACTGGAGACGGTGTACGGCCTCTTCTCGCCGCCACACACGCCTAGGTAAGCTTTGACATGGTAGTTTAAGACCTCTAAAGTCTACGTAAGGCTTATTTCCGAGATAACGTGATAAATATTAGTCAGGCTTAATTTGGAAACTTTGGGAATAACGTCTTAAGTCTACGACAGGGTTATTTTGGAACCTCTGGAAATAAAGTGAGAAGTGTAGCTGGACTAATTTTGGACCCTCTGGAAATAACATGATAAGTATTTCCTTTTTTGTTACTCTTTTTATGTGCTGGCAATAAATAATTTTAGTGCCAGTACAATCTTTATTGTAGCATACAGGGCCTTTTGAGTACAGGGTGTTTCAGTACTAGACAATCGATCCTACATCATATCCTACACATCTACATAGCAAGAGCGATGGACCGATGGAATCCGAACAAAAATTTTGGACCTGGATAAAAATTTGCTTGATTTATTCGAGTATCGACTAAGCAAGTCATATATCTCTTCCATTAACATATTTATTGATTAACAAAATCCTGGTTAACCTACCACGGAACACATTTTAAGGTAGGACTTAAACACCCTTAACGCAATTCAAGGATTGCTCCTATATCTACATTACGTTTGAAATAATAAATATTAGTACTGTTCTGTAAATAAGAAAGAAAGAAAAACACAAGCTGGTACTGATATTTATAAATTCACTAGCTTCTGCCCAGGGCGTTGCTGGCGTGGTACATCAATAAAATATAGCTTAAGTGTTATTCAAATGTATAACTTATACTATTTTAAAGTTTCGTTAAAATCAATGCAGTACTTTTTGCGTGAAAGAGTAACAAACATCCACACATCCATCCATCCATCCATACAAACTTCCGCGTTTTTAATCATCATCTTCGTAGCGTTATGTCCCATGCTTAGAGGGGGTCCGATTAGACTATGATCCAGGATTAAGCGAGTCTGGTAATTACATTGAAGCGACTGCCGATCTGACCTTCGTAACTCTAAGATAGGGGAACCAGACAATTTTTGGATCATGGTTACAAATCCAAAGCTGTTTAAATTTGCAGGTTTCATCACGATGTTTTCCCTCACCGTCGAGCTAGTGGTATAAATACGTACATAGATCTGAAAAATCCAGAGGTACGTGCTCGGGTTTGAACCCGCACTCCTCGGTTAAGAGGCGCGTGTTCTGACCATTGAGCTACCACCGCTTCTAAAAACTTCCGTGTTTTTAATATAAGTAAGATACTATTATTCTCTAACTCCCAAAGCCGAGTCTATTTGTCCGCATACATTAATTAGCTATCATTGTGTACACAGCGCCATAACCCGGTCCCCTATTACCGCCTGTAGCGCGACAGACCCACAATGGGACAATTCCTCAGACAGTACAGCTAATTTCGCTTCGCCCAGTATTGGTTAACTCAATCTGCAGTGCGGATCTCATCTCCCTTGGAAGCGGACTGGGGTTAACACGGTAAAGTCTTGTAAGACAAATTTAGTTAGTAATAATTGGGATGGTGAAGACAATTTTTAATTATTTGATATTTTTATTATTAATGTTAGCTATATTTATAGATTAAATCAAATTAGATCCAATCTAATCTTATTTGGACAACATGACTTATCAGATGCAGCTGAACTTAATAAAATTATAGTTATTAGGTATCCCTTACATAATTTAATTAAGTTCAGCTTTTCTTAATCTTGGCTCTAGGTTCTTAACCTAGGTCGTCATCTTCCTAGCGTTATGTCCCGTGTTTAGACGGGGTCCGCTCAGACCATAATCCAGGATTTAGCAAGTCTGGTAATTACATTGAAGCGACTGCCGATCTGACCTTAGTAACCCTAAGATAGGGGAACCAGACAATTTTTGGATCATAGTTACAAATCCAAAGTTGTTTGAATTTGCAGGTTTCATTACGATGTTTTCCTTCACCGTCGAGCTAGTGGTATAAATACGTACATAGACTTGAAAAATCCAGAGGTACGTGTCCGGGTTTGAATTCGCACTCCTCGGTTAAGAGGCGCGTGTCCTTACCATTGAACTACCACCGCTCCTCCGATTGTGTATAAAAATAGATGAAATACAAAGATACTATTTTATGCTGTTGGTTGATGCGTTTTTAGGATAACAATGAACCTGAACGACAACTCGCTAGCACCTAAAAATATGCATATATTATATCACACAATATGAGGTAAAAGTCCCTGTTTTGGCGGTCCAAATAAACAAAATTTATCTGATTTATGTTTCTGTTAACAATATCCTTCACATCAACCCGGTGCATAATCGAATTCATTTGGGAATCGAAACGATTTTCGATTGTCAACCAGAAGCCGAATCACAATTGGGTGTAGATTGGGTACTTTTACATGTCATGAATACTGGATAGCGGCGCTCTGCACGGCCGATAGGGCAGCGATTCCGGAAAATTTGCATAATTTGTATTAATTTATGTCAAAGTACGTTACAACGATTCAGCGGCTGATTGATTATGTAACGGTCATTAATTCCCTAGAGTTGGGAAATGTGTTGTTTTGTGGACGTTCTGGGCTTAATTTAATCTTTACCATTTATTTCCCATGTGATTTCCACGTTTGCTAAGATTGCTACAACAAATTAATCTATCAAGCAAATTATAGCAAGCAATCCTATGCGTCCTATGCGTCAAAATTGTGGGTTCGATTCCCACCCGGATAAACATTCATATAGTGAATACTGTATTTTTTCTGTATCTGGGTATTAATTAACAAAATTAAGCATAAATTTGTAATACTTAATACAAATATATTTAAACATTTTTGAATTTAATATATTATTTTTTACTCGAAATCAGATCAATGTATATAAAGTGTGATTTATATATAGATTGTCTTTTTGTATAAATAATTATGAAATATAGAGCCCGGAATGAGTAGAAAGGACAGTCGACTAGCAGCTATGGTAAGATGCGATCACAACAATGAGTTATGTTGCATGTAATACATTAGCTGACATGTAGCACTACGCATAAGCACGTTACTTACGCAATCTTTACTTAACTGAGCAAAGTAATGTAGCTAAAAAGTATTAATACTTAAATATTTGAACATGCAACTATCCCCTCACCCCACTACTCTCCGTTAATATCATATTTGAGAACTAAGTTATACGGTCGCATTATGGAAATGTTGACACCACACACACATAGTAACTTAACATCACTTATATATATAAAAAAAAAAACACTTTTAAAGAGTATTAATTCAGAGATAGTTTTTAGTTTAAATTGCTTTAAAATCATCTAGTAGTTAGCCAATCACATACGCTATTGCCAAACTATGACACTAAAGCGCTTAGCAGCCAAAAATTAACCGAACGAGTAGCGTTGCCATCCCTTGCAGGTGGCGATCACCTAGCGTCTTCCAGCCAGTCCGTATGTATATTGGTACCGACGCGAAGGATTCAGCGGCATTTTTCTTTAACCACAGTACTCTCTGTTCACCAAGGACGCCGATCACGTCGCGCCTCCTGTCGCCTGCGCGTGCGTCGTCGCCCACCGCGCGCCGGCGCCACGCCAGCGAGATGTCCAACCCCGAGTTCGCGCTCTTCATGGAGAAGGAGCATCTGAGAGGCGCTGAGGAGGACGACTACATCATCATGCAGAACCTCATTCAGAGGCGGTGAGGCTCTTGACAGTACGGTGGTGGGAGTCTTTGTGATTGCTGGTTGGGATATTTGCGGTTGTGTCTTCTTTTGTACATAATCTCATTTGCTTGAAATAAACAAGATTGTTAGATTGTCATTAATTGAAAAATGTTGGTCGGCGCTTTAGAAATATGAAGTAGTTCATACATTTTCGCTTGTTGTTTCCTTGAATACAATTTTAAGAAAAAAAATTATTTAATTGAAATATTTCGACCTGCTGAATATCGTTTTATCTTTTGCTATAATAATTGACATAATATCTACAGTCATATTCATTTTCCATATTATTATCAAAAATCATTGCACAAATACTATCCAGTAACTATCGATCTAATATGTGAGCTTTTATGTGTATGTCGCCTCGCTTCTGTGGCTGTCCCCAAAGAACCGAGACTACAGCGCCATGTCGTCAGTAGCGTAGACTTGGCGTTTGTGATGGGCAGATACGAGGAGGAGATGGGCGAGGGCGAGGCGGAGGGCGAGCCCGGCGGCATCAGCATCAGCGTCTGCGTGAACGCCAGCGACGAGGCGCTGCCGCCGCAGACCACCACGCTGCTAACTGTCAGCGACAGGCGACTGCCGCACCAGAGGTGAGCTTCTTAAATAAACACGCGAAATACATCAGGGTCAGGTATGGAAGCCTTTACAAAAGATGCCCCTCATACAAGACACTGGACTGACTCATTGAAGTTCTTCGAAAATCCAAATCCGTAATACAACTGAAATGCCAGGTCTTGTCGCAATATGATGAGGGTTTTTGGTGTCAGTCATCAGCATGTAAAATTGAGTACCAACTTGCTTATTACCACTAACTTTTGTTTATTAAGCAATTTTCAAAGCCTTTTTTAAAGATATTTTTCTTACTGAACAAATAATTCCTTATCATACCAGACATTCGCTGAGGAGATCATCAGCGATCGACAGCCGCGAGCTGCCGTCCCCGCTACAGCCGCTGCTGGGCGACGACTCGTGCGGCGAGGTTCTGCTGCCCGTGCCGCGGCAGCCGTCCGGTGAGTGGCGCGCCTCTTAGGTCAGCTCCGTCTGGTCAGCCTCAGCAAGGCTAGAGTAACCACCACCACTATTATTACACCTCGGAGCATCGATGATTGTGTGGGGATCGCGTGCGGCTTGAAAGAGCACACTAAAACCCTAGGGCGTTTTCTTAGATAGATATAAACTGTGAAGCACCTTTGGCGGTAAGCCAAGGCTGACTTGCCGCCAAAATTGCTCAAAAATTCTCGCTAAATTGCTTGCAAAAAGGTTGAGATAACTGACAGAATTCCGTTTCCCAAGGACTTGAACTGGGCGGGCGGACATTCTTAGTGTTCTATAATTCCAAACCTTTGCCTTCAACCTCATATTCAATCGGTATTCACCTATTTTAATGCGATGTTACTAAACGCGATGTTCCATCTGGCAGGCGACACGAACGCGTCGAGCGAGCTGTCTCTGTCGCACATGGTGAGCGAGAACCTGCCGCCGCGGCCGTCCATCGTGCTGGACTCCTCGCAGCTGCCGCGCCAGCGCTCCGCCGAGCAGCCGCCGCAGCCGCAGCCGCCCGCGCCCGCGCGCCCCGAGACCATGTGCTAGCCGACACCGGTGAGACTACACATTATTATTACCCCACTGTATTAGTACTTACTTATTGATAAGTAACAGATAGTATCAAAAAAAGGAACAAAAAGTACAATTAAAACCAAAACTTGGCCGATTTCTTTATATTGTAGTATAAGTAATTATAAGCATATGTATTACCTATAGCCTTAGTCTGGTATGTACTTTGTAAGTGTCAACTACGATCCAAATTTACAATAACGGCAAAACGAATGTCAATTTGATATGCTATTAGATGTCAATTGTTGCTTGATTTGCTTGTCTTATTTTGTAAAAAAAATGTTACTTATCTTTGTTAAAGCAAAACCATATCTTAATATTTTATATATAGGTAACTGACACAATTTTAAATGCCATCAAAACTATTTAACTAACATATAGTTTTTTTTAAAGAAGTGACCAGAATACTGATTTCTTAGATTTTATCAGAAACAGAGTCAATTTAATGCGCATAAATAAGAATGCTCGAAAATTTAACTAAAACTTCCTTCCCAGGTACCCCATAACCCTCTCGAGACGCACTTATTCCAAAGAAGAACCCCGAACCGAGCGTTAGCCAAGTGTTCCAGCGGGCAGTGCTCACGAACTCGAAGTATTCATAATATAACGAACACCAAAAATGTTGATGTTAGAGTGTTTTGAAAAATCTTTTCCCGTTCGCGTTGAGAAGGCCGTTTTGGAACCCCCTTTTCGATGTTACCTTTCTAAGTATCTTGTTATCCTTGGGCATGCTTTACACTTGTTCGGGCCGACATAAATATATTACAGTGGGCTTGCTTACATCATAATATCAAAATAAGCAAACATTCATGTTAAAAGGTATATGAATGCAGTTGCATAATCAAGTTACGCCCAGACCCCTTTTTTTTCAAAAAAAAATTATGGGCTGTTTTTTAACTTAACTAACATAAATAGACCTTTATTTATCAATTTATTTTATACATGATCCAATAATATTTATGACGTGACATGTCACCCATGTCGAAATTCTTTTTTTAATTTAAGGTGCGTCATTTTAGATCTTAGAATATCCTACTTGTTAATTTGTTTATTTAACGATTGATTACTTAATTTTCATGATAATATTGCTATTTAATACTTAATTTTGTTACGTATATAATTTTTATCTCATAAAAATTGATCTTTACTACCGGTTCGATAAATGAGCTTAAAAAATATTCTAGTAAATAGTCTCAAAGTTTCCGTCGCTCAAAAAAATTATGTGGTAACTATGAAAATAAAGTTTTTTTTTACGTCTAGACGTCGGCCCGAAGTATATAGCACGCCTTACATTGACTGTACCTTCAGTGTGATCGTGTAGACTGAACCGAACGCAATTCTAAAACTAGCCATATCGTGGTAGATCTTCGGAACGTTGTTTACATTCACGATATTTTCCGAGGAAGACTGGTTGTTCTTGTTTCTCCTTCTATCATGCGTCTATTTCTTATCTTATAATGTTAACACGTTGAGATTCTAAGGCCGTATCACCATATCTTAACTTATGAAAAAGATTGCATTGACTGAGAATCTTCTTCTTTTAAAATTTTATATGTCAAGGAGACACCTACTGTGTGGAATTTAATTAATTTTATATGTATTTTTATGATGTTAGCATGAAAGTAAGGACTAAGTATGTCATGGGCCTTCATTTTGTTTCTTACACTTAAACTTATCACGAAAATAAGGTCTTAGGTGTTTAAAATGGCCCTTATAACCAATTTTAAATTCCCTTCAATGACGGCTATTACTTACAATACTAAAACTACATCCAATTCATATATGATATCAAAAACACCTTTTATGCACGTATCGAGTCGCGGATACAGTTGCATAAAACCTATATTATATATGCTGTATATTCCAGAATTTATTCGGAAACTTGATATTGATTCCATTCGAGGATCCAAGTGCGACGATTCATCTTTTATTCATTTGTGCAACTTGCAAAGTTAAAAGCGAACTTTATCTCAACTTCGAAGATAGTTTTATGTTCCGATTGGCGTCTGAATCAGTATAGATGGTGATGCGGCTAGTAGAATATGGAAGCCGGATGAAAAGCTTTGCCTATAGCGGTGACAGACAGATGAAGACAAATTAATGGCTATCGCAAACATTTGGTCAACCGGCGGATTCGTTGGGAATGACAGTTATAATATGTAAAACTGCGGTCAAGACTACGGCGGAATGTAAGTTACGCCTGGTGGAATTTTTCTTATATGAAACCAAAAGTTATTCAAAACATTTTTAGATTTTATTTATGTATTTTTCCAATATCTATTAAAACTCCCTATAGCGAATATGTCCCTACAGTCAATAATTAAATTAAAAATAAATTTACTTAAGTTACTTTCATCCACTTGCTGTTCATTTATGTATTGAATCAGCATGGCAGCTCCGCGTGTGGCTAGCTTTACATCCGGCTCCGTGTAGATATTCATTACATTCAAGTGAGTCTTCCTCATTAGTTTATACTAGTAGAATTCCGCTGTAAATACGCTAAGTGTCGCTGTTTATAGTATTTCCTTTAAGCACTCAGTCGAAGCGACGGCATTTGTTTCGCTGATAGAGAAATGAGGGCCTCGACAATCGTACTTTTTATAATCTGCCATAGAATCGTAGCGAAGTGTAGACATTACAAACCATTGTTTTGTGGGAAATGTGCAATTGCAGGATTAAGTATTCCATCAACTTGACAGAAACTCAACGCACAGAAACGCCTATAATGTGGTACGTTTTATACAATGTATTGCGCTCTCGGATTATAGGTACTATTAAAATCATTTGAGAACCATTTTAGCATGTGCTGCTTCGAGAAGTTCGTGATTGAGTTTTCATTACAGTTTAAAACCTGTGGTAGGTATAAATAAATCAATAATACCTATTTATTTATTCTGAATACGATCCAATAGGAATGTTGACTGGCTAGTCAATTGAGATACTTTTTAAGAGCTGTCAAAACGAAATCACTTCATAGATTTTGTATGGGCTTGTCAACGTGTGACGTCACTAGCTTGTATAGTCAACTGACTTAATATTAAGCAGTTTTTGTAAAATTTAAAATCTTAGACTCAATATGATTAAATATCAATAAGGCTTAACAGCATACTACGATACTTTCTTTTTCAGAAATGATATTTCAAAATTAAATATAAATGGTGTCACCATCCCAATTTGCACCGTTTTCTCGAGGCAGTTTCTTAAATTCGTGTGTATTTACTACAATGCTAGTGGTTAAAGTACGCTTGTCTACAGGCCCTTTAGGTTGCGGCCTTGAATACAGCGGAGAACCAAGCGATAGCGACTGCAAATGAGACGAACCGATACATATAAAATGTTTAATTTCACACATTGTTGACGCCTATAACCGGGCTCAGTCTCCGCCCCGCTTCCGCTTCGCTCCCCGCTATAGACAAGTCCACAGCCTTATATTAACAGTCGTACTTAATACTAAACTATACGATCTATGTTTCCGATGTCATAGGCTACTTGTGTACAGGTCTGAGGACTAGGGAGGACAAACGACAATACAAGTATTAGTGCTCACATGTAAATACTGTTGTCAGAGAGTTAATCAGTGGTTAATTAATGGAACTGAAGTTTAATAATAGCGTAGGATATCATAGATTGTAATTATTGACAGACCCAAGCGTACTACAGTCGTTTCAGTTCAACGTCGCAATAATAAGGAATTGAGCCTGCCGACAGAGTGAGATTTTATTTGCTTAAATCGCTTAGAATAAAATAGGATGCGATAAAAATATATCGCCGATACTTCGCATATTAATAAAATACAAACAATAGATTCATTTGTAGACATATCAGAACATACATTTCTTATCATTAGGAGAGTTTTGTGCAATTGTTTTTATCATTAGCTTAACTTTTACATTGTCGACCAATTTTTAATAATACATATTAAGTCTTTTGATTGTCCATAAAACAATGAAATAAATCGTAATTGATATCTGTACATATGCCTCTAAATACCGGTATTATCTTTCATTTTGATAAATTATACATTTACAATATTAATTAATTGTAAATCGTAATCTATTTATGTAGTGATTTGAAATAAGTTATCTTCAAGAATAATAATTATTATATAATGTAATGTTAATAGTATCAAATGTTTCGATCTTCATTGCTTAATATGTTGTACATAATTTATACCCAGTAGATCTTTTTTTTTTTAATTTAAAATCGCCGTAATCTCTGATTCAATAGTGTTTTCCAATTGGTAGTAAACGAGGTATGCATACTACTTCTTGGAAATGGTATGGCTATTGTCTAATGTACTTAATTGCAACATTTAATACTTACATAAGTTGAATACTTAGCAACATTTATTTATTATTTGTCCAAAGTTGATAAACATTCGTTCGTTGTTAGCTAAAACCAATTGGGGAACACTAGTTTGGTACGATGGCAGTTCATAATACCAATTTACTTTTACTGCATCAGTATTGGGCTGCAGTTTGGATGTTCTTCTCTGCATTATTGTACTGATAACTAAAGCTTTGGTTTCGTTCAAGCTATGTTGTATGGAGTTGTCTATGACAAGATGGCGTCGTTTCCTAAAAAAAATTTATTTAACATAAAAAATACCATAGGTACCGTAAAATCTCCGCCGTTTGATAGAACCGAAGCTTACCCATTCGCATTACCCAAAGGTCATCACAGTGTGTTCAACAAACCAAATACTTCGTGCAAGGTCTACAATTGTTTTATAAGCGCAACGTTAACATTTCCCTTAATTGACTCTGTATGTATTAAGAAAATTGATTCAACTGCGATAATGAAATGTTGAAAATAAAATCCCATTTTGTAAAATTTGCATGCAATTCGAATTTGATTAATTTAAAAATATATTCTGCTTACAAAATCACTATTCTTGACAATTAAGTATAGGTATTCCTACCTAACTACTCTATAAATCATACCACTTTAAATTAAGCTTTTTATACATGTCAATTATTTTACTATCTACTGTCTATCTATTTTATTAATTTCAAGAGTAACGATAATTTCTTCACAAATTAATTTTATGTTTACATGTAAACAAAAAATCACTGCAATAGTCTCAGTATAGACATTGGACGATATGTTTTCTGTGTCAGAGACACTCGTTTTAATAAACAAATGCAATGCAAAATAAATTTATTCAAATGTGAGTAGGTACATACATAGTTTTTACTACTTATCTATCATATCATAGAACCATATTTATTACGAGTAGAAACAAATAAATGAACTCAATATTAAAAGCAAAAATTAAAAGCAATATTAAAGTAAAATATTTTATTTACAATTTAAAGAACCACTTAGTCTAAGAAACCGTCTACGTACCTATCTGAAGGAAATGCAATTCACAAAGTAACATCGCGATCCAGTCTTTCAATCAATTGTTCTTTAATGAAATTAACGTAATTAATGACTTTAATTACTCAAGTTACTCAGAATAAAACATAAATAGAAAGTTGAAAAGAAAGGCCACATATTGTGAGTTTAATATAACTTTCACAGAAGCCATTCAATTAAGTGGTTAAACTGGCACCCTGAGAAAACAGTATTTATTTTTAACTCTGTTTACATATTGTTCGTCGGTAAAAGCGTTAGCTATACCATTGCAATTTTCAGTGGGCAAAATAAATAAGTGAACTTAAGTAAGTAAGTCTATCAATGGTTTCTACCATCTCGGTTTACTATGTAAATGGTTCTCCATTAACCTATCAAACCAAGAAGATGCTAATACGTATCGATTAAAACTCACTAAATGCATTTTTCACGGGCTATAGGAACCAAACTACTTACCTACTACTACTACCTTACAGTAAAGTGTTCTCTGAGGGAAAAAAGCGTAATAAACTCTTCCCCACCTTAACCCATTCAGTACTATTGGAACGGAGCCTGTTTTTTCAATCCTAACACAACAGTTACTTAAGCTTAGCAATGGAATTGAACGTTGGCAGATCGTGAATTTACTTTGTGAAATATGTACCGCTGTTAAATAACGTATTTTGTTTCTCTTTTAGAAACAAATTAACATTTTCACTTCGAAAAGATAACATCTTTAATCGCGTTTTTGAAGGTTGATTAGACTTCGCTTTAACTATAATTACTTACATTTGTCTTCAAACCAAGCGATACATTTTCATTATCATTAGCCGTACTACAACAACTGTCATTTTATTTTTCTAGAAGTCAATCAAGAATTATAACATATATTCATGAATATAATTTATGTTTTTACTTATTAATAACAAATACTCATTTATTATTTACACGCATTCTAATCAACAGGTTTATATAAATTTTACGAATGATTTAAGCGTTTATTTTCAAAAACGCTTCTTTCATATTGTTTATATTCCATTATTCTGTTTGCATAAATCAAAAACTTAACATAATACGAAATGTATTTGTTCATATTTGCATAGAAGCAAAACAAACGAGACGTGATTGCTTGATAAACATGCACGAATTCTCTTTCAGCAAACAACCACTGCTTTGAACGAAGAGAAGATACGAAAATTACTTATAAAATATTATCATACTTACGTGCATGAATCATCAAAATTATATTTTAGCAGCTCTTCTATTTGTACATTGTGGTATCATATTTCTATCTTCTAAAATCAATGGTTGTTGTAGATTTGTCACAGGCAAAATGCAAGCTCAGCTGTTTAATAAAAATGGGCTATTATTTAAAATTTGTAAAGATAAGCCATATTTTATATAGAATGGGAATCTGATAGAACTTTCCCCCTGTTTTACTGCAAATATGTAATGTGATGCAAATAATTTTAATTATACATATTTGACGATGTTCCGAAAATTATGCCTAGTCATTTTATTAATGAGCAGATGCTATTGCCACCTGCCTGTCACAGACATATCTAATGACGGTGACGATGAGAATTGTAAATAATGATTAAATGTTAATGTCATTTTTGTACCAAAACGAAGTGTTTGGCGCATGCGAGCCAATGATGCTACTTGAGCACAATCTTTAATAATATTTTTACTTAATCTTCAAATCGTCTTTATCTTAAGCACAATATTTTAATTATAAACAAATGGATTGTCCTTTTTGGGATCTTTGATTCTAGACTTGTTCATCTATTTTCCAGAGTGATAGTTCTACTTCGTCTGTGTTATGTAAACATATGTACAATAATACAATAAATATATTTGTGATATTAATGTTCTTTTTCATTTTTCGTATTCCTCTCTTGTATCTTTTTTGTCGAAGAAAAACACATCTCATTAAACCAGGCGTTCCCTTAACGTCAACAAACTCTGTGATGTCATTATGGACAGAGGAACCATCATTACCTTCACAGAACAACGGCATTTGAAAATGATATCTACCATTTGTTGCAACAAAGGTAAAGTATTACAGTATCCTGCCCTCTTCTTATATGTTTAATATTATATAATCGTTCAAGAGTAATTGCACATAAAGACAATAGGTAGGTGAAGTAATCACGACCCCCGATTAATGTCTTTTCATTTTGATTCACAATGCAATTGTTTTTAAATTATTTAATGCTGATATTTGTACAGTTGTGACGACTATGTAAAGCCTGGTAGCTGTCATCAATCTCTTATTAGTAAATGGTTGGGTAGATGGAAAAAATACATGCTTAAGTTAATCTTCGTACGTTCCTAAAACCGTATAGAGAATGTGCATGTGCATTGAATTTTCTTATTTTCAACTTTAATAAAAGAAAAGAGATTCACGGTAAACAACAATATAATCTTAAATCATGATCATTTATTGATTTATATATGAAGGATGTGTGAATGTTTGTACTATTGTAAGCACGTTATTATAACGTGATTCGGATACTTCAGTTGGGTTAATCACGAAATAATCAACAATTTCCAAAAGACGCGAATCTGTTGCAGTCTCTCGCAGCGGGGTATAGAGTAGGCGCATATTTATCATTAAAAAAACCAAAAGTACTTACTTGCTTCGTTTTTTACGAAAATTATAATAAAACTTCCCTACCAAAAGTCTGTTTCTTATCTCCTTTTCATACGATCTTAACCCGAGCGAAGTAATAACCAAAAACAATAAAAGCCAGCCTTTATCATACTCGAGTTTGTCCCGGGCCATTCATAAGCAGTAAATAGGCCTGTGTTTTATTGCTGAGCTGCTCCAGCTAAATAAGAAGGCATATTTATTAGCGGGAAAATGCTTTGAAAGTAAGAGCAGAGCTCGTGCCGTAACAGCCGCCCGTGGAATTTTTTATGTCGTTCGTTTGATATTGAAATTAGAATTCCTGCGTAATACCTACGTCCTATCGATATTTTATTAATATTCAGTCACTTCCTCGTACAACTATATTAGTGCCCGTAGTTCACTTCTAAGAAGTGAAACTTTATAAAAAACTATTTTAGTTGTATTTGGCGTGAAGTTTAGTAATAGTAGCAGTACCTATCTATAGGTACTGTATTTGTAGATATGCGTAGGTATATTGTTCTTGAGCTATACTAGTAAGCTGGGTTATAAAGGAACGTCAGGGGAGAATAATAATAAAGATAGTTACATAAAACCTTGTATTTATCCTACCTATTATTATTTCATATAGTGAAATGCAAAATTTACTGATTCCTACTAGGTATTAGTTATATGTAACTGAGTACGGTGCTCCCACTTTTCTTTTACCTAACTTTCCTTAGACTAACCTTAACTTACCTCCTGCCTAATGATGGCGAGGGAAGTTAACGCCTTTTATGAGTGAATGACTTCTTGAAAGATACAAAACATAAGTGACTTTAAATCTTTGAAGAAATCATTCACTCTAACAAGCCTAAACTTTCCATGCCATAGATATACATATATGCATAAATAGAAGTCCTTTCAAACCATGCATTTATTCAAGTTTTTTTCATTCAGTTACGAAGAATTTGATTAGGTGTTCATACTAAAACTTTATAATTAGTTTTATTCCACATAGACACATAACTCATGTAGAAAACTTTTACTTTTCCACTTTACATGAAGGTTGGTAAATTTGATTATTATTCAATGGTAAAACTTTCGATCGATCAAACTTTGTAGGTAATAAATTTCTCTTGAGCATACTGTGAAAGGCGCGTAGAGGTTCAATAATTCTCAACCGTCACCCCGAGCAAGTCTCTCTTGGGAGTTCTTAGCAGCAAGGAATGTGAACAGGCACTTCTCTATTGGCTGTTACCAACCACTCGCGATGCTTTTATGCTTTGACACACAATATTAAATGATGTCGCTGCAAATTTGTGACTCCGTCATTATATATTCTCCGTCATTTATATCCTCCACTATATAAAAGCTTCTATATAAAAAAGTGTTATTAGTAAAACAAAAGTAGGTAAGTACTTACTTACTCGTATATAAATATATTATTTTCGTAGTACTTACAACTCATATTGTATATTGTCTATACCAGTGCTTCTCAAACTTTTTATGCTATGGAACCCTTTTAGGAAGGGGAGTATGATATTTATGATCAGTACCAATTTTCGTGGAACCCCCAGAAAGGCTTCACGGAACCCCAGGGTTCCGCGGAACACACATTGAGTATAGCTGGTCTATACATTAGGATATTGCCCCTTATTTAATGTGCGTAGATCATTCATCAATTCACTGTTTTTTCTTCTAAAGCTTTTTAACATGAAAACATTCGAATACAAATATCTTGCATAGATTTTTTGCATTACTATCTATATGTAGCGATATAAATAAATAAAATAATAAATAAATAAATACATATCAGACTACATCACATACATTGATCTGACTTCGATGTAAGTAGCGTAAGCACTTGTGTTACGGATATCAGAATCAACAGTGGTATTACGAATATACCTATATGTACTTAAATATTGGTTATTAACTCCCAGACACAGAACAAACACAAGTACCCATTCGTCACACGAATGTTTGTCCTGGGTGGGGATCGAACCCACAACTTTTGGTGCATGGGGCAGGGTTAATACCGAAAGTGCCAATCGAGCCAATCAAAGTTAAAGCAAGAAAATCTACATATAGTTATGTTACCTGAATAATGGATGCAATTTATATTCAATAACCATATTCTATAAAAGAATACTGTTATTCAACGGTACCAAGAAATTTAGATAAGAATTTTATGGAGATGACCGACATCAAATACCGTTTAGCATATCTAATATTTAGCTAGTCATCCATCTATACATTGTGAAAATTTATAGATGAATGTGTTTTTCTCCACTACAATTTCATACCTAGTTAAATAATCTACTTTATATCTCGAATGAAAAGTCTGATGTAGGACTACTCGTATTTAATGAGATAAGTTGTTGACTAAAATAAAAACGACAAATCCTGCTCATTGCTTACCTGTAGTGTAGTATTTGTATGAGCTTAGCTTCATCGGTTGTAATACTAATTTTGTGACATGCCATTTCTACTAGTTTTTTCTCTTCTATAACCGACTCGTTCCAGTGCACAATATTAAAGTCATCAAAGGAATATCAGAAAGGAATATGAAACGTCAGATTTATTTTAAGCAATAAAAACGTCGAAGTGTACTTAAATATTGCTACGTAATCTAAGTTTAAATATTCACTGCATATTTATTTCATACACGTCCTATTCTGATATTCATCTTGAAAGATACTCATGTAGCTATCGAGGCTATAAAAGATGTTCACATGTATATTGCTTTAGAATACACTAATCGGTGGCTTCATATATAATTCATCCTCCTAGCGTTACGTCCCGTGCTTAGTCGGAGTCTACCGAGACCATAATCCAGTATTTAGCGAGTCTAGTTATTACATTGAAGCTACTGCCGATGTGTCCTTCGTAAACTTTAGATAGGGAAAACAAACAATTATGTATCATGGTTTCACATCCATCCATTGTTGCAATGTTGTTGTATCCGTTTAGACCACAAACCTGTTATTTTTTAGCTAATACAGTATTATCAAATGAGAAATTAATAATTACAATATAAGTACCTACTGATTGACTATGTAGGTTTTCCGCAGTAATTAATTATTATATAAATTGATTAGATCATTTAAAATTTCGTCTTTGGAGCCAGAGTGTAAATTAATAAGTATTAAAGTGTCACAAAAAGCATTAGGTAGGTACTTACTGGCCAAATAATAAAAAAATAAACGTGATAACAGCAGAAATACACAAAACAGCAAAAAGTTAAGAAGTATTTATAATTGCGCTTAGACTTGGACTTTCATGCGAAATTCGAGTCCAGTAAGCAAACAATTATTTATTAGTCGTTCCAAGTGACGGCGCAGAATCATGGCGGAGAGCGCAAATTGGGATCCGCTCATTTGCGACGAGCGATTTATTGCTCGCCACGCAGAATCCTGCTCAGCAATTAACTCGGTCGGGCCTGGAAAAGCCAGTCAAACAGGCATTTTTATACGTACATTTAAAATTAACTGAAAATTTTATGTAATGCAAATTAAAATCATTTGACAAACACATAGCGTAATTTTTAACAGAAAATATTGACTATTTACAAACAAACAGGTACAAATGTAGGCAATAAAATGAACTGGAAAATAGAAATCACTCAATGTATTTTCCATAACGTAACTTTTAATAAAAATTGAAGATTACAAACATACAGGTAGGTACAAACCTCCCAAGAATAAAACAATCTTTTATGTAGCTGGATTCGATTCTAATAACATAATTATAAAGCGCGCAAAGGTATAATATCAAAAAACAAAACCCAATATTAGCGTGTGCGGGATCCCTAGGACCCTTCTAGATATATAATAGGATAGATTACCCCTTGACGGGCGGGGCGCAGACACCACGGGGTAGGTATAATGGATACGAGGACTAACCATGTGTCTTTATCGTGACTTGCGCTGGTCTGCACTACATACCGGGGAAGGCCCATATAATGGTAAATATAAGATTACTTATCCATGTTAGCATTCGTATAATACCTTTACAGATTTAAATTTTACAGAATATGGTACTATACAAAACTCTAAAAATGACAGTCTCTCCTAAAATCGCTAAACCATTCCAGTCATTTGCATATATTTCAGAGAACTTAAATGGCTGCATAAACTGCATATCTAAAGCCGTGCAAATTATTACTGCTAGACGCGGACTTACGAAGTGCCACTTATGTGCAGTGCCTCCCTTTTCATTGTGTAAACTGTGAATTTTATTCTTCCCCAGAATTTCCCAATAATTTCATACCGTAGCTCAGCTTCTGAGCGTAAAACAATGCACATAACTTTTGCAGATTTACGGTTCTGGGCGGGCGAGCACATACCCCAACTGCAATATTCAAATTCAGCCGATAGATTTGGAATAATTCAGACATGTGTAGGTGGATATAGGTTAAATCTTAGCTTAAACTTGCCAAATTTATACGATGACTTCGTTCACGAGGCAAAAAAAAAATTCACAGTACATTCTTAGATAATATTTCTATGCAGTAGCCTCAGATCAACAGAAAATGATGTTGATCTGAGGCAGTATCTAAGATACTGGCTAATTTTAATAACGTTTAAAATCTTTAAAAATCTTCTGTTCAACGTCAAAAAGACAGGTTCGATAGAATATTTTACATGAAGTCGGTGTGTTTTTAATATCATATAGTTTTTAGACAGTATTTCTGTTTTTGTAATATTTTAAACGACCAAAATATGGATGCTATGGAAGTAGTTACTTCTGATGAGGAGATGGAAGATGCAGAAGAGAATAAGGAGAATGAGGAAGTATCCGATGACGCCACTCAGACCGGTGTCCACATCGCAGACGGCGCCAACTCACCGATTACCTTCGATGAACTGTCCACCGCCGAGGAGGTCCGTGAAGACATGCAGGCTAAACTCCAGATAGGAAATCCGCAATCTCTTCACAACTTAGAAGCAGACGAAGCTAATTCTCCTACAAATAAGGGCGATGGAGCTATAGACCAGCGAGCTTTTAAATCCAAAGACGCGATCCCAAGTACAAGCAAAGTTGTAGTAAGGAGAAAGGCTAACAGACCGAGAGTTCGAGACATGTGTGTATTACGTCCGATTTTGCCGAGGAAGTCAAAGGAAAAGGCAAAGCAGATGTTGAAAGTCATTGCTAGGGGCATAATAATCCCGCGAGGAGTGATCTTTCAACAGAGGACTCGGAAGAGGAGTCGACGAAGGGTGCGAAGGCCGAATATGAAGATGTTGCGGCTCGTGAAGAAGAGGAAGGTGTCTAAGAGTTCACTGCATACTATATGGGCGAGGGATAGGAATCGCAGATTCAGATCTAGATCGGCTGACTCCTTCCATTCGGACTATGAGTGTTCGAGATGCTGCAGATGTAATAGCTATCAATTCTCATAGTTTGCTAATGATTTTGATTTACCTTTATTTTGGGTCTTAATAAATAGTTTTTGATCTCTACACACATTTGAATTTTCTGGACGTAATTCAATTTTATAAACATGTTTCCCTTATATTATTTTCCCCACCTTTACGAGTAAATAATAATATTCTTTTTTTATTTTTCAACCACAAAGGAAATGTTAGTCTTCTCTCTCAAAAGGCGTATTCCTTATTTATTTTTTTGTATCTAGATTAGGTACATACTTTTATGAATTGTGTTCTATTCATAAAAGTTTCGAAAATTTTAAAATACCTACTGATCTAGGCATGGGATGTAAAGTACATATGTAGTATTTAATAAAACTAAAGTGCTTATCCTCATCTTCTATTTTGACATAGAAGTAAGTATTTACACAGAGTACTGAAACAATCAAATAACGCCGAGAAGTTTCCATCTCGTAATAGAGTTCGAGATTGGGGTGGCTTGGCTTTGAACAAAATCTTTAAACGCTGACGTTAAAGTATTTTTTATTTTCGTTGGAATATTACTCTAGCTCGACTCTCGGAGAGTCTCGACTCTTATATAAGCGTCCACTCGCATGAAGTCGTATGGGATTCGCAAGGTTGTAAAAAAGTTTTTTGGGCTTTTGCAAGATAATATAGCAATAGTTACATGTTGTTGTTTGTAAACTCATAATACTCAGTCCAATGATGTGAGCTATTTGAATCATAGTCTTTATCTTTTAGACAACTAATCATTTATTTAGACCACTAGACCGTTCTCAGGTATTTATTTGCATGGCCTGTGTTACACCTGTTATACTTTTAAACACGCTGTTTGTGTAACTCAATATTATACCAAATGGTTATAACGTAAATTAAAAAGGCGTTTAAAAATTAATTACTTACTTTATTGTAATACAATCGTTTAAAGTACTGAATTTCCATTTATTCTTATAGCTAGACTTACATGAATTACCGCAAGTTACCGACTAAAATTAATTGTGACATTTTTTTTTTGTAATTAAAGTCATATTCTTATTTTATTAGTTCCCATAAACTTGCCGCTTCTCAAAGCTCTTCGTTTGATGTCAAAACAATTTGTACTTGTGGAAAATAAATATCAAAGACTTCATCGAGTAAGTTAAGTAGATTGTACTTAGTTATTTTACACTATAGAAATATAAACACTCAATCAGATCTAACAAAGATTACAGCTACTATATAATTAATCATACCAAAGAAATGGTAATTAAAAACATTGTGTAAGTAAGGTACCTACGGCTGACTATACAAGTGTATCGCACTCGTAGCTAGTACTTCATGATGTAATTCAATTATGCGTCTTTCTGATATACCTACTTATAATTAATTATGCATGCATTACACAACACTGGATTGAAATAGTAGTTCCTTCTTACGCCATCAATGGGAAAACTGTACACTTTTTGAAGCTCATTACTTTAATGCTCATTTCATCTTTTTAAATACTTAAGTAGTCAATATTCATAGTGTGAAAAATCTAAGAGAACATCAAAATATTAAGCTGTTATTTGTACTTATTACCGCTAGAAATACTCGTGGTCTATTTCAAGTTTCTTCTCCCTGAAGATCCGCTGTCCAATTTCTGGCGCGATGTTTAAGGGAATTTTGTCTGCAATTAAAAATTCGATTAAGCAATTACATCTTAATTGACCAAAGATTTCTTACTACTAATTACTAGTGAATCACTTTGTTTCTCGGCCAGTGACGGATTTACAGTCTTGGCCGCCCTAGGCCCTAGACCATAATTCTCAGTACTAAAGCGTCATCACTTAATTTTTATCACGATTGGCCGCCTCTAATATCTGGCCGCCTTAGGCCCGGGCCTACTGGGCCTTAGGGTAAATCCGCCACTGTCCTCGGCAATAGTCCAGCAATATCAAAATAAACGTAAAAAAAAAAAACATAGTAAATTATATTAGACTCGGCAGCCTGCGATACACAGGTACAGCCGCTTATTTGCCGCTTGTGGTATAAAAACATGTACGCAAAATTTGATGTCAATCAGTTGAGGATCACAGCTTTAAGTTAGAAATATCGCACAACATCACATACATTGATATGACTTCAAGCTAAGTAGCTCAAGCACTTGTGTTACATATATCAGAATCAGCAGTGGTATTTTACAAATATATACCTAAATATTAGACATTAACACCCAGACACAGAACAAACACAAATATTTATACCAATGATTGTCCTGGGTGCCCACCCAGGACAAACATTGTTTGACTGGCTCCAAGCGCCAAGAGTTGTGGGTTCAATGCCCATCGAACCCACAACTCTTGGCGCTTGGAGCCAGTCAAACCTGAATTCATATGCAAGATTGGCCCCGCACAAAAACTGCAAGCGCATCATTTTTGTATGCTTAAAACCCTGATACTTGCAAAAAACCCTGGGAAAACTAAAAAAAACAGATCATTGTCACTCACCATTACACCGGTACTTCAGATTGGACCAGATGATCATCTCCTGCGAGAAGCAGAAGACGCCGAGGCGGCCGACCTTGAGCGTGTTGTCGTACACGTTGCCGGAGTCGGCCACGAGCCGGTCCTGCTCGAAGATCTTCAGCCGGATGAGTCCGATCTTGGGCCGGTGCAGCAGTTGCCAGCGGTACGCAGTCTTCTCGCGCCATCCTACGTTGCGGGGGTCTTTCCAGAGGAGCGTCACCTACGAAGGAGTTGAAATGTCTGATTGTATCATTGGTGAAAGTATTGTAGCTGATGCGCCTAGATTGTGCAAACATTTTGGTGCTCATGTTATTTAAGTCAGTTATGGAAATAATAACAACTTAAATTTTAACATGATAAAATAAATTGATCAGCCATTCAGAAAGCTGCATGTTTATATAAATACAGGTCTGCATAACATCAAAAGAATTTTAAAACTTAATATCTGTGCCCCAAAAACACTACCAGCAGATTGGTTAAGTAGCTATCACGTAAAAAAATAAATTTAGGTTAGAATTGGTAACATTAATTTATTGATATTAATTAAGTAATTTAGATGCTAAGGAAAACATACAAGGGTATGATACTTTTTTACCCAGAAAAATCGTTATACATACTGCCCCTTCTTAAGGGGACGAAGTGTTACGTATGTGATACCGGGTCTGATATGTAGTTTCGAATGCCGCCGTTGCGACGCACGCTGTTGCGAAAAAAATTTCAAGTGGTACGCCCTCGCGAAAAGCCGTTGTATCGAAAATCGCTAGATCGAATGACGGACTCGCGAACACACTGTCACGAAATTCCTATTATATGTAGGGTACGCTAGATCGATAGTCACAGTATTGAAATTGATTATTGCGATTAGAGTGCCTATTCACATTTATCGTATGGGAATCGTACTCACAACCTCGATGAGAAACAGCAACTTACGATGGGTTCGATTAGTATTTAGAAGGAAGAGAAATAAAAAATATTATTTTTTATTAACTTTTTGATGATGTACTATATATAGGTATAGAAAACAAATTTGTAGGTAACAAAAATAAAAATAACATCCAGTATCCGGATAGAATAAAATTAATATTAGATACATTAGTTACAACTCGCTTTATGGAATAAAAAAATACTGCCAGAAGCAGTACTGTTTCTCTTTAAGTAGCACAAATAACAATGATATCTGAGAAAAAAAATGAATACCAATCTGAAACATTAAATGAACTCAGTACCTATAAGCGAGTATTTAGAGCTAAAGCTCTTATAAAGTCCAAAGTGCTCATTTTATTTTTCCTTTTTAAAATAGCGTTTATAGCTTTTTATTTCATTTTCATTTTCTTAGGTGACGGAGTCTGTGGAATATTACCCAAATCTCAATTGAGACATTTTTGGGTAATATTTCACAGACTCCGCAGAAGAAAATGCTGATTTTATTGTTTCAGACTGGCATAATTTTTTTTTCTCAGATATCATTGTTATTTGTGCTACTTAAAGAGAAACAGTACTGCTTCTGGCAGTATTTTTTTATTCCATAAAGCGAGTTGTAACTAATGTATCTAATATTAATTTTATTCTATCCGGATACTGGATGTTATTTTTATTTTTGTTACCTACAAATTTGTTTTCTATACCTATAGTACATCATCAAAAAGTTAATAAAAAATAATATTTTTTATTTCTCTTCCTTATAAATACTAATCGAACCCATCGTAAGTTGCTGTTTCTCATCGAGGATGTGAGTACGATTCCCATACGATAAATGTGAATAGGCACTCTAATCGCAATAACCAATTTCGATACCGTGACTATCGATCTAGCGTACCCTACATATAATAGGGATTTCGTGACAGCGTGTTCGCGAGTCCGTCATTCGATCTAGCGATTTTCGATACAACGGCTTTTCGCGAGGGCGTACCACTTGACATTTTTTTCGCAACAGCGTGCGTCGCAACGACGGCATTCGAAACTACATATCAGACCCGTGATACCTGGGCTCCTCTGTAGCAGGAACCTTTTATTAAAGGGGCCGTGATATACCCCCTAAACCTTGGAAGCAATGTATTCGTCTTATGCTTTCGCAGAAGCATCGCAGGGTGTCTTCAAAGTAATTTCCTGTGGGGGGCATGTTACCTGGTCGGGCGTGGACTCGGTGTTCCAGAGCGCGTTGCGCAGCGTCTTGCCGGGGCCGGTCTTGGAGTTGACCAGCTTGAGCTGCAGGCCCGGCTCGGCCACGGCGCGGAACGGCGTCGTCAGCCAGTACGTCTGCGGGACCTTCTTCCACATCACCACGTAGAACCGCTTGTTGTTCTGGTACCTGCGGCGAGGGGCTGCTGTCAGCATACGGTAGCGGACCGCTACTACTAGCATTACACTACCACACGTATTGTTCTCTATCTATTGAAGTTTTAAAGTCCATGGAAATGCATTACTATTCTATACATTTTATATGAAATATCCATACATTTAACAAAAACTCCGTATGAAGAGAAAAAAATAAAGTTTTGACAATTCATTAAAAAGCATATTATGCGACTATTGTAGTAGTGTGTAGATACCTTAATTTTACAATAAGTACTACCGGTACAATTCATCATCGGTACCGGTAGCACTTAGTACCAATTATGTCAGACAGTAGGTATAATAATAGCTCCATTACTTTAATTTCATTTTAAGAAGATTAAGCGCTTTTTTGATAAAAATTGGTATCAACAAAAGCACTGCAAAGGGACTGAGGTATCCTAGGGTAGATCCACTACAAACTGACCCAAATATAAAGCCGATGTAGTCATCGTCGATGGGGCTGTCGACGAAGAGCGTCCCGTTGAAGTCGACGCCGGCGAAGAGCTCGTAGCCGACGGCCAGCCCCGGGTCGGAGTTGAGCGTCTGGCCGATCTCCGCGCCCTCGTCCTTGACGTACCACTGCGGGTCGCGCTGCGACTCGCCCTCCGGGTCCAGCCTCACGCGCTTGTATTGCCTGACGAATTGTACATATCACATAAAAACAAAACAAATCCAGTCGAATTGAGAACCTCCTCCTTTTTTTGAAGTCGGTTAAAAATACAAACAAACTATTTTCGTTCATATAGTAAACTTTATTTAACGTGTTAATTCCAAAAACCGTCAAGTGAATTAGAATTATATATTTGTAGAGAAATGCTGCAGGGCTTAAAGCATTCCTCTACAAGTTTAATGTGGCATATCAAGGGAACGGATTCGTCCGCGTATATTTAAAATCTTGAGTTTAAGCTACATATCTACACGAATAAAGACGTGGATCAGCTAGTTTGCAGTCTTTTTGGTCTTAAAATATGTACTCTTTAATCATTTATCATCTTCCCCATCTAAGTAAAGGTCCGCTTAAACCGGAAACTAATTCGGAAGCACGAGAATTGCATTATAACCCGTTTAACTACCACTGCTTTATAATTACACTCTGTATGTACCGATTATATGCATACTTACAACATTCATGGTATTATATTTATTTAGATATTTATACCTAAGTTACAAATAAAACAAAATTATGTCTTAGAATTATAGTCATCATCTTCACTGATTATACACTTCGACATGGACATGACGACGTTAAAACAATGACACAACATTGTGTAGGCAAATATAGAAGTACGCTACCTGAAGTCAGTGCGGAAGATGTGTGAGTTGTTGGGGCAGTTGTCGAGCTCGTTGATGACGCTGTCGCCGTCGAAGTCGTTGTCGCACGCGTCGCCCACTCCGTCGCCTGACATACAGACAACAAAAATAATAATATGACGATCTCAATATATAGGTACAATTTCAGTCATTTCAAACATCTGAAGCAATTAAATTTATTAATAGTCCTAAGAGATAGATATATTAGATAATCATTAAACAACCATACCAAGACAAATTGCCATTATTTAAAATAATAAAGTTGCTTCTTGCTATAAAACCTATGAACTGGCCGTTATAAGTATTTCTTACAGGCCGTCGATTTAGAAGTTTTTTACGCAATAATCTAGACACAAATTAAATTAACCAAAACAGAGAAAGAAACGGATATCGATATACTTTAAAAGTACGCGTATGGTCCTTCGAGACAGTACCCACCAACATACCTATAGCGACAGCGACACATACCGTTGGAATCTCTCTGGTCTCGGTTGGCGACCAGCGGACAGTTGTCCTCCTGGTCCGGGACGCCGTCGTTGTCGTCGTCGTCGTCGCACGCGTCGCCCTTGCCATCGTCGTCCGTGTCCAGCTGGTCGTTGGAGATATACGGACAGTTGTCCAGACCGTCTTGGACACCGTCGCTAAAATAGTTTGGAATATTTCACAATAAGTGTTTAAATGTAATTATAATGACATCATAATTTTCCATGTTATTTTATTATACATTGAGAGATAAGATTATTATGGTTTGCCAGCCTGAATATTACACTATTTTTTCTACAACTAGTGCCATTGAAGCTTTTTCAGAAAAAATATTCTATTTAAATGCATTGAATGTGTCTTCCTGCCTTCTATGGACAATTGTCCCTAAAATACTCTAAACTCACAGGTCGCGATCGACGTCGCTATCGCAGGCGTCGCCCACGTCGTCCTTGTCGGCGTCGTCCTGCTGCGGGTTGCGCACGCGCGGGCAGTTGTCGCACGCGTCGCCCGCGCCGTCCTCGTCGCCGTCCTCCTGCAGCGGGTTGTACTTGCGCGGACAGTTGTCCGCCTCGTTCGGGATGCCTGCACAATAACAATAAAATTTAGACAAACGGAGCCAGATTACTCCAATTCTTATCCTACACGATTTATGTATCAACTACACCTTTTTACTCATTAGGCGTACTATTTCGCAAACAGTGGTAAAAAACAATGAGACGTGTCTGACTCCCAAGGCTTTTACTATAGTGAAGAAACTCATTTGGTCCGGGATTGTAGTGAACGAAGAACGTTTAATAAACCAGTAAATATATATATTTTATAACCACGATCCAAAAATTGTCTGGTTCCCCTATCTTAGTCTTACGAAGGTCAGATCGGCAATCACTTCAATGTAATTACCAGATTCGCTAATTCCTGGATCATGGTCTAAGCGGACCCCGTCTAAGCACGGGACATAACGCTAGGAAGATGATGAACCATCTAAAAAGTACGTTTGATTGCGGCTTGTATGATATAATATGAGTGTATTTTAGTCTGTTCTCATCTGGTCCAATTCTTTTCAATAGTCGGATAGATTACTTCAGTAAAAGCCCAGAGCGAAATTTACTATGTAAATGCCTATGAAACATAAGGCTTCTCTTAAAAAATTACATCATACCATCATTGTCCATATCAGGGTCGCAATCGTCTCCCATTCCATCATGATCTGTGTCCAACTGGTCAGGGTTGTACCGCCTCGGGCAGTTGTCGCAGGCGTCACCTCGCCTGTCGCTCTGGTCTTCGTCTCTATCCGCCTGGTCTGCGTTTCCAGTCAATGGGCAATTGTCCTACAGCAATAGAAACAATTATGTACAGATTAAATTCTCAGTTTGTTTTAGTCGTAACTGAAGTCTAAATTAGACAAATTAGGGTAGAGAATGCTGTATTGTTGGTAAGCAAAATGTGGAACCTAAATCCATAGAACAACAGGTAATGGATATTGGTCCATACTGAACTAGGTTGGTCCGAGCTTATTAACGTTTGAACACAATAAATGTATATACATATTATATAAATTAAGAAAGGCGTAAGCAAGTAAATCATTTCCTTTTTATAGATTTCACGTCAACCTTTGTAAATTATTTAAAATATAATTTGAAAATTGTCATACGGCCCCTTACCGCCTGGTTGGGTATCCCGTCGCCGTCCGCGTCCGGGTCGCAGGAGTCGCCGATGCCGTCGCCGTCCGCGTCCTCCTGG
Organism: Glyphodes perspectalis; assembly: GCA_951394215.1. NCBI lineage: Eukaryota > Metazoa > Arthropoda > Insecta > Lepidoptera > Crambidae > Glyphodes > Glyphodes perspectalis. The sequence goes on from OX596217.1 coordinate 3,748,143, forward strand.
CCGGAGTTGGGCACGCGCGGGCAGTTGTCGGCGCGGCACTGCGGCTCGGCGCACGGCAGCTGCTGGTCGGGGTACCCGTCCAGCTCGCTGTCGCGTCCGCAGACGGTGCCGTTGCCTGCATAACCCATCTGGAAGGTGTCGTTGGTTATGATGACATAAGGTCAAAGGATTAGTGTTGTGGAGTAGAAAAACTTAAAGTAGTATTTAGCATAAATAGTGTTTTATAACTTAGAGTACAAATCTCGTTGGTCTGAGACTCAAAAATATGTAGGTAATCAACTGTGTTTTTCGTCTAACGTGTTTTAAATAAGGGGTGGCTGTGCGGTATTAGTGTTGGGTGTTGGCTTTGTGGGTGTGCAGACGATAGACATGCACCACCTTTCAGAATTTATCGTCTAATCCAGGTCAATTTTAGTTTTGACTAAAATATGTCGGTGGAGATCCTTGCACTCTGCCTACGCTTTCAAGGATGGTATGTATGTCGAAGGCTTGCTGCTTCTTGGACTCAACCTACAACTATAGGAATTAAGGTCGTGATGTATGTGTGTGTAGTATACTCACAGCGCAGACGCACTTGTGCCCAGGCCCGCAGATGGCGTTGAAGCGGCGGCAGTAAAGGGGGTCGCAGAGGCGCGTGAGTGCGCCCACGTCGATGTCGAAGTCGTAGCACGGCCGCGTCGTGTTCACGTAGTAGTTGCCCCCGCACGGCACACACGTGTACGAACCCTGGGATATGTAATAATTTATTAATTCCATAGTCTTGATTTGTTAATTTCCCTATTTTGCAATATTGCTACATGCTAAATCTGCTCATACTGATAGACGTGGTGCAGCCATTTATTGTAGCGAACCCTAATATGCTCATGAACGTAATGTTCATGAGCAAAAACATATATCCCTCACCTCAGATTAGAGAACAACTGAGTCCCTCACAACAAAACAATGCTAACCGCGTTTAATGCCCTACAATCGGCCATACAGCTTAGAGACTGGGTCTGCAATGCTGCAGCTCGCTAATTTCGAGACCGAGGCCTTTGACAGAAGATTTGAACTACTCAACTCAACTACATGAGCGTGTTGGTAACAGCCCCGGCTGCCCTCGTAGCCGCTGGGGCACGCTAGACGCGAGCTAACTGTACGTGTACTCACGGGCGTGTTGACGCAGAGGCGGCCGCGCGGGCAGACGGCGCGGCCGTCGGCGCACTCGTCGATGTCGACGCAGCGCTCGCGCCGCTCGTCGTTGCCGGCGCCGCGCCAGCCGCGGCTGCCCTCGTAGCCGTTGGGACACGGCCCGCACGTGAACCCGCCCACCTCGTTGCGGCACGACACCAGCTCGTCGCACGGACGGACTAGATCGCATTCGTCCATGTCCACGCAGCTGTAGCCTAAACAAATGTATGTTAAAATCGTCAAACATTTTCTTCATTGTATTATCGTTCACTTTTCTAGACATGAGGGGGGACCGTCCTTGGAGGGCCAATGGACGGACCGTCAAAGCCAGGAGAGGAAACTTAAGCGTCATGGAGTGCCCTATCACATTACTCAGCGTGTGGGACACACAGACATAATATGACCTATCCTGGATCCCTAGAAGTGGAGGATGAGAAATGCATTTTAATACATTAACTCTCTTCTGAAATTCCACTTACCATTCCAGATCAACCCCCGGGCGCAGTCCTCGCACTCGTAGTAGGGGCTGGCGGCGCTGGGGCGGCACACGCCGTTGCTGCACGGGTTGCGCCGCTCGCAGGCGTGCGCGCAGCGCTTGCCGTCGCCGTAGTAGCCGGCCGGACACGACCCGCAGCTGGGACCGGCGGACGTCTCGTGGCATTCCACGCCTGAGTGCAGAATAATTGTCAATGAAGGGAGATTGCAGATGTGTGACAGTATTTCTGCGATCGCTTCCATTGGATAATTGTGAACTGTTGCAGACTTCGCAGCTGACGATTGTCGGCTATATACTGGGACGCATAATAAATTATGCATCGCAACAGAGATTGCAATGTTGAATCCAGCACTGCTGGGACCTATACCTGTTGGCAATCAGCCCGTAACAGTCAGTCGTCTACCCGTATTATCGATTTTCTGTCTTCAAACTAAGTGTCACCAGTTTTTTTTTAAAACCTAAACAATAAATCATGAACTTAGATATATCTGATGTTACCTTGGAAGCATGTATCAGCGGCGCACAGCTGAACCCTGTGGCACTCTTGTCCATTGCCAGTGTATCCTTCAGGACACGTTCCACACCGGTACTCGCCGTTGGCTAAGTCTTCACATCTTACACCTGTGGGGTATCAACATTACTTGATATCATACTAATTCTTATTTATTTGATAATAGTAGCCGAACAGAAATTGCAGAATAATCCAGTAAAAATCACGGAATAGTACCTATAGATTTTAATCAACTTAATATTTAGGCGTTGAAATCAATTTAGTACGAGTATTTTTTTAAGTAGCTACTCAAAATAATATAACTAAACGAGACATTAAAAAACAAAACAAATGAATCTTAATGTTAAAATACTTACGTCCACCGAAGCAAGGGTTTGAGCTGCAGGCCGATATGCAAGTCTGCCCGTCGCTAGACTGTCCTGCCGGGCACCTATCGCAGCGATACCCTCTGTCCGAGTCAGTGCAGTACTGTCCTAGTAATAGAACATTTATTGGTTAGTTGTTTCCACCACACACGTCACCAAACGGTACACCACGTTCATGTGCCGAGATTATTAAATCACGTTTACATAGAATCCGTTTTTATAGGTACAACAATTAGAAGTTAATTCATTTTGCTATATGTGAGTTGAAGCGAAGCGAAAGTAATTGATGTAAAAAATATATAATATAAAATAAACTATAATTTGTATGCATAATATATTTTATCTATCTTAATGTCAATCCTATTATAAATTTTAGCGCTCAGGTAAATATGTTAAATTTAAAATAAACGATACCCCTATCGTGTCAGTGTCATTCAGATCCAAGGTCCTATTATAAGGTTTCCTTGATCATCCCTTCCGACAGTAAAATAAATCGGTTTATATAATCTTGCTCCTACGATCGGGAAATCATTAATTAAAGGCGGTGAAGGGGTTCTACTGAGAAACTTTCTACAGTCCCTGGGGCGTCGCTTATACTCCTTGTAACTGATGCGCACACGCAACCCTTACCTTACCTGACGGGGCCTTTTGTATACGTACAGTTTGTGAATAGGGTTATCCCTTGCTTGTTAAGACAGTACTTTATAACCTTTATACCTTTATACCTGCTCTCTGATAACAAAGCTACTCCCAGCCATCATCGATAGTCCTCCCTCAAAAACTCAAAATCAGATAGTCAGGACCTTATACTTCATGTACTTACCCCTGGCACAAGTACCTTATACTTCATGTACTCACCCCTGGCACAAGTATCATACACTTCATGTACCCACCCCTGGCACAAGTACCTTATACTTCATGTACCCACCCCTGGCACAAGTACCTTATACTTCATGTACTCACCCCTGGCACAAGTACCTTATACTTCATGTACCCACCCCTGGCACAAGTACCTTATACTTCATGTACTCACCCCTGGCACAAGTACCATATACTTCATGTACTCACCCCTGGCACAAGTATCATACACTTCATATACCCACCCCTGGCACAAGTACCTTATCCTTCATGTACCTACCCCTGGCACAAGTACCTTATACTTCATGTACTCACCCCTGGCACAAGTACCTTATACTTTATGTACTTACCCCTGGCACAAGTACCTTATACTTCATGTACCCACCCCTGGCACAAGTACCTTATACTTCATGTACCCACCCCTGGCACGAATACCTTATACTTAATGTACCCACCCCTGGCACAAGTACCTTATACTTCATGTACTCACCCCTGGCACAAGTACCTTATAATTCATGTACCCACCCCTGGCACAAGTACCTTATACTTCAGGTACTCACCCCTGGCACAAGGCCTCTTGCTGCAGCGGATGGGCACGCACCGCCGGCCGTCGCCCTCCATGCCGGTGGGGCACGCGTCGCACGCCGGACCCGACGCCGTATCGCGGCAGTACACGCCTATGTGTGCCATACTTTAACATTAGATGTTGGCTACGTGACTGAACGGCTGTGTTACCAGATAGTGGCAGTGAAGTTTTAAAATGTGAGGTTCTGGCGGTGGGGTATCTATACAAGTTTAAGCCCATAGCAATTTAATCAAGTCCTCGCCCATGGACAGTACGAGTATTCGATTTAAATTCTAGAGCATTGTGGGCAGCCTGACTGTAGTTACAGTACTAGGTTCTGGGATATAGCGAAATAGGCAGATTTGTAGAATATATGCAGAGACTGACTAATATTTTTAGTGAGAGCAACTGACTTTGTTTATTATAGGTACGACTGCAGACCGCATAGCAAATCATGATAATACATACAAAGCAAAATCATATTTTGGTTGCCTATTGACTATAAATAATAGATCTCACTTTCCAACAAATGCGTTAAATGCTCAAATTATTTCGTTCACATATTCTTGTATAACACAAATCGACATTAATATCGAATGTACATCAAAGTACTTAGATTTGTTCGTTCGTTCGCTAAGTTGGACTCTTACTATAAGAAGCCTGCAGACTCAAAGCGAAGTAAGAACCAAGTTAGGAGTACTTAGCTTTAAAATCGCTCACTGACTTTTGCAAAGTTATTCCGACTCGCCAACTTACTTAAGATAAGCTTACCAGTTAATTCTAGATTTGCAAAAAATATAATGACAGATTCGTTGTACTTTTTGCAATCTATAATTTTAAGCTATATATCTAGTATATAATTAACTTAATTTGCCCGCAGAGTGACGCCGCCCACACGGATAGATTGAAAGACATAGTTAATATTCATAAATTCATAAGCAAAGCTAATCAAGCAACTCAAGTTTCAAATCAAAACAATGTGGGTGAGCGTAACTCTGCAGGCACTTGTGAGGTTATATTGAGGCAAATGAAACGCGGAGCATGTACGAAAAGTTTAATAAGAACCCACAAGTACAAAAGTTGCTTGATTACCTTAAACCTAATGTTAGATGTGACATTACAAAACGTTTACTTTTAAATTTTAATGATCACTAACTAATAGACAGTGTTATTTATGAAGAAAATTTATTCTCCGACAGTTAAAATAACGACCGTTTAAATATTAAATTGAAATGATAGAAAATTAACTTCGATTCAGTAAACAAAGTTAGAATGGAAGACAGTATTGCACAATAGTTTCCTTTCACACTACACACCACAAACTAATTTCAAAGCTTCCTTTTTTTTCAGTCTATTACTATCTAATATAAGTAAGGCAATGAGTCAAATAAAATCACATTTTAAAATGTAATACATATGCGCATAATCGAATGCTTATTTCAGTCAACTGTCAATCTAATTCAATCATTGCTAAAGGTCATAATTTACTAATAACTCAAATCCCCAAAACGGTTACATTTCGTAAAAAATATTACAATTTAAACCATGGATCGCTGAACACTCAGAAAGATCATTAGCCCAGGTATATTATCCTTGAGGACATTAATAACGTTGTGGATGTTCATTTTATTGTTTTTGTTTATAGCACTACTAAAGTCAAATCATTATAATGATTAACGTTATGGAGGGTGAATATGTCTGATCCTAGGGCTACAGAAAGAAGTTTATTTTAAGTAATGTGCAGTAATCAATAAAATGGTAGGGATAGCAAATATTTTTCCTAAGACATGCTATTGTTATAAAAATATTGACGAAGGTAGTTTTTTTAAAGCTTCGATCTGCTCTTTTTCTAGCTCTGATCACTAGCCTTACTGGATGTACTTTATTTCTGGGTATAACCTTTTTATCCAAATTATGATGAACGTGAAGGATTGTGAATAAGTATTGGTAATTTAGCACTACTGAAGGTTAGCAAGGTAGTTTCTAGCTACGAGATGCATTTAATAAAATGATTTACTGTGAAGATAGTGACGTTTCTGATGCTAGCACTCCGAAATATTTACCACCAATAAACTACCTTTAACAGTGCTAGTATTTAGAAAAATATTTACCATCCCCGCCACTTATCATTGTATTGATTAACGCAGTAGTGCTATCACTATTGAAGGTAGTTATTTGTCGCTATGAGCTATCAATACAATGGTGATGCTGGTTTGTAATATGATGCAGTGATGTATTGTGAAGGTCAATAACCCGGGTAGCAGGTGCTGCCGGTGCAGCGCTCGACGGGCGGGCGGTGGCAGCACTGCTGCAGCTGGCCGCGCAGGCTGTCGATGGTGCCCTTCTGGTCGCCCACCTCGCGCAGCAGCTGTTCCACGCGTCGGTTCAGGAACTGCAGCTGACGGATCACCTCGTCTGCGGGTTAACACGTTTTTGATAGCTGGGATGTTATTGATCATAGTGAAATGGTTCATCAGACTCCGCGACGAAAAGTCTGAATAGTTATAAAGGTATAATCACTGAGAGAAATGGTTCTTGGAAAAACCGCTATTCTCTTGGGTCTCAGTCCTTGTGTTAGGAATGCCTTCACTGGTTCCGATATCCATGGTACCTATAACTGCTTAAGCTGCTTGCTTTAGTATCAGAATATGGGATATTCTGTCTATGGCTACATAGCTAAACTAAAGAAATATGAACTCTTCGAAGCTTTTATCCTAAACGATACCTATGTTAAGCTTCAAGTGATCTATAAAAAATTCAATTTAATACTGCCATGTGGAAAAATATAAGTGCTTAAATGATTCCTATCCAAAAATATCAAATCCCATTCATCAATGTCCTTTGTGTTCCAATAAGTGGTTATTCATGTTATTAATAAATAAAATCAAGTATCCATACCATTCTTCATACAAAAATAACAAAAAAAAAATTACTTCTATAAATATCAGCATAGCAAACATTAAAAACAAATTTAATCCTAATATTTCATGAAGATTATCATTTTCGGGTAAGAAAATAAGCGCCTGCACTAGACTCTTTTGCATCAAACCGGAACGCTTTTAACATATAATCTAGTTTATTAGTTCATGTATCCCGTTTCCATTAAATTCTTGAAAGTTTCCTGCTATAAAGCTTTCAGATACTGCAGCCCAGTACAAAGTGAGCATGCGTTAAGAACACAAAGTTGCAGCGAAAGTTCTGACTGGCTCAACGCTCTTCATCGCCAAACTTAACTCCATTGGAAACTTTTTAATCTTTCTTTTGATGATAAAGTTACTGATAATGTAATATAAGTAACAAGTGCAGTACGTGCGCTTTTAGAATATAGTTCGGGATGTTTCTACTTTAATTCGTTTCTTTAATGACATAGTAAGGCAAAATGCCTTACAATACTATAAAGAAGTAAAATGTGCTTTGTTTGGCAAACTTTAATACATTAACACATACGTATTTTATATTCCTAGCATATTATGTAGATAAGCACAGAACATATTTTTATCGCCCTTTGAGTCAAATCAATCTTAGTGCTTCTTAAATAACGAACGGAACAAGTTTGGAAAATAGATAGGTAAGTATTCAAAGTCTAATAGATGTCTACTATTTCATAAGTAATATGCCTAAAATTAGGAGATAATCTATTTTAGTGTCGTGTTAACTTTCATCAGTTAGGGCATCATCAGCAAATCACATATAAACACTAAAAACCGTCTCACCATCACAAGTTTCAATAGCATTAGCAGGTATGTCCCCTCTCTGAGTCGCAGGCGTGGGCAGGATTCCGCTGTCGATAAAGTTGGTCCTGTAGTCGTCTCCCTGCATCTCCTCCCTCTTCCTGCGCGCGTCCTTCGCAATGAACTCTTTCACCTCTTCAACGTCCGACTCTTCGGATAAGACTGTAGGGGGTTTGACCTCTACAACATCGTCTAGAAGGCAATCCAGGGACTCGAGACCAGCGCGTTCGGTGCCGAACACTTCTACTGGTGCGTTTTCTTCGTGATACTACAAAAAACAATATTAAAGCAATTGTGTATTGCTGAAGAATCTACAAGTCGTAGTTAGAGTCCAGAAGAAAGAGCTGAGAACATGTAACACACTGTTTACAAGACTTATATGTAGTTATATAGTTAGATGAATTTCGGTATAAGAGGGAAAAATAATATGAACACTATCTACTGTTTACGTGTGCCTACATCTGTTACGCAAGCTCTATTATCGATATGGTAGTCAAACTTTGAAAATAAACCCATGAAACCGACCTGAACTGTGAAATAATGATGAAAAATAAGTAATATTGTACCAGTATATTTCTCCACTTACCAACTTCAACTTTTTGCTGCTCAGCACCTGTAGCAAGTTGTGCCTGCTCGGCATGTCGTGCGCATGGAGCGGATGACACCCTACAAATAGCTTCACCCTCTTTGAAGACACCACCAGAAGCAGGGTAGTCCGCGCGTGGGACCCGAGCCCCCACGACACTGACTTTAGATGACCATCATTGAGGCTTTCCAATGAAACTGTGGAGAAAGGAAAAATCTTAAATCTAAAAAGGTTCCTTTTCTAGATTAGTATTGTTCATACCGCAATACGATACAGGAGTTATCTTATCAAAAAGGTGGCCGGGTCAAACTCGTGCGGATTGAAGAAGGATTGTTTATAGTATATCGGTATAAAAGGTTACAAACCGCCTCTGATATATTTACAAAATATGTCTAAGAATATTATTTCTATATAATGTAAATTTTAGCTAAGTAATTATTGTCGTTTATTTTAGAAATTATTAATATTTAGTTAAAAGCTAGACTACCTATAACGAAAGCACCTGTCAGACTAAAAACAGAATCATAAAGCGGAATTAGCCGATCAGGATTGACTAAACTATCACAAGATGACTGAACCAGCAATCTATGTATAGCTCGAGCTAATTTCCAAACAAATGCATCTTTAACAGCGGCGCATGTTACTGATGGCGTTGTAAAAAGCAGTTAACGGCTCGCTCGGAAATCTCTCGGCTTGTATATCACTGATTAGAGCTTAGCGGGTTCACTGGAAGGATACAGCACGGCCGGGTCCATTTGGCTACCGGCCAAAACTGAAGCCCATTGGATGCGCTCCACTTAACAGACGCGCGACATGTGCCGCAAACACGTTGCCTGAAAATCTGATGCCTACATAATGTTCGAAACAAGTAAATAAATAAATAAATAAATAAATAAATTCTTCAGACTGACACACCAATTCCCTAGTCCCAAACTAAGCTTATACGCTTGTGCTATGGATACTAGGTGAACGGATAGAAATACTTAAATACGTTTATAAACATCCATGACTCGAGTACAAATATCCATGTTCATCACACGAAATATTTGCCCCTAGCGGGATTCGAACCCGCGACCCTTGGTTTCGTGGCCAGGGTCTCTGACCACTCGACCAACGGGCCAGTCAAACAAACAAGCGTTATACATAGTCGACTGCGAAGTGTATTCTCAAGCTTTGTTTCCTTATTTTATTTACCAATATGACATAATATAAATGTAACACTTTCTGTACGTTAAATGGAGTTGTTTTGTAGGTGTGCAAGAGAAGTGGCTGAATCCATTTGTTCTTTATGTATTTGAGAATAGGGGCTAAATGTTAAAAGTCTACAATCAGCTGTACACTTCACAATTTATAAAAAGTCTGTTTCTATGAAAGCTATATGTAACTTTAAATAATAATTCAAATAAATTCCCAAATGTTATACTTTTAAAATCGAACTTAATAAAAGTTGAGCTCACATACTGAAAATTTACCCTTCATAAATAAGGTACCACGTAATATATGTATTTCCGGACGAGAAGTAGCCACAGATATACATATTTGTTTTACCTTTATTACTCTTCCTCATATAGTAAAGCGAGACGGAGGTGTCCTGTTCGCCTCTTATATGCAGCAACTCTTCTCTCCTGTTCCTGCTGTGAGGGCCTCGCAGAAGGATGGCCACCTCTCCATCCCCGTGAGCCGAGCCTGCCGTCGCCACAACATTGTTTGCTGCTTCTGAAAATCAAATAGTAGTTACGTTAGCGCTATAGGTTGTTTTTTTTTTAAGTGTAGACGATGCTATTAAGGACAGAACTAGAGAAACTATAGATAAAGGCGCAAGGTCTCCTCAAATATAAATTGAACCTGTTGCCCACATACTTTTTATAGATGGCTCATTAAAGCAGCAGACGTTTTCGTAACAAAAATGTATCCTATAGCTAGACTTAATTGCCTTTAAGAAGAAAGATAGTTGCAATGGCTCACGTTAATACATAGTTTAAATATGGCCGCCGAATATCGGTCATCTAACTCAAATGGCTGCATTCTCCCTTTCTTATTTCCATGAAACTAAAATAGCTACTCAAAATCTCTCCGTTTATAAATGTGCTTTAATTGGCGAGGGAAAACGACTTAAACTTTAGAAATTCATATTACGCTTATTACCCTCTACCAGATGTCCAGATGTGACCCATGTAACTCTATTATGAATGGGTCCCATTTCTGAAGCTCAATTTTGTGGAAAATATTTTGTTATATGAAAAATTTAAAATCATCCTCTGTGCTGTATGCAGACAAACAGCATGTTTAACAAGCCATTAGAACCTTATTGATCGCCCATTGTAACACAATTGCTTTAGCAGTAAATTGCAATTTGCCCTGATTAGCAATTCCCTCTCTCGCTATAAGTAACTTGGTTAGATTCATGGTTAGATTCACATATGATATAATTATTTATCTACATACTAGCTGCCCCGTTGTCGGATTTTCAATACCCATTTTTTTTTCGCGCAACTTTTTTATTTTTTTCTTTATTAAGAACCTTCACCTGACAATAACAAACACAACTAAAAAACAATTAGCGAAATCGGTTCAGCTGTTCTCGAGATTTGCGCTTAGCAACACATTCAGCGATTCATTTTTATATTATAGATATAGGTACATGATTCATTTTCTTTCTTGTACTTTTTTATCTCCTATTCCTAATCAAGACACATTTTGAACAAAACCCAAGATATGACGAGTCTGAATTGATACAGATAATAACAGCTGAGCAACAACAAAAATTTGACATAGCATAACATAAAATCACGCCAGAGTCAAAGGGGCAGCTGGCCTTTAACCACATTCAGTCAAAAATCAAACTAGACTGGGTTAGATAGAAAATAGTGAAAAAGAAGTGACAACCATAGTACCTACATAAGATGTATATTTAAGACTCTAGTACTGCATCGATTGGATTATGGAATTGCCGAATGTTATCTCATAGAGATGCTGTATGTAAACTTCTTTCTAAAATTTCGAGGTATTTACAGATTAGTATCGCGCCTGCCGCATGTGAGGTGCCGTCCATATCCACTGTACTATCATGGCTATACCTTTACATAATTCAGATACAAAACTAGACTCAATAACGATATATTATAAGAAAACAAACAAAGAGATTCGGCTTAATATCATCAACATATGAGTTACAGAGACCGAATAACTTGGCATTTCTTTCAAGTTTTTATATTCAATATTGGGGTGAAGCGTATCGCTGATAATACACTCGGCAATAGATTTCAATGAAGCCACCCAACTTTTTGAATATTTTAGCATACCTTATTTATCTTGTTACAGTTTCAGATCAAGAACTGTTACTTTAGACTAGTATGGAGTTAAAAAGTAAACTAAACTCGACATTGTTAGTACAATGGTTAATTGAAACCGAAATTTAAACGAAGTAAACGCCTAAGTCGCGAATCGGACGGCCTAAAACAACCAAGACCTTGAAAGGGCATAATAACAATGAATTAAGTAATATTGTTTTAGGAGAGAATATTGTCTTACTAAAAGCAGATAATTTACTTTATTATAGCATCACAATAGCTATCTTTTCTTGACAGCTACCCGAATAGGGTTGACATTGGCTAAGGCTTAGTTAAGTAATTGGATTAAAACCAATTGTTTAAAAGCAGAGGAGTATGGCCATCTCAGAATAGCTCATTCAATTAAGCTCTCTCAAATGTTCCTTTGTGTCTTGATAAATACTATTTTATTTAAGTTCTTATATGTACTTAAATAATATTAAGTATTTGAAAATAATACTTATCTACTCACCGATATTCGAACTAAGGTTATTATGTTATGTAAAATACATGAAGATAATCCAAAAGTGATTCATGGGGTTTGTGTGGAATTTGACAATAAATAAATAAATAAATAAATTGTATTACTTGTATTTGTAATTTAGGCACCGTCCTTATAAGTAATTAGGTATTTGCTAACAAAAACACTGTTAAGAAAAAATATATAACAAAGTTCACTAGTTCAGGAGATAAACATAAACAGTACACAATCATAAATAAGCAAAGCAAACGTTCTTATTGCCCTTGTATTAGAGTTTAATATTATTAACTAATTTTACGCCAACGGATAATTATAATATTGAATTCGTGAATTGTGTAGATAAGAGTGCTTTAACCCACTGAACCTATAGATGTCTGATAACATTGTTGCTAAATCGATTTATATTAGATTTGTTATTTATTATTGTCCATTGGTTAGTTGGAAGTAGCTAAATGTGTGTACTATTTTCAACCGACTTCAAAAAAAGGAGGAGGTTCTCAATTCGACCGTATATATATATTTATATTTATATATATATTTTGTGTGTTCGCGCATAACTTCAAATTTATAAGTATTAAAATACGTATTACTTTGGCCTAAGTAAATTAATTTTTTACTTTTATTAGGTTCGTTTTTGAAGTCGGTTTTTTTGTTAATATGTTATAGGTACTCTCGCGTTTTGAATATTCTTATAGCTTTAGTTATTTTACTTCAAATACTTAATATACCATACTTATCTATAGATTCTATCCCCTGGCCACGACAACCAGAGATCCTGGTTTCGAATCCAACTGCAGTTTGATGGGCAAATGTTCTTGTGATGAATATAAGTACTCACTAAAGGTACTCAAGTCATGGATAAACTTGATTAGGAAAGCGTGTTAGGTAAAAAAACAGTTTGGGGCTAAGAGATAAGTGTGTAATTTGAAGAAACTAACACTACTACTGATAGTTTTTATGCAATACCTATAAATAACCTATTAACCCATATACAGTATCCATCCGCGCATTTTCTTTATTGTAAATAATTATCATTATTTTTTTACATCAACTGAGATCTACGAAATTCATTATCTATTGTATATGTACATTCATGTTCATATACATATAAGATATATAGCCTACCGATTTACCTAAACATACACTCACTGTACTGTTAACAGTCAATCGCCTGCGATGAGAATTCGTGTTAGTCGTTCTAAAACTTTCTAACATATGTAATAAAGTTCAAAGTTGAACGATCTATCACTTGTTAGCGTAATGATAGATTCAGTAAGTTTATTTTGAAAACAGCCGGTGGTGAGTGACACAATAATAAGAGCATGGTGACCGGCGGTTATTCTTGACCGCGGTGACACAGGCCCGGGTTTGAGTCACGGGCAGAAGGACCTTTTTATTTGTTTACTGCATTTCTGCTTAATATACCAAGGTGAAGTTTGGAATTATTGATTTTTTTCCTTGTGTATTGGATAAAGCTGTTGGAAATATTATAGGCAGATAATTTTTTTTTTGTTGAATAGTTGAATTTTACACTAGTAGGTAAACAGACATTATAAATTATGTTGGCTTCGTTGTGAAGACACTTCAGATCACCGCTAATATTGTTAATATTGTTTCATATTATCTACAATCCTACTTAATATAAATAAGAGAGGACATCTAACAAATGATACGTCGCAAGCTTTCATTGAATAAGTTAATTTCAAATTTCAACTTCCCGGTAGAGATATCCGATCGCGGCGTCTATAAACATGTCAAAATAAATTAACTGAAAGTTTGATCTAAAGGCTCGTCCCCTTGATGTCTTTGACAGTTTGCGTTTTGTTTCAAAACTCGATCAAGAAAGAGATAGGTTGAAGAAAATGGCGTGAATTTATAGAGACGATATGAGATTCTGCCGCCTAGTGGCATATCGATTACCCAATCAATACTTGACACAAGCACTTCATGTGCCTTCCTATGTCAAGATTAAAAGGGTGTAACATTAGGGTTGCTGAACGCCTCCTTTACAAATGAAGAAGACAGTCGCCTAGTGCCGTAAATCTAGTGTTGCCCAAAGCAAGACTCTTGCAGTGGTCTTGCACGTCGTCATCTTGCAGATTTAGTCTTGTTCTTGCTTAAATGTTGCTTGTTGCTTGGTCTTAACACAGAACCAAGCGACAAGCAACATTTGATCAAGAACAAGATTGAGTCTGCAAGATAACGGCATGCAAGACCGCCGCAAGAGTCTTGCTTTGGGCAACACTACGTAAATCCACACTTTATGAGTCAGATGTTACCTCTGCATGGTCTTATATTCTTATAAGTTCATATTTATACATAAAACTAATTTATGTCATTACTAATAATAAACCATTAAACTACCTACTACCCTGGACAGCATTATTTTATTTTCTATTAGTTTACTAACTTCTTCTTCATTTTTATAGTTTTACAGAATCCCTGATGTTATCGCCGTCAGCTGTCTATCTTCATCATCAAAGTTATTTACTGATAGCATCGACTAACACATCTAATAGACCAACGGCTAACCTAACCTGGTTAGCGCATTCCAATTATTGCTTTAAGCACAACTGCATTTCTCAACGTCAGATGCCGCCGTCACCGATAAAGACGGCAATTTAACAAAAAAAAAACAAATAGCATGGACAATTACACCTTAACACATAGTGGTGAATATCTTGAGATCTATACCAGAGACGGACTATCATTTGCCAGGGCCCCTTGATGTTGATGATTTAAAACATATTTGAGTGTGGATGCAGGTTCGTGATAACAATTTAACCTAAAAAAACTAATACGATAATTCAATCGTCTTCTAATAAAAGAAAACAGGTTTTAAAGAATGCCCGTATCAAAGCCATCAAATTGTTTTTAAAATTAAATTAGCTACTAGAGGAAGCCTAAATGTGGAAAAAAATGTAGAGTATCCATTAAAGCCATTTAAAATGACTAGAATATTTATAAACCATGGCAAAATGTTGTTACAACTTTGCCCCTCTAAGACGAGGCGGCCCATCCCACCCCTTAGTCCACCGGTGATCAGAGCTGATCGCGAGTACAGTTGAGCGCAATCAGGTCAGCCGCAGCAGGAAGGCCCTACAAGGCGATGCGGCTTTTTGTCCTGGACCGTTACGACTGCCGCTCTTCTATGACATCACGGCGCTAATAAGGCGTGCCCGCGCGCATGAGATGCTAAATTTGAGTAACGACGTATTATCACAGAACAAAATCAAATTATGTATCTAAGTATCTAAAATTTATTCAAATAGGACTTTTAAAAGTAGGAAGAATAGAATAAATTACAGCCAACATCTTACTTAGCTAAGCAACTGACAGATCATAGACAATGGAAAGCTTTAAATGCAGAATAATAATGACGAATGTCTCAACTGTGTCTAAAATGTAGGTGTGAGAGATGTGAATTCAAAAAAAGAAGATTGTAGGTACTTTATGATGCCAATTTTTTATGCTTCGCTTACAGCTAAACGATTAAACAAATAACAATTATTTTATGCCATTAAACGCGTGACATTGCTAAACGTTTTTTTTATTTGCAATAAAGAAACCTCTTTATTACCAGTGTCAATGTAACATACTTCAATATACGTGTAATTTATCATGAAGTCGGTCTGTATTGCACGGCCTACGCCTTAATTGGTATTCGATCGCCTACGTACCGCATAGTACAGAGTACCAAATACATTCATAGAAAAACAAAGACAATGTAAAAGCATTCGGGATACCCACTCATAATGTGCTTGAGCTCTTGTTTGTTAGATAAAAATCCATGTACCTACTTAACAGACCTACTGCCACGATATTCTAAGTGGAAGCAGGGTTAATTTGTCTATACATACATAACTTCACGCCCGTAAACCCCGAAGGAAATAATTTGTCATAGACAAATTAATTTGTGATATAATAATTTTATAGACAACTATATTTCGAAATAAATGATAACACAATCCACAAACAATGCCATACCATTTTTCCCTTAAAGTTTTGTGACATTACTTTATTAATCAGTCTTATTTTTTAAATACTTTATTTCAAATTTTTTTTATCTTATGAGTATGACATACTGAAATGTTCATAGCTTGCAGTTTCAATACAAAATAACAAAATAAAAAGTTTCAAAGTTCTGTTAAATACTATCAATGGACTGGGCATATAGAAAGTTTATGCATTGTACATTATAATTTTACAATTGTAGATGTCTTGATTTACCAAGACACATTTATTTCGTAGAATATTATGTAGTAAACAAACAAACAATTCGTAGAATATTATCATGATGAAAATAAGGTTTTCCCAGCACAAATAATAATATCTAAATAAGTTTATCTTAGTACAGATAATCAAAAGTTGTGTTATAATTGTAACCTACTAAGACTGCTTTCCAAGTTGTGTGGATTGTGTTCTATATATTTTATAATATAGGTACCAACCTACTTTTTTAATATTATCATGATAATTACTTTTATTATTCAATATCTATGTAATTCCAAATCGAACCGCAAATTAGTCTCGATAATATGTGAATGGTCGATTTGTGAACATTATCTTAAGCATTTACGTGGGCTAACCCGGCCTTGCCTAATACAGCCGGTACCTACTCTCGTTCCCGTGACTAACAGCCTGGGTGCTTGTCACTTTTGACCACACGCTCGCCATACATGGCCCGGCGATTGTAATGAGGCAGCGACAAATGTTACTTGTAAGTGGTATCAAAAGAACTGCGTATGGGCACGAACGAAAAAAGAGTATATAGGAATACTTTTGGATACCGATGACTTTTAATTTTTCGTTTATTTTATCGAAAACTCTGTGACTTAGCGTTTACAACTGAGAACAAGATAATACCGTAACAGAAAATATGAGTATCAAGCCATTCATTAGAATTGGTACAGACTTCACTATAGTAAGTGATATTCATACTCTTACTAAATGTAGTATGAAGGAAAATTAGGATCGTTTTGGTAATACATGCGAACGTGAAGCTAAAATGAATTAAATATGCCTTATATTGGACTCCTTCGTTATTCCGTAGTCGCATTAAGCCGTTGGTCCCTGGTACATTCGTGAAATTCGCTGCCGTCAGAGGCTTAGAAACTTTGACATCTGGTTCTAATGGATAAGCCTGGTATAAAAGTTTTACAACACGTAAATGATGTGCAGTAAGAATTAAATAAAAACAATTAATTGAAATGTTTAATAAACATCGTCTCTTATAAATGAGAGACCAAACCAATACGCAACCAAGCACATAATGTATATAGATGAATTTTCATAATCTTAATTATTTTTTTATGAAGGTATATTATAAACTTTTTGTTGAACCAACCTTTATATTATATGAAATAATAAAACAGTAAACTTTTAATAGATGTGCTGTAGGTATTAAATGGAATATTAACAACCTACTTATAAGTAAGTATGTTATTTGATCCATGTCCCACATGTTTGTTCCGTTCCGTAAGTCTTCCCTGTCAATAACGAGTGCTACAATTGAATACTTTTAGGGCCCGAATAGCATTTTAAACACTATTCGACACATTTTAAATAATATGTAGGTATAAATAAATAGTTACTAAATAAAAGATTGGTGGTGGTATTTTAATGTAGAGAAGGAACCTCTCTGCACATGTAGAAAGATTTTTTTTATTACCGTTCTACCAAAACGCATGACCAACAAATCATACATATTCACTTTACGCTACACTTACTTACCAATCTACTAATGGTCAGTACATAATCACCTAGTTTTTTTTTTAATTTCGTATATGGCTGGTCAAATAAAATTGTTCGACTTATGCAAGTAGGCGGGCAAACAGTAGATAAAACAGGTTCATTGTAACTGAGGGCGATAATGAAAGAGTTAATCTGCTAATTTTATGATATCACACGGCGGTTAGCACCTGTGATGTAATACTAGGCTTTGTCCGCGTCAACGTAGACCTTTCCGCGTCTATTCCGAACACCTAGATGACTATTTCCATACATACATACATACATAATATCACGCCTTTTTCCCATAGGGGTAGGCAGAGATCACGTACTTCTATTTACTACGATCCTGACATACACCTTTCGCTTTTTCTACATTCGTAAGTCTTTTCATACACGCTCGTCGGTTAAGGGTGCTGTTTACCTGACCTTTTGTTGACACATTACCAATCTGGTCATGGAAAGTTCGTCTAGGTCTTCCCCTCCCGACGGCTCCATTTACACTTGCCTTATATATCTCTTTCGTCATTCTTCTTTCATCCATTCTCTCAATATGCCCACACCATCTAAACATAACTTTTTAATCTTCTTTCAATCCACATAACTCTCTTATTTCTTTGTTTCTTATTCTATCAGTCAGTTTCACTCCTAACATACTTCTGAGTGCTCTCATCTCTACTGCATTTATCCTATGACTATTTTCCCGGGATAAATAGTCAATATTGGAATATTATTGAAATAGTGTAGGAATCCAGGAATACGAATGAAACTTTATGTAATAATT
This sequence comes from Glyphodes perspectalis, assembly GCA_951394215.1. Lineage (NCBI taxonomy): Eukaryota > Metazoa > Arthropoda > Insecta > Lepidoptera > Crambidae > Glyphodes > Glyphodes perspectalis. The sequence goes on from OX596217.1 coordinate 3,766,749, forward strand.
TTAAACGCAATATACCTTTATTCATATCATCCCGCTATTTCAGAAAAGTTGAGTGGAGTCTAAGGATTAACACTCCGTAGGAGTAGCAAGAGTAGGCTGGCCATTACAAGGACACTGCTGACACCAGGTTACAACTATTAAAATCAGGTCAGGAACAAACAGCGCAGTGTTAACTCGTTCAAGGTAACGACACGCCTGTCGAGGAAATTATCCTAGTTTTTAAATTTACTAAAGATTTGCATTAACTACCTGCTTATATAGAAGAATATACTTGTTGAAAATATATTTAAAGAATTCCAGTAGGCGACGAGCTAGCCACTTGTTACTACTTTTTCACTATTTTCCATCTAACCGAGCCTAGTTTAATTTTTGGCGATCCCCTTTAAACACATTTAGACAACTATTAAACTGGATACTGGATTAAAAAGTAGTAACAAGTGGCTAGCTCGTCGCCCACACAATCACAAACCCGATACACGATACACCATTAGTCTCCTTTTACGATATGCTCGCTAGGCAAGGAACAGGCATAGTAATATTGATATTTCTGTATTAGGTCATAATTAAGTACACAAGGCACAGATCACTATCCGAAGTACATACTTTAGTTGTGTCAGTTACTCACAAGTTACTCATGTCTAATAAAAAATATATTTTATTGAGAACTCGTGGGTGGTTTCATTATAATTTAAATTAAAATTGAAGGCTTTAACAAATGATTTTTCTTAATTTAAGGTCACTTGCAATGCTACAGATGCCATATAGTATCTATTTGTCATTTACATGTCTCTATGCTACAATTGCGTTATTATAAAATATCTATCTTACCTAAGGCCACTAATGATTATTTTATTATATTTATCAAAAGAAGATATTACTTTAAAATTATTATTTTTAAAATACATTAACGTTTCGTTAATTTTATGTGATGGCTGAAACCAAGAAAATTTTGGCCCACGGATGGAAGTAGGTAATAAGATAGACATCCGGTTTCAAATAGAGATAAAAATCGTCACGTTGTGCATCCTACACTCGACTACGACATAATTAGCTTTATCTCATAACTGCATAGCCAACAAATCGTGACTCCCAAAATCATAATTAATTGGCCTGCCTATTTTGTGGACTTGCTATACATAATACTTAGTGCAAAACATGTAAATCATAAATTGTCTAGACAACTAACTCACCTAAGTTATTGGGTTTATAGACCCGGTTGGTCCAAGTTACTGCAGTTGCATTCGAAGTGACATCATCTCGCGAAATTAGGTATTGCGCTCGACACCTACGCGCGCCCGATCACGCTTGGTCTGAGAACCGCGAGTCCCCACTTTGATGCGTTGTGATCAGTACTGGGTGTTATTGGAAATAGCATGTCATCTATTCAGGTCATCGATGTACCTAATAAATCGGCAGTAGGTTTGATTTTGTTCTTTGTTATGTATGCAACAATTATACCTATTCCTACGCAAGGACTCGTATTTTAAATTCAGGATTTTTTCTATTAGAGAGATACATATATATGTTTAATCACTCGCAATCCCAGAAGGCGTAACAATCGTCCAAGGAGCTACAATGCTCCTTAAACCAGATTTCGCCAAAAAAATTACTTGAGTAGGGTTAGAACAGAGGGATACTGAATTAAAGCTTAATTATAGTACTTATTTGTGATGTATGAATTTTGAACATACAAGTGCTGATTTAATATAATCAATGAACTTGATTGGCTCGATGGCGCATTCGGTAGTGACCCTGCCCCATGCGCCAAGAGTTGTGGGTTCGATCCCCACCCAGGACAAACATTCGTGTGATGAATACTTGTGTTTGTTCTGTGTCTGGGTGTTAATATCCAATATTTAATACCACTGTTGATTCTGATATCCGTAACACAAGTGCTTAACCTACTTACCTCGGAATCAGATCAATGTATGTGATGTCGTAGGATATTTATTTATTTAATGAATCAGTTAGGAACAGAATTTATTCCTATAGTAACACAACCCTTTGTGCCGGAACATGGGCTGTTCCGAGGAACGTGTAATACCTAATCTAGACTAACGCTATTAAACTCCTACATTATTACATTACCATATTAAATAAAAAAATAAACAAATTCCATGACTTAAGAACTTCCAGTTATCATTAATTCCTCAACTTGCTTAAGTATGAGTTGTTCAAACAATATCTAAAGTAGACGTAAAATTAAGTAATCTATACTTATAATAAATCTGTAGAGAGGTCAATTCTGTACATTAAATATATTTTCAAAATAACTATCAGGGGGTGATTAGTGATCGATACTGATGCCAAAAATGCAATCAGTAAAATTTTTGTCTGTCTGTCTGTCTGTCTGTATGTTCCTTATAGAATCAAAACCTACTCGACGGATTTTAACGAAACTTGGTACAATAATTCTTCATACTCCTGGGCAGGTTATAGTATACTTTTCATCACGCTACAATCAATAGGGGCAGAGTAGTGAAGGGAAATGTTGGGAAAACGGGAGAAGTTACTCCATTTTTTAAGCTTCCGTCGCGTGTGCAGCCTTAATGGTTGAAGTTAAATAGAAATCATGTATGACGGAAATAGTCTTTATAATATTAACCATAAACGCGGGTGACACCGCTGGCACAGCTAGTTTAACATAAGTGAATAAATCTCAGTAGGTAGGAATTCTTTGTATGTGAATAAATATCTATATCTTTTAGGTGTCGGTGCTATTTACAGTCCTTCCGTTCAGTTTAGCTCTTGAAAGTTTCATATCCTATAAATCTGCCTTTCTTCCTCTGTTCATATTCTATCAGTTGTTGTCACACAGTCCGTGGTCTTTAAGGTATTCCTAATACATGTGGCCTATCCACCCACTTTAATTTCCTTCTAATACTACATTCCGTCTAACTAGGTACTAGTTAGTGAACGAGGAAAATGATTTGTATACCAACACGTAATCCAATTTGAAACCTTCTGGAAACTTAATCATAATTAAACGTTCCCAGATAACAGATTGCCGCCCTGGGTCGCAGGCTCCATACATCTGCGGTCCTAATCACTAAATTCCCACGACAGGCGATTCAATTTGGTTTTCATGTGATGTTAATCGTTTAAACATGTTACGCTTGCTAATATAGTTTCCAGATGTGATTTAACTTTTTAGGCAACTATCAATATCATGCCATCTTGGAAATAAAAGCGTTGTCACTTGGACTTGCTCCGGGGTCACACGTAATAATTACAAACACGGACTAGTTAAAAACGAAGGACTCCGCGCCACTAACTAGACTTTACAGCTCTGCAAGTCCTCCAACTTTACACGCAACTTACATCACACATTGACCACAAACACAACATAAGTGACAGATTTCCAATATCTGGCATCCATATGAATCTCACTCACAAATGCATAAACGTGGCTTCACGCTGTAGTATGACAGCGCGGAGTCCTTCTTTTTTTTCTAATCCAGGATTACAAATTACGAAATTCATAAAACAAGTTACTTGAATTCAATCTTCGCCTTGGTGTAATGGTGTGATTCAATGGATTAATGGAATTATTTAAACGTATTAACGTATGATAGAAGATAAATAAAATAACGCACTAACGAAAAATAATATACATAGTCTGCTCGACACTACAGGGAAGTTCCAAAGATTTGTACATTTTGACGGAACCAAAATTCTACACGTCATTGGATGCACGTTGCGCAATGCGAGTGCATTATAATGTTGTCCTAATATGGAGCCCACCATATGCTCCCTGACCCACTAACTTCAGAGAGCGCCGGTGCACTGCCTTGAGTCTTACCTTATATATATTTTAACTATGTATTATCTGCGAATTTGTTCGTGTGGTCACTACATCAGGAATTGGGATAAAACCTAGTCAATTCTATAGTGCACGCACAGGATTGACTAAGGCTTGAGATGGAACACTACTACAGAAGACTGGATACTTAGTTAATATGTAAGGAAATAACATATAAAAAAACAGACAGAGATATTTCACATTTATAATATTGTGGAGGGCGTCCGTTAGGTGACTCTTAAGATTATCGGAATACGTGCCAGTAAAGCTAGTAACTGTGATCATTTTCCATTGAATGAGTACCTATATATGAGCTGTCTGGAAGATAAGGAAATTGTTTAGGTGTCGATGAACAATTCATCATAAGCTTTTGACTGGCTGGATGGCGCATTTGGTAGTGACCCTGCCCCATGCGCCAGGAGTTGTGGGTTCGATCCCCACTCAGGACAAACATTCGTGTGATGAATACTTGTGTTTGTTCTGTGTCTGGGTGTTAATATCCAATATTTAAGTATATATTTGTAATACCACTGTTTCTGATTCTGATATCCGTAACACAAGTGCTAAAGCTACTTACTTCGGAGTCATATCAATGTATGTGATGTAGTCTGATATATATAAAGCTGGAATCGGTTACGTCAGTCTGTTTGTATCTTTAAACGAATTTAAACGAGTATGCACCTATAGATTAAATACTAACTAAAAAGGACGATGTTAGTGAGTCGAAATTGTTGAAATCACTAGTTGTAGGTACTAAAGTAAAATATTGCTTAAATTTCAAAAAACACTTTTTCTTTGTTAATGTATGCAACATACATTAATACTGCGATGTGCAATTTCGTTGTAATCGATAAAATTCTGTCATTTACAATAACAATAGCGATGCTCTTAGTGCTCCAGTAACTTTTTGTACCCTGCACAGTTGTCAGTTCATCCTTACAATATTTATATTGCTCATCTCCCGTACAGAGTTTCATGATTAAGTAGCTGCATAATTTAGCAGTAATCCAATTAGAGGGCTTGTCGGCAGAAAGCTCTATACCGGCTGTACATTATTCATGGCCGTGAACAAGGCGCCTAAACAAACCGCACACAATCTATTTGTCACACTTGGTTAGGACGCGAGTGGACAGCAGACACTACAGCGAGTAGGCTGGCAATTACAGGGACGGGACACTAGGCTACAACTGTTAAAATCAGGTCAGGAATAGCGTAGTGTAAACTCGTTCACGGTAACGACACAACTGTCGAGGAAGTTATCCTAGTTTTATAATTTGCTAAACATTTGCATTCACTACCTGCTTCTATTGAAGAATATACTTGCTAAAAGTTTATTTAAAGGATTCGAGTAGGCGAGGAGCTAGCCACTTGTCACTTATTTTTTACAATTTTCTATCTAACCCAGCCCAGTTTTATTTTTGGCTAAATTTGGTTAATGGGGCTTTATGGCCCTTTGACTCTACCCCTTTGAGAATTACGGGCGTGATGTTATGTATGTATGTAAGTATGTATATACTTATAGAAAATAAATGTTCAATTAGCCCTTTATAGAAGAAATATCTACGTTCATCTTCACTAACATAGATAAATACCTACATTGTTTAAAACTGCAATAAGAATAATAAAAGTACCTAAGGAGACGGAGGGGACAAGAAAGAGCAAATAATCAATGTAGGAATAATTTGAAGACAAGAAATCAAATACTTATGCTGAGGACGGACTCTGAAATTGGTAATTGCAGGAAGCTCTTTAAAAGTAGGTACATATTGTAATGTTGGATTGTGCTTTATAATAAAAAGGGCATTAGGTAGTATAGCAGCTTCATAAATCAGATCAGGACCTGGCATGTTATCACGAATATAAAATACAATAACAACCGGAAGTTGAATTCGACCTGCCGAATAAAGCTTATATTTGGCGGCGAATTTAGATTATTTTTGTTTAAAAGGAATAAAGGTTGCTGTTCCAAAAACAAGTTTGAAAAACACTTATTATGCACTTATTTAATGTATTTTTTTTCTGAGTAAGTGTTTAACTTAAAAACATTTCACTACATAGATTATTCAAAACTTTTAAACAAAACAACAAGTCTTAATTACTTACTAGTGGTCGCCCACTGCTCGAAATTCGACCAAAATTCGTTTAATTATTTTATTAATTTAATGTATTTATAATGGATTTTTCATTAAAATATTAGCTTTCTGCACTTCTTCTCTAAACAAACTTCAATTGTGCCAAATCGCGTAGTCCTCCAGGTAGTTTTCGTAAAAAGGGGTACAAAGTTTTTGCTTCACGTATTAATATATAGATTCCAGTATTGCAACAAAATCCGTGTATCTACTTACTTATACTTTTGCAAATATCTTAAAGGATGACCAGTGCTCTTATTTACCAATAAGCTGAAAAGTCTTTCGTTTTCCAAACATTTACATACTTGTCATGTTATATCTTAATTTTAATATGATGACGTGATTCGTTGAAATAGATGTAAAGAAATTGCAACATCAACAAACATTAGTCACTAGATGCTCCTTCATTTACGTTTTTCTTATTAAAGATTTACCTATTGTATGTACATCCGAGAATAATCTTAATCTTTCGACACGTTTCCACTGTCACTTTTAAATAAAATAATTTATCTTACATATAATTTTACATAGATACATAATTAGGTATGTAAAACTCGTTATAAAAAAAAACCTTGAAATGAATCCTATCCTAGAATGAACAGTTTAAATTTGGATACTACGGAAAGATGAGATATGAACTCGTAAAATTGAATTGCAGTAACTTAGTCCTTTGGTTCTATAATTAAATAAATATAACAATATTTGAAAACGTCATGCAATAGATCGGGTAATTAAAGTTTTATTGCAAAGAAATAACAATATTTTTTTAACAATTAATTATGTCCATATTCCTTTACTACACGTTTTAAGATTATAGCGATTGAAAATTACATAAAACAACCTAAACTCTGACAGTCAAAACCGCATCAATATGGAAACAGCGTCAAGTTAACTTTATCCGTCGTCTAGAGGCAGATATTTACGTGCTCATTAGCGCCGGAATAGAACCCGTGCGCATTCTATTTCCACGAACTACGAATGAACACCGCGGATGATGAGAGCGCGACGGAAGTTCAGCCATGCTACGTTAGCGTACCGTGACGTCTGGTCTGAACTTTAATAATGTTAGATTTATATCTGATCAAGAAAGGGGAATCTATAGTTAAACATAATGTGAAAAAAACAGCGTGCTAAAACATGCCATTGGCGGCATAGGCAAAGACATCAGTACGCGATATGATACAGTCCTTATTATAACAGTTAAGCGTTATGATACTTAAAACAAAATACCCATTTTTAAAGTTTCTAACTGACTGTCCTTTTAGTTTCCGGCTTTGTCGCTCCTTTCACTGTCGAATAGCTGGTGTTGTACAGACACCACTTATTTAGTAGAATATTTTAGGGGTAATGCAAAAACATAAACTTTATTTTTTTTAATTTACGCAAACGAAGACGCGCGTGACAAATGTATGATTTTACATTTCCGTTGACGCCATGGTATAGACTTGATGTAAGTAGATCTTATGAGACGCGGACATAAATGACATCAAAGTGAAACTGTTTATAATACTTACATAATGTATAGATTAATATACTTAGATATAGGTAGTTGATGCTGTCTTACTATGTTTTTATCAAACGCACGTAATATGGTTAATGTAATTATGTCTTTTAATGGACAAGACTTAGTATACCTACTTATGTCCATGCTGATTTTATAACACTCTAATAATAAATAGCACTGTGTTGTTAAAACGCCGTAAGTGTGAAGAAACGCATTAAGTATAGCGGAAACAATCACACAACTTGCTTACCTACTTAAAAAAATGCCGTTAAATTCCAAATATCTTAACAATATAACTTTATCGTAATGTGCTCTTATACTTAATATATATATATATATATATATATATATATATATATATATATATATATATATATATATATGGGGACCAACTCCTCAGTTCAGGGCTCCTAACTCCGGCATACTAAATATATTAGGTATTTAGTATACCGGAGGGTCCCGGCGGGCCGCTTCGAGCCCTTGATTAGTCCACCACTGTACCTGTCTCTTTGTAGATCCGACTTTTCCTTTATTTTATCAATAACTCACCTTCGTCAATGGTGAGAGCCCTTACAACCGCTACCGCGGCTAGGAGGGCTAGCCCACGCGCCCACACGGCCTTGCCAGCCATGGTACCTGGTGAATACAAAACAGATCAAAATATAGCTCCATTGCAACGTAATCAGATCGGTTATTAAAAATGACATGGGACACGATTGAAGTTCGAACTGGCGATTACATTCGTGTTGATTTTCTACAAACATCTAGGTATCCTGGTTTGAATTAAGCGATAGATCTACGTTTTCCAACGTTCGTACAAAAATTTTTAAACTTTTATTCTCGAGTGCTGAACGTAGGTATACAACTAAAACTCCCTATCTAACAGCAAAATAGTTGTAGGTTTAATTTTAACTTTTTAACTCACCGGGCTAAAGAAGAGACGAGAGATGATAAAACGAAGAGATGTTAAAAATAACGATTGATCTATACATTTTTTGGATATTTAAGGAAGAGGTAAGTGATAATAATTTTTCTCTTTGTCCAATAAAAATAAATGCAATGGGAACTGAAACCTCGGTTCATACATATATTAGATAAATATAATTTTCCCGCCCAATCAAAGATTCAAAACAAAACAATTGACTTCCAATATTATTTTTTCAAACCTCACAATATACTTTTTAAAAATCGAAAAGCGTTTATATGCTTTGAGTAAAATAATACATAAAGTTTACCCAACAAAACGGTGTTATTACGAAATTAAATGAATTATGTACCTATCACAAGCATTTCAATATTATCAAAATATGTCATAATAAATTTTCTGATCCTAGAATTAGTGTTAGATATTTTTAAAAAGTCTAACAGTTTGATTAAAAAATAATTGGCAATATTATATTTAACCAGTGTCATCCTTTGAACGGTAATAAACAATTCTACACTTAAACACCGAAATTTAAACAAAATACAGATGTCAGATAAAACATTTACCGCGTATTTCTTTTCCGAACGCACACTTCCCGCAAAAACTGAAAAGCGCGAAGCGACAAGAGCGCGTGCGCGGTATGCTTACGCGCCTCTCCTCGACTGACCGCAGGAGCGAGCGTCTGCGCCGATGAGGCGGTTATCACAAAATTAATGTGCCTAATTAGGACATTATGTCATGTGGCGATGATGAACCAATAAAAGACCAAACTCATTGGTAAAAAGATTTCATAAATTATTTTAAATTAGTGTCTTATGCTAGCTACCTAGTTAAGGTTTTTGTTTGATAAACTAATCGTTCGGATTTAATTCGATGCAAAATTGCTAAAAAGATTTCTATTGAAGTCTTTAAATTAACTTAGATGTTAGTCTGGGTGTTCTGAGAGTTCTTACGCGAAGACATGAACCATTTCGTATGATACTCGCTTTCAACAGGTCGTCATATTTTGATATATTCGATTCTCTCTCCATCTCTCTTTGCTTTAATATTTAGGTAGGTACGCCCGTTCTTTTATGTTCCTATGTTGGTCTAACTTTAATAAAAGTACCAACTATGTCCCTTGCCTAGCATTCCGTATAAGATGACGAATGCTTTATCGGGTTTGTGAGTGTGTAGGTAACGAACTTGCTACTTGTTTTCATTAGGATTTTTGAGATTTAATTATCCTACGCTAAATGTAAGGAAAATATACCTATATTCTATGAAAACGGCCTAATTAAAATTTTTCGCAACGTAGCTTTACTTAGGAATTAGATAAAATGTTACAATGACATACTATGTAATTTTGTTTTTAGTTGTCTCTGAAAAACATCAGTAAAAAAGAGTGAATAAAATTACAAATGGGTTCAATTGTGTGGATACCTTTATGTGTCATAGACAATCCCAAATTTCTTCAAAATTCTTTAGGTTGGCAGTAAAGACAGAGATCAGTTTGTCTTTGGTCAGCAATGTTTGAGTGATTTGTCTGTAATCGTAAATGTCATTCTAGTATTTTTGAGCTTAATAATATCAGGATGGCAGAGAATAGAGAGGAAATTCTTGCAAATTTTCAGGTAATTACTTGTTTATTTACTTGTTATACATTAAGTAACAATATAGTATCAACCAGGACTAACTTGTAAAGGTTATGTCGCGAATAACAACAGTGACTAAGAATTCTCCTTTATCTCTTTGTACTTTCCACTTAAAATAATTTCGAGAGGTTTTACTGCAAACTAATTGATAGTCCAATATGTGAACTTAGATATTTCATTCCTAAATGTACGTATAAAGGCGAGACATAAGTTTAAACATGACATCCTTTATTCATTCTTTGTGCATAGTCGATTCTAATCGAAACAAAGTTACTGCGTTACAAGGTAAACATCATTAATTGCGCCCTACTTGTCTATTGCCAAGGTGATTTGTGTTTAATAAATCAAGGACCATTTTATACATTTAAAAAATGTTTTTTATAGGGAATAACAGCTATAGAAGATGTTGCAGAGGCAATTTTTCACCTAGAAGAAGCCAATTGGGACTTGCTTGTAAGTTTTGAATCCTTTGTGTCATTTTATTGTTTTATGTATTTTAAATTGCTTCCTTTACCTTCATATTTTTGTAAAACCAAGTGCTTAAGTTTAATAAAGAAGATAATCTGTATACTTGGTATATCAATGCTTAAAATGCATTTAAAGTGTACTTATTTTGGTATAAAGATTGGTATAATTTTTTTTTTTCCAATTTATTCTATTAAGGTTCTAAAATGCTTAGTCATCATGAATTATTAATATTTCTTTTTGTATAAAAAACTACTGAATAGCAATGAATACCTTTTACTTATAGATATTATTTATTAAGAAAGTGATATCATAAATCTCAAAAATTCAATCAGCATTCTTAATCTTAATAAATATGAACATAATATCATTATCATTAACAATACAATTGAATTATTTTTTACATATTGGTTCTTTTATATTATATAATTTTTATAGCTAATGTTCACTCCTTAAATACTGTCGGTATAAACCAAAATTGATAAGTTCTGCTCTCTTTTAAATATTAAAATACCCAATGCCATTTACAAATATATTTCAAAGCTTTTGTGAAAACTTCAAATAATTTGCTGTCATTGTATATTACAATAAACCTTGAATGTGTTAAAAATAACACCACTTATAATATGAGTTCATACTTGTGGAACAATGCAACAGCCATGCTTAATCAGTTAGCAATTATAAACCCATTATTCAATGGAGGTGATTTGCTCTTAATTAATAACAGCTTTATATTAGCATTGCAGGAAAGTTAACTTTACTTGTTTCTATGCAGTTCTATACATATCCAATATAATACCTACTTAAAATTTAATTATCAATATCCCATAGTCCATTATTTCCTTGAAAGGATTGTTTTCTTAACACAACCATAAAGTAAATACACTACCTAATTGAAAATTTAATTTGTTTTTTTACATAGATATGACATCTTAAATTCAATCATACTATAATTTATAAGATATTATTATACTGTCTGCTGAATAAATTTTACCTTGAAGTATGCTAAAATTGAATGTTTAAACTTTTATTGGCATCATTTTTCTTTCTAAAGCACCCTAACTAAATATTTAAAGAAATATTAAAACAGTTTATTGTTCTGTTTTTGTGTATTGTATTTTAACTATCATTGAAGTTCAACCTTTTTGTTGTCTCTTATTACCATGAACTCTAAATAGGTGGTATATGGGAATGTTTCCTCAACCCCATGGATAGTGGGATATAAAAATACTACAATCACACAAGTACAGCAATAATACATCTCATGTTTATATCATTGATTGGAGCAGCAAGGTCAGCCGCAAGTAGTTCATAACAAGTTTTTCCCATAATGGAACATCAGACATTTGTATAATAACCCATTGAAAATGAATACTTAATCAATTCTGATGTGACAAGTACTTGTCCTGTAGTATTATGCTATTTTCTTCAAATACAATACTAAATAAGAAAGTGGATAAGAACACTTAACTAATATGAGAATAACTATGAGGAGATATTTATTGACAGTCAACAGATATTAGTTCTAATAAATGCAGTATATTATACACCTATAGTGCAGGAAAATGGTGGATGTATTATTAGGATATATTATCATAACAATAACACATGAATATTTATCTTTAGAACCATTAAATGATTGTTTGAAGGATGACTTGCAATGCTTCTATTATTCTGTACCTAACCGGTAATATAACATTGTTAAATTTCCTTCATGTTATAATCAGCAACAATCATTTGGTAATGAGAATTAAAATAAGTGTTAAAATAGAAGATAATATTGCAATTATAATGTATGTATTTATACACTAGCTAAAACTTCTACCATGGATTATAGGTAATAGATTTGATTGCATAATATGAATACTTATGTATATAAAAATCTTGCTCCTTAGTTTTCGCTTGGCCAATAACTAGAGCCCTAGTTGTCAAGCGTCAATTACATAAAACTGTTCTGACTTCACTATACTAAGCATATATTTGAGTTAGTTTTTTGTTTGCTATGTCCTCAGGCAGCCATTAACCGGGTGATGCCGCAGGACGGCAGCAGCTCAGCCGCGCAGAACAACGACACGCATGACGTTGAAATGATTGATGATGATATATCTGTGATAACTCCAAAAACTCACCCACCAGGTAATATACACACATAGTTAAGACCTTAAGACGGTCAAGGCCCATGTGGTGATAGCATAATGGCCACACGCGTCTCTCACGCGAGGGCTACTTATTTAAGTCCATAGTTCTTCAAACAACCACCAGAATTTAAAATCAAAATGAATGGTAGAATGGATTTATACCATTTGTTCAGTGTCGGGAGAAAATACCAATATTAAAAAACACATTACTATTCTCTTTCGAAAATAAACGGAACTCACATCTGTATTAGGAAATATGCTTACAATCAATTCAAATTATATTTTATTAGGTATATTACAAAACCTAATTAATATATTTTTTTTAATTTTCAGATCGGGAAGACAGTAATCAAGCGTCAACCTCATCACCTAGAAATAGTTCTACTGATTTACTAGAGTTCCAAGTCCACTTTAATAATAAGATGCATGATGTTAAAATGTCCTCAGTGGCGACAGTCAGTAAGTACCTGTTATTTATTTTTTATATAGTAACATACCCTGTTGTAGATATTACTTATATAAAAATAAATAAATAAATAAATTCTCCAGACTGACACCAATTCCCTAGTTCCAAACTAAGCTTATGCTTGTACTATGGATACTAGGCGAACGGATAGACATACTTAAATACGTTTATAAACATCCATGACTCGAGTACAAATGTCCATGTTCATCACACGAAACATTTGCCCCTAGCGGGATTCGAACCCGCGACCCTTGGTTTCATGGCCAGGGTCTCTGACCACTCGACCAACAGGCCAGTCAATAAATGGGTCTCAATACTTAAATAAACAAATTATTATTATTTTCAAAAAACTGATCAAGGGAAAATATTGTAAAACCAACCCTACTCTTTAATATATACTACATAATATATATTTATAGTTTTAAGTTTATTTTAGCAATTTTTATTAAATTCTTCTGAAACTACATGTTTAACAAGTCCTAGAATTGTTGTCCGAAGAAGAGCAGTCAGCAGCACAAGTGTTTTCAAACTTTTGCAATTTGTTGTAAAATACTTGTATTTTATGAATAAATAGTTTTTGATTTGAATGAACAGTAAACAAAGGAGTTTCATATCTTTTTTTATTACAGGCGATTTAAAAAAGCGGTTAGAGTCGATGTGCGGCGTGCCGATCTGCCGGCAGCAGATCTCGGGGCTGGGCGGGTCGAAGGCGACGTCGGGCGCGCTGCTCGGACACCTGGGCCTGCCGCAGAACGCTGTGCTCAGACTCAAGGCTGCCGAACAGATGATGGCTGATGACGAGTGAGTATTAATCTGAAATAGTTTTATTTGTATACACAAGATAGCACTGACAAATCTTCAGCAAAATTATTTACAGATGTACGTACATTAAACACTCCAGAAACTCCTGAATAGGTAAACAAAGCTACTTGAACCAGTTAAGTGGGTGTTAGTATGTTAGTCATCAGTGTGACTCTTTTACTCTTGTTGTACTGAAAGTCTCACTGGCTTTGTGGTGGAAAGTTGTTTCCAAGATAGAAAGCGCTTTGTTTTATAAATAAGGAGCTTTTATTGTACAATTTTATATCTTTGAATAACTTCATATACCATATAGTTATATATAGTTATTATAAATATACATATATTGAGATTCTTGATACAATTTTACTTAAAGATACTCTAAAATGTGTTAAAAAAATTCATGTAAAATGTAATGTACAGTGTCTGAATAAAGGCCATATTATTATTATTATAGTTACTACATAACACCTTTTATGCAATCAACATTATTAAACTTTATATGATATATTTCAGAGTGGCAGAGCGGCTGACGAGTACATATGTGTTGCATGTTAAGCATGAAGACAAGGATTACACACTTAAATACCCTGGCACGAAAACGGTGCAGGAGGTCAAGAACGACATCTACTCACTTACGGATATACCAGTCCGACATCAGGTGAGTAGCACATTCATTTGATATAGTATCCCTTTATACTCACTTGATTATGAATCATAATCAAGTGAGTGTGTATGTATCATAATTGGTATGTTGACACCATTTATATTTAATTTTGAAATATCAATTCTGAAAAAGGAAGTATTGCGAGTGAATCCCGAATCATCAAATAGCGATTTCAGTTTAGTCCACACATCTTGCACTGTTCGTTCATACTTAATATGCACGTACAAAGATGAATCAATGGTCATCACCAACTTTGCTTTCGCTTTTTGATCATCACCGCTAGTTTCTGCACCGCCATCGCTAACTTTCTTGTTGATATCGACGCCATCCAATATTAAGAAGTTTTCCGCGGCGAACGCCCACTCGTCGTATTTTTCACGCCCTTTTAGTTTTGGGACGTTCACGATATAACTTCCTGCCATTTCACTGTCTTAAACTGGATATTTCGAATAAAATAGAGACTGGGCCCATAACCTAATAAAACGACCGTTGTGCTTGCTCGGAAAAAACAGAAATAATTTTTATTCATAACCACAGACACCAAAAATGAACCAAAGACATTTAAGTTTATAACTATATTTGTCTCTGGTGAGACATAAATAAATACTTTATTGAGATACTAATTTAACAGTATTGTAGTATGCTGTTAAGCTTATTGATTTTCAATCATATGGAGTCTTATTTTCAATCATATCTGAAGATTTTTAATTTTACAAAAACTGCTTAATATTTAGGCAGTTGACTATACAAACTAGTGACGTCACACGTTGACAAGCCCATACAAAATTTATGAAGTGATTTTGTTTGGACAGCTCTTAAAAAGTATCTCAATTGACTAGTCAGTCAACATCCCTATTTATGATACATATATATAACATCACGCCCATAATCCCCGAAGGGCTAGGCAGAATCAAAGAGGCAGGAGGCCTCTTTAACCACATTCAGCCAGAAACAAAATGATAATCTAAAAGTAATCTGAAGAAACATTTAACTCTGCCTACAACTTGGGGGATTACGGGCGTGATGTTATGTATGTAGTATGTCGATAAACTAAAACGAGTTGTATCGGCAGGCATGGACGGGCTGGCCGCCGGTGACGGGGCTGGACGACACGGTGCTGGCCATGGTGGGGCTGGACCAGCCGCAGCACGAGCTCGGCGTCAAGCGCGCGCCCAACAACAAACAGAAGGAGTACAAAAGGGTGCGTACATAGATACTCCTCTTTTTAGCTGGTAGATAGGCTGTGATATTAGATTTAGCATGACTAGTTAGTAGAGTAACTAGAATTTGTCCATTGTAAACCTTATGGGAAAGAAAATTAATTAAATTGACAGGCCCATTGTTCAAGTGGCTACAGACCCTGGCCACAAAACAAAGGACCACGAGTTCTAGTCCCATTAAGGGGCAAATGTTTGATTGAACTAATGAACACAGACATTTGTACTCAAGTTGTGGATGTTTATAGATGTCTATCCATAGCACAAGCATACATGCTTAGTTTGGAACTAGGGAATTTGTTAGCCAGTCTAGAGAATTTATTTATTTTTAAGTGGCATGAAGTTTAGTTAGTTATTTATTTACATATTATCAATTTATACAAGCAGTGCATGTGCTATTGTAATACCTTAGGTATTTTAAAAATAGACTGTGGTCACTGTTCACCATCAGACACACCAAATTCTTGTTTAACACCTTGGTGTTAAACAAGCGTTGTCCCATGTTGGTCTGGGACTTAAAAAGAATGTGCCAACTGTGTGTCTTACCTAGCATGTCGTAAAAGGCGACTAATGGTATATGGGGTTTTGGGTATGTGATTGCATAGTTGACGAGCTAGCCGCTTGTCACTACTTTTTCACAATTTTCCATCTAACCGAGCCCAGTTTTATTTTTGGCTAAATGGAGCTTAAAGGGGCCTGCTGTCGCTTTGACTCTGTCTACTCCTTCGGGGATTATGGGTGTGATGTTATGTATGTGTATAAAATATTTGGACAATGAAAAAAATGATAACGTTTCCTATTCGCCTTTTGAGGTAAAGGGGCTCTCAAATACTGATTCGTTGTGATAAATCCGATTGTTCTTGATTTCTTTCTCAGGAGTCGTTTTTGTAATGTAATGCACTATAACGGGTATTATTATGTTACCATCAGATAATAGTGGAGAGTTCAGACAGCGAGAACAGTTCGGTGGAGGAGGTGGAAACGGGCGACGGGTTCACGGGCGAGGACGACATGTTCGTGGACCTGGTGCAGTCGGAGAGGTTGCAGCCGCTCAGTAAGACGCTTTATAATTATCCTTCCTTAATATTTAGATCTCTTACATAATAATTGTTCTAGAAGGCCTATGCCGAATCTAAATAGTTATTGTCATACAAATGAATAAGTAATTATTAATTAATAAGTCAAACATAGGTATATTTAATGAGGGTTTTCAAAAATGCAAAAACCGCCAGATGGCACAAAGGAGTCTTGTGGTCATATCACTGTCACTATTGGCTCCTTCTTGACAGCATGTCAGTTTGTTCTGAAAACCTACCAATGAGAAGGGTGACAAGACTGTACGTCACAGTTACGGCATCTATCTGATGTTTTAATTAAAAAAACCCTCATTGGATTCTTAGTTTCTCCGAAAATCCTTGCAAATATTAGAAAAAGAAAAAGACTGCATTTAAGGGAAAGCTGGGCGCTTTTTTTTTATATATTATCTAAAAAACTTGTGTGAAGTTTCCCAACATACTGTATATATGGAATAGTGTTCGGTGATTGTTGACCCCGATGTGCGCAGTGTCGGAGCACGTGGAGGACGAGGCGCTGGGCTGCATCGAGTTCGCGGCGCGCTTCAAGGCGCGCTACGGGCCCAACACGCCCAACTTCTTCGAGGGCACGCTGCACGACGCCATCAAGGAGGCCTGCCACAAACCCGCCAAAGAGGTGCGCCTCCACTAACTACTATTTGCGTCTAATAGGGAGTCAACATCCCTATTCGTAGACGCAAATAGTAGTTAGTAATTCATGTAAAGTTATGGTTTATACATTAAAGACAACCATTCAAAAACCTATATAACATTTTGAGAATATATTTATCGTCATAAATTAAAGAAAATTAATTTAAATTGCGTTTGCCATTATCATGTGACTGCGAACGCTATCAAAGCGCGATGACGTCACTGACCGCCAAACAAGCTGACATATTCATAAGAACTCACTCAAGATCAGGTGAACTTTGACAGAGCGCGAGAATTTGTATCGGTCAGTGACGTAAATATAGTCACGTGACAGTTTGGAGCGTTTTGGCGGAAATTCTAAAAAGCAATTTTAATTACGTATCGTTATATTGAAATTTGATGTATTTTTCATAAAATTATTATTTTCGTATTAAAATAGGGTCTATCTATGAAGCAAAATCAATTCCAAAAATTTGTCAGCATCCTAATTTCGCAACCCCCTATTATTCACTAACTTTCGGTCATTGGGAGACTGGAAGTAGGGTGGTTGACTCTAGATAACGCCGGACAATTGATATGCTATTAATAAACAAAACCAATTATTTGTTTATAAAACAAAGAATCAGTTTTTATCTTTATGTTATGAATGCACTTGTGACTGAGACCAGTGCAACACATCCGTCAAACTATGTCTTTATTAACCGACTTCAAAAAAAAGGAGGAGGTTCTCGTTATTACTCCAATAAGATTTTACACTCCCAAATAATTGAATATTTACAAATTATATAATATATTATACTATATCTATATATAATAATATTAATAATATACTATATCTCAAATGTCGCTATAAATAAATATGCGATGATGTCGATCAGAAGAACATTGTAACTAGGGATTCCAATGCTGGATCCAACAATTCAGCCGTGCTGGGCCCAGCATAATTTTAGTTGTGCTGGAACCAACGTCATGTGCTGGTTCAATGTCACTAAATTTCAATCGCTACTATACATAATGGAATGCTGCTGAATTAAGCAATCTAGCTATAATCTGACTTTTAATTCCGTAGAATTCAGACATCTCATAAGTGTTACTACAAAAAAAAAAAACCTCTCCAACTATAAAGGAAAACCATTTGATATATAAATAAAATTCTTGATATTTTTTGTGTTTTACCTAAAAAAAGATACATTTATTATTTAATGGTATATTTAAAATGTTATGACAATCTTTAATATGGAATTAAAACAAAGTTATATTTTTAAGTTGGCATGTTTGTTTTTACTTGTATTGATATTTGGAAATTAATAAAAAATTTGCCTGGTTAAAAAGGTTTGTGTTCTCTAATATGTCAAAAAATGACAGCTGTCAAAATTCTATGTAAAAAAAAACTGACTTTAGGTCGAGCACAAATTTAGCTTTGCTGGTTCCATCCAGCAAAAATGCCGCTGGACTGCAGTCTCTAATTGTAACCTATTAAAAAAATATTCTTACTTTCACAGAGAAAGTTGTTAGGACTGTACCTGCACCACGAGCAGTCGGTGCTGTCGAACGTGTTCTGCGCGCAGCTGCTGGGCTGCGACGCCGTGCTGCAGACCCTCGCCACCAACTTCATCGTCTACGGCTGGGACCTCACGCACCCTGATAACAACCTCATGTCAGTACATACTTCCCGTTTGACAGGCCCCGTTGGTCGAGTGGTCAGAGACCCTGGCCATGAAACCGAGGGTCGCGGTTTCGAATCCCGCTAGGGTCAAATGTTTCGTGTGATGAACATGGACGTTTTTACTCGAGTCATGGATGTTTATAAACGTATTTAAGTATGTCTATCCGTTCACCTAGTATCCATAGCACAAGCATAAGCTAAGTTTGGAACTAGGGAGTTGGTGTGTCAGTCCTGAGAATTTATTTATTTATTATTTATACACACTACCAGGTACTTGGCAGGTGAATTTTTAGAACATGGATGGGAGGAAATAAAGAAATTTACACTACTAAAACTATTTGGGGAAAATGAATGTGATCTCTGAATAGAAATCGTAAAGTATATTTGTTTCGCCATTCACGTTGTATTTTATTACAAGGGTGTTGTTTAAATATATGCACATTGTACATGTGATAGGGGATGGGCCTCGTTTAAAGGTTAGAAAGGTTTTAATAATGCATATATTATAACGTAAAGTAACAAGCACTAACTCAATTTAAGCACAATATAGTGATTTATTGATATGCTATAGCTCTTCCTAGACCCTTTATCTGAACAATATTATAACCGTTGTTGCAGGCTACTGAACTCGGTGTCGAACGCGCTGGGTACGGCGGCGAGCATGACGATCCGCAGCATCCCGGTGGACCGGCTGCCCGCGCTCGTCATCATCATGCGGGTGCGCTCCAACATCGAGATTTACTCCGTCATCAACGGTCAGTACCGGCGTATAATTAATATAAGGGGGGCGGGCCGATGTTTTCGGTTAGAATAAACAATGCGTCTCCTCCCTAACATTTCGAAGGCTTGGGAGTCCGACATACTCAGCTGATTCTCCCCGATGCCAGAAGACGTTGCGCAACGCATTCTCCGTTTACCGGCACCGGCACCGTTTAAAAGATGAGCCTAGACTGATTTTTTGGTTCACAATGGGAAATACAGCACCGCGCCGGATGCGTAATCGAAAATCGCCGGTGGGCCAGACCGGACCGGACCTGGACTGTCGCATGCGACCGCATGTGTTCTATCGCTCGCGCCGATTTATCTTCGTATGTAGGCCAGTCTGTGTGAAAGTCACTTGTGACGATGTATTCGTTTCGAGCAGGCAACGTGGGCGTGTCGGAGCTGGTGGGCGGGCTGATGGAGGCGCTGGAGCGGTTCGCGACGCAGCGCGACGAGGACGCGCGCCTCGAGCGCGAGCGCGACGCGCGCCAGCGGGTCAAGCGCGAGCAGGACGAGGCCTACCAGCGCAGCCTCGAGGCGGACAGGTACTCGCCGCGCCGCACCGACACCCGGCGCCACCGGACCGATCACATTTAATACAGTCATGCCTTAATAACTTTGTTTTTGGGCTCGAAGTACAATTGTTAACCAATCTTTTTTATTCTAGAGCGAAAGAAGAAATAAAGAAGCAACAAGAATTGGAAAGAAATCAGGAATTAGAAAGGGCTGAATCAGAAAGACAAATGGAGGAAGCGAGAAAAGAGGTAAAAGTTTGTTGTTTCTCATTTAAATGTGTACATTTGATCATATCTCTGGTCTGTACTCTGAACGTATATGAGGTGAACTAAGTCTGTACACGGTATATCTGCGTTCCCAGGCGCAACGGTCAGTAGCCGCGCGGCGAGTACCGGCCGAGCCGGCCGCCGACGCCAAGGACGTGGCGCGCATCCGCGTGCGCCTGCCGCCGCCGCACGACGCGCCCAGCAACTGCCTCGAGCGCCGCTTCTACCCGCACGACACGCTGCAGGTACACTCGCTGCGAGCTAGGCGCAGCGGTGCGGGCGCAGACACAAGGACGTGGCGCGCATCCGCGTGCGCCTGCCGCCGCCGCACGACGCGCCCAGCAACTGCCTCGAGCGCCGCTTCTACCCGCACGACACGCTGCAGGTACACTCGCTGCGAGCTAGGCGCAGCGGTGCGGGCGCAGACACAAGGACGTGGCGCGCATCCGCGTGCGCCTGCCGCCGCCGCACGACGCGCCCAGCAACTGCCTCGAGCGCCGCTTCTACCCGCACGACACGCTGCAGGTACACTCGCTGCGAGCTAGGCGCAGCGGTGCGGGCGCAGACACAAGGACGTGGCGCGCATCCGCGTGCGCCTGCCGCCGCCGCACGACGCGCCCAGCAACTGCCTCGAGCGCCGCTTCTACCCGCACGACACGCTGCAGGTACACTCGCTGCGAGCTAGGCGCAGCGGTGCGGGCGCAGACACAAGGACGTGGCGCGCATCCGCGTGCGCCTGCCGCCGCCGCACGACGCGCCCAGCAACTGCCTCGAGCGCCGCTTCTACCCGCACGACACGCTGCAGGTACACTCGCTGCGAGCTAGGCGCAGCGGTGCGGGCGCAGACACAAGGACGTGGCGCGCATCCGCGTGCGCCTGCCGCCGCCGCACGACGCGCCCAGCAACTGCCTCGAGCGCCGCTTCTACCCGCACGACACGCTGCAGGTACACTCGCTGCGAGCTAGGCGCAGCGGTGCGGGCGCAGACACAAGGACGTGGCGCGCATCCGCGTGCGCCTGCCGCCGCCGCACGACGCGCCCAGCAACTGCCTCGAGCGCCGCTTCTACCCGCACGACACGCTGCAGGTACACTCGCTGCGAGCTAGGCGCAGCGGTGCGGGCGCAGACACAAGGACGTGGCGCGCATCCGCGTGCGCCTGCCGCCGCCGCACGACGCGCCCAGCAACTGCCTCGACCGCCGCTTCTACCCGCACGACACGCTGCAGGTACACTCGCTGCGAGCTAGGCGCAGCGGTGCGGGCGCAGACACAAGGACGTGGCGCGCATCCGCGTGCGCCTGCCGCCGCCGCACGACGCGCCCAGCAACTGCCTCGAGCGCCGCTTCTACCCGCACGACACGCTGCAGGTACACTCGCTGCGAGCTAGGCGCAGCGGTGCGGGCGCAGACACAAGGACGTGGCGCGCATCCGCGTGCGCCTGCCGCCGCCGCACGACGCGCCCAGCAACTGCCTCGAGCGCCGCTTCTACCCGCACGACACGCTGCAGGTACACTCGCTGCGAGCTAGGCGCAGCGGTGCGGGCGCAGACACAAGGACGTGGCGCGCATCCGCGTGCGCCTGCCGCCGCCGCACGACGCGCCCAGCAACTGCCTCGAGCGCCGCTTCTACCCGCACGACACGCTGCAGGTACACTCGCTGCGAGCTAGGCGCAGCGGTGCGGGCGCAGACACAAGGACGTGTTGAATGTGCTCTCTGCTTTACCACGAAACCGAACGTATTTTCTGTATCATTTGAGGCATTAATTAAGACTTTCTCACTCAGTAACATTTTTGTGTTATGACGACATTGCGTGACTGTGTCAAATCGTGCCGTGACAGATTTTAATACATTTTATTTCTTTTCAGGCGTTATTAGACTTTCTCGCATCAAAAGGATATCCACATGAAAATTACAAGGTTATATCTAGCTGGCCTAGGAGAGACGTAAGTTATTTTTATACAATTTATCATTTTAATTGCAAAAATGTTACAGAAATCCGATTTATGTTTCATTCACATTTACAATACCAGCATGCACGAACTAAAGTATCATAGTAAACTTAAAACATAGTAAGCAAACTCTCATGCAAATGTAACGTTTGCAGTTAACCACGGAATCTCAGAGCAGCACGCTACAAGCGCTGAAGCTGTACCCGCAGGAGACCATCATGCTGGAGGAGCGGTGAGCCGCGCCGCCGGACCACCGCTGCCCTCGCCCGAGCCTCCTCTAACCAGGGGCGACAACACCTTCGACGGATTCATACACTGGACGCCGCTACTGTCACCCGCAAATATGACTCCGAATTGACACTTTGAGGAGTCATGTCAATTGTGACACGATCCAGCTTCTCAGTTAGTGTCCAACCTCAATCAATATTATCCAAGTAAAATTAACAGACGCCTGCAATCCTGGCTTCAAATTGACATTTTGAAGAGTCTTGTCAAAAATCATGACACAATCTAGTTTTTCAGTTTCCAACTACAATAAATATTGTTAAAAAAAATTAACAGATGTCGTTATTGTCACCTACAATCTTGACTTAGAATTAACAATTTCAAGAGTCAAGTCAAAATTGTGACAAGATCCAGCTTCGTTTAGTTCTAGTGGGTATTTTGTTATAGATAAATCCGCTTTGTGGCGATAGTACTTATAGACCTCCCGTAGTCAAGTCAAATTTAATTAACTGTTTCAAACTTGTGCAGCTAGATAAAGGGGATGATGACTGCATTAAAAAACTATAATTCTATTTAGTTCGTCAGTTAGATCATACAAAAATACTAGACAAATATTTTTCGCTTTATTAAATTAACAAAAGACCACAAAGATAAAGAGCATCAAAGTTTTGTAGTGGGAGCTTGCGACGTCACTATAAGTAACAATTTTACGAATGGGTGACGTAACGCGCAACTTGAATGCATTTTATCTTCGTCAATGTTCGTTTGACAAATAAATAAAAAAATACGTGTTCAATATTTTTTTATAATCTAACTGACGGACTTAACAAAATTTTTTAGTCATCTTGCCTATTGGGCGAAGCGTTTCATGTCAAATAAGTGTTGATATACTATGAATATTGAATAATAGTAATATGACGGATATCACTGTCTGGATAGAAAAACAATTGTAATATGGACTGGACGAAGCCCTTCTACAAATCCATGACACTTTCTTTAACTGAATATATTTAAAAAATAATGCCGGGACTGAACACGTTATGCTCAAGCATAATTGTACTACACAAGTATTTACAGCTTGAAGTTTCAGCCGTGTTGTATACTAGAATCTAAATGATGGAAATCATACTTCGCATCGTTAGTGTTTCAATTATAATGCAGCGTGAAAAACTCAAGCTGTTGAAAATATTACTTCAAATTTTTTTTCTTCTGTGGCTTCAAATATAACCATCGGTGATATTACTATTTTTCAAACTTCATTTATTGTCATGATGATGACGATTATTGATATACGCTATTTAATCCAGTTCATCACTTAGCTAGACGCATCTACAGTCGGTATGACTTGCAAAATACTGTTGTCGTCCAACATGGTTTATAATCAAAACTCCCAACACTCTCGACTCTAGTTCGTGTCATTTTAACCCCCGCCCGCTAAGATACCATTTTCAAATTGACAATGTTTAGATCTGTTTACGGTATAATAATCTTGTTTTTTAAACGCTGCAATAATGTGGAATGCAATTATATTTTACTTTTTAAAATCACGCCATTTATTATGTTGGCTATTTTATTCATTTCACTGATACAAAGGCAAAATCTCTGGCAGCAATATCAAAAAACAATCTATTTATTCACGATCGTGACGATTCCAGGATCGTGCTTTTCAATAAAATTGCATTCCATATTTAGGAAACTGTGTTGCCGCACTAGGCAATAGATTTATAATTGTTTATAATAATTTTACGTAGGCAGCTTGATTATAAAATTTATTGTACCGCTGCGTTATCATAAAGTATATAGTCAGCAATTTATATGATTATTGGTCTACATACAGTAGCGGGTTGTGTCAACAGTAGTGACAGTGACGACTTCGTGTGCGACTGAAACAAATTCGCTACATTGTATGTGCTTGTCTCACTCGCACCGATTCTATTGACGCTACACACTCCGCTTGCGCACTTTAAATGTTTCGGAAGTGCATGGGACATTGGGTTTTCATACCTACACCATGGTCGGTACCATCATGTACGAAATCCATAGGCACCCTTACATCTACGTCAAATTTCTGAAGTCCGCTTAGCTACACCCACCCATCTCCATCAAGGGAAACGCCGCTACCCGCGTTATGTTCACAGTGTTAAGTTCGTTCACATTGTCTGACTATATGTTTCATGTAAACGCAGCCTACAATAAGTGGCCAGTTTAAAAAAAAACAACAATATTGTTTCATAGTTTTAATTCAACTAGTTTTTTGACAATTGTTTTGCCATTTGGCTCTCTGCCGCCTCCCGCAGACATGTAGCGGAGCGTGACAAAAACAATTAAATTGCCGTCAAGTTTAATATGTGGTTAACATACTGATAAGTGTATGAAATTGTTATTAAATAAATCTTGTTTATAATAAATATCGGTTACTCTGTTAAAATGTGATTCATATAGGAGATTAACAATCTACTGTTTACGAATATAGAGGGGCAAGCGCAGTGGTGAAAGTTGGTCGGAATATTCCAAATGCTATAGTTATTAAAACGTATTATGAGGGCGACCGGGCCGCGACGCCGCCGGCGGCCCTGCTCTGTCGCGTTTAGTTCAGCATAAATGTTTTACTCGACGATTATATTTATATAAATGGTTATAGCTTAATATGTAAAGTATGATGACTGAGGAGAGTCTACCGCGTACTGATTTTTGTGTTGAATTTTCTACTGTAACTGCCTGGCATTCACTTTGGCTCTGTATTTGATTTTTGATTGTCTAATCAAACTTACCGTTTTGATATGATTGAGCGATGAGCTTTGTTGATGTCCGATGCCTCCGCGTTTGCTGTCGCAGTGATAAATTTCGAGATAAAAGAACCCTATTAGATGTAGCATTTATTACGTAAGTTTCAAGGGATTAAGGCCCGACACGTGACCTGACTTAGAATGATATGCATTACACGGAGAACACGATATTTTCACGTACAACGTCGAGTGCAGGGGTGGCGAACCTAAAACGCGTGTTGAATAGGTGATACGTTAAAGTATATTTTAAACACGGCTCTGATTCGCAAATTTAGAAAAAAAAATGTTCTTTAACGACATTAGACTCAAGAATATTTATTTTTAGAATTTACGAGTCTATCTAAGAGGTTTGCCATTCCTGAACATGGATTTGTTTATCGGTTGATCCGAAGAAATATGGTAAATAAAAATAAGTGTTTTTAAATTGGGATTGTTGATATAAATTTCCTTCACATCTTATTAGTCTGGTCACTTGCAAGAGTGTGCTCAGGTCGTGTAATCTGCTTAAATGTAAATTTTATTTGACAATCAAAAATGTATGGAAGATGTTGTTTTTAAATGAATATAAAGAGGAAACTTATTTTGTCATAACCAAGTAGAAACAAAAATCAGGGCTAGTTAACAATAGTTACGAAAGGGTTATAGTTTGCTTTTATTTATATTTATGTATTTCCCAACGGTTAGCAATAAACATTGCCAAGAGTTGTTTTAGACAGCCGCGAATTGTATCTATGTACAATATGAACATGTAATGTCTGCTTGGGCGCAGACATACAGTGGAAGTACTTGATCATATTTTTGATCTTTGTAATTTTTCACGAGACCTACAAGAGATTGTAACAGTGTAATGCGAGGAAGTTATGTACCCAATTAAAATATCTGATGAAAGACGACTATACGTTTTATTTCCTTCTAACACCTGAAACATGACATCTACATTTATACAGTTTATAGTATATTACTGCATATTTTTTTATGAACAAACAAACTAAATACTAGTCTTGCTCGTTCTACAAAACTGGACGTCTAACTCTTAACACCAGGTCATAAAACCTAGCATCTAGGTCATAAATAATTTAAGAAAAAGCTATTTAAAACATTTGATTACTTGTTTTACTACGTTATTTAATTAAACCAACATCTAAAGTGGGATTATAAGTGGGCTATTCCCGTTTTGTCGCGGTACTGGTCCAGCAGGATCTAGAACTAATGCATGATCGTTATACAGTTTGTTGCGTTTCTTGCCTGGCATCTACTATCATCTGAGATAGCCATTTAGTTGGACCCGACCCGGCTGTTAAGGATCTACAGTGTGAAGGCTATTCCCGTGTTATCGCGGTATTTATGCAGGAGGATCTCCAGCAGTAACACAAGGAGCGCGGCGGCCGCGCCCGCCAGCAACGCCAGCAGCGCCGTGGAGAACTCGCGTAGAGTCACGCACAGCGCGCTCGCGTCCGGACTATGCACGCACGCCGGCTTGGGCTCGTCCCACTCCGTCTGCAGCCGCTGCGCTAGACCCGACTCGTATATCTTGCGGACTCTGCAGAGAATTCCTTTATTTAAATAATGTAGGTACAGGCTTTTGGGGTATTGGCAACCGGCATTTTTGGTCGCGCTTTTGCGAAAAAACGAAATAAACTTTTTAAATAATGCGTCTGGTTGTGGAGTGCCAATTATTTATGTACCTACTACATAATATAACTACAGTAGCCAGTTGATTGTTGTTCAATTCTTACTCGTATTGTCGCGTTAAATATTTTTCGCATGGATTCGCAGACAACTTATGTTACTTCCAAGCTTAGAACCCCTACTTTAAGAGTTTGGGCAACCGCCGCGTTCTTGCAAGAGTTGCGCTTTTGTGAAATAACTCAAGCAAAAATGCCAGTGGTATAAAGAGTATTTAGAATCTTAAGGAGGATAGTTTATCGATAAGCATGATAATTTGTTTCCTATTATATTAGATATATATCGATCTGCATTATTTGAAACAATTTGCTGTGATTTTAAAACTCTTTGGAGTAGCCAGACCCTTATACTTAGACGTCGTGCTAAAGAGATGTGTATGTACCTACACACCCATAAGTAAAATGCTCCTTATAAGGTGAATACTTCCTCGTGACGAGGCCCATCTTCTGAGGAGGGTACAGCGGTATCTCGTGCGCTTCGCATATCTCTCGCTCCTTGAATGTGTGCCGCATTATCCTTTAAGAAGAATTATTAATTCTATTATAGGTATTTATACAATACATAGGTTGGTATGTCTTCTGTTTTATCCATATTGTTAGTAGGTTCCCCACGTATACAGACCAAAAACACACTCGACTTCTACCACGTCTTATTCAGCGCAATTTTGTTATATTTTTTAAAGTAAACGGTGAATAAGATGCGGTAGAAATAAAGTGCAGTTTTTAGGATTCCGTACCCAAAGGGTATAAACGGGACCCTATTACTAAGACTCCGCTGTCCGTCTGTCAGTCTGTGTGTCCGTCTGTCTGTCACCAGGCTGAATCTAATGAACCGTGATAGCTAGACACTTGCAATTTTCACAAATAATGTATTTCTATTGCCGCTATAACAACAAAACGAAAAACAGAATAAAATAAATATTTATAAATATTTAACACAAATAATGTATTTCTATTGCCGCTATAACAACAAAATGAAAAACAGAATAAAATAAATATTTCATACTTGATATTAACAACGGCATCAGGTAGACACTTGAGTAGGTATTCACAGAATATTTAGTTGTTTAGTGTCTAATGTTGTAAAGATAATGGTACGGAACTCTTCGTGAGTGAGTATGATTCGCACTTGGCCAGTTTTTTTAGTGTATTATGGATTTTACAATAAAACGACCTGCTTAAGTAATAAGTCCTTTCGGTTCCTCGATACGCGAATTTCTATTTTATCAGGTTTTTTTTCCGCCAAGTCCCGAGTTTTAATTATATTCGTAACTAGCTGACTATTGAGGTCATGTTGTTGAGTTTCCAAAAAAAACAAACGTAAAACCTGTAGGCCACGACGCTATCGACATGGAACGCGAACCCGCCTTGACGGACCATCGCCATCCCGCGCTCCGGAGTATAGAAGTTGTACTGGCGGTCCGGCACGATCTTCTTGTAGTACATGCGCAGAGCCACTGGGTCCGTGGTCCGCTGAGATGTGAAAAAGGTAAGCCCTCAGTGAAGCTGTCACGGTCTCAAAAGGTTTGCTTATAACATGTACCTTTGTAGATACGTATCATCATTATCAAATCTATGTAAATAATCTAAACAGTTAGGTAAGTATGTGGCAGATTATTATCAGCTAAATATTAGTAAGTGACAAATGCTTACCCGTTCAAACGCACCATTTATTAAGTTTAATTATTACTTTTCAAAATAATTACTCATCTATCTACTTCCGTACATACAAATTGTTATTTACCGATTTATCTGTCCCAAAAACAACGTTTGTTCCCATCATAAATATGCAGTCTCTACGATCCTTCAGATAAATACTTAGGTACCTTGAAATAGTCTTTAGCATACAGAACATTCTCGGCGCCAGCTTTAAGGTTGCTCTTGAGAAGATCTTCCAAGGTCCTGATGTTCTTGGGCGGTTCTCTGAGCAGGGTGGACACCACCATGGCGTTGTAGTACTGGTACAGGGTCACCGCATAGATGAACGTCACAATCACCAAAATTTTTACCGGTGTTGAGTTTTTTTGTACCGACATACCTATAAAAACATGTTTTTTATCTATGACCATCTAATTAAGTACTTTACTAATTTATAAAGCTAGAGTTTGTTTGCTTGAACGCGCTAATCTCAGGAACTGCTGGTCCGAATTGAACAATTATTTTGATGTAGTAGGAAAAGTTAATCTCAAGGAAGGTTATATAAATTTAACCAGAAACGCGGGTGAAATCGCGGACATAAAGAAATAAATAGTGGAAGAAAGGTTCGACTGTTTATCGTAATGTGCATTCACAAAAATTACAATAGTTATTATTGTTCTCAATATTAGATTCCTACTAACACGGACTAGTAAAATGGATACCAGATACCTATCGGTTAACTGTTAATTGGAGCACTTATTATGTCAATGTGTGACGTAAGTTGCGTGTCAAGTTGGAGTACCTGAGGAGCTGCAACGTCTAGTTAGTGGCGCGGAGTCCTTCTTTTTTTACTAGTCCGTGCCTACTAAGTAAGTACGTTACGTGATAGGATCGTCTCATTTTACGCACCTTGTTGACAAAGAGCACTCCAATGAAACAGCAATGCCAGGCTAAAGGAATAATCCGTTTGTTCGCTGTCCGACTTGGGGATTTTCATTCTGAGCATCAGACACAAGATAACTCCAGAGATGGTGAACATACAGAGAATGCAGCACCATACTGTAGCGGTCAACGGACGAGTGTATATGGTGTAGAATCCTCCTGGATGCTTGGGGTGACGGAGTATGAAGCATTGCCTGTATACAAATACAATCTTAACAAAAATTGAAGTGTGTGATTGTGTAGGCGACGACCTAGCCACTTGTTACTACTACTTTTTCTGCCGCCTAAGGACCAAGAGGTCCCGGGTTCAAATCCCGGGTCGGGCCAAAAATTTGTGGCTGGGTATTTCAATATCCAAATTACTCAGTAACAGCCCGGAGTCAGGAAGTTGACGGTTTAATCACCCCCGTGCCTCGGAAAGCACGTCAAGCCGTTGGTCCTGCGCGTAACCTCTCTCCGGTCATGTCGAATTACCGTCTCACCGGACTATGAGAGTGAAGGAATAGAGAGTGCACCTGTGTTAACGCACACACTTGTGCACTATAATATCTCCTGCGCAGATGGCTAATCCTCGTTGAGAATGGCCGCCGTAACCGATATCGGTTAGGAGGACATTACTACTTTTTCACAATTTTCCATCTAGCCCAACCTACTTATTTAAATTTTTGTATGAATGGTAAGGGGCCCCCCTTAGCTTCCCCTTTGACTCAGTCTACCCCTTCGGGGATTCGGGAGGGCATGATGATATACTTATAAGTGCATATGTATTAAACGTCTAATTTCATTACATCGCATTTTTAAGCGTACAAACTTAACAGAAATGATAGCAGGCCATATCTTAACTAGGTATGTATACGCGCTTTAAGTCTCCGGGCTATAAGCTCGCTTCAATGAGTTCACTTTTAGATGATTCTTACCTAGACTGCCACGTCTCTGCAATATAATCGATAAGCTCAGCCCTATCAGCTCTGAAGAAAAGCGAGGAACCACCGATGTCGGCCTCATGTCGCTGCAGGGTGCCCACGATGCCGTCGAAGGACCCATTGCGAGTGTAGCCCCAGGAGTTAGTGCGCTGGAAGGCGTAGCTGGAAACACGGACCCGTCTTAACCTTGGGTACAGGAGGTGCGCGTAACCCGGGTACCGCACATTCGGAGGCGACTCGCCGATGTTGGACCATCTGTGTCGTAAGGGGCAGGGGTAGGGAGGGCACCAGAAAACCGCTTAAGCCTGGACACTCGTTATGTTAAAAAGGGTCTGGAGTTGGACATATAAATAAATAAATATCAGACTACATCACATACATTGATCTGACTCCGAGGTAAGTAGCTTAAGCACTTATGTTACAGAAATCAGAATCAACAGGGGTATTACAAATATATACTTCAATATTAGATATTAACACCCGGACACAGAACAAACACAAGTCACAACAGGGCAGGGTCACTACCGAATGCGCCATCGAGCTTGTCAAAATATAAATAGCGCATGATGCGTATTCCAGGATGTGTCAGTCGGATGCCTAGTAATAGGAGTAGCAATGTTTTCTGGGCCAAAATAATAAACTAATGGCATTTTATAAGATGATGTGTATGATTATGATGAAGTGATGATAAATTTATGTTTATATGGCTTATTACATTAATTCTCACCTGAAATTATAGATGTCTGCAATGTAATTCAGGAGCGGAATAAACTTTAACTTGTGTAAGGAATCCACTTGATTGATTTTCGGTTTGTTAAGATATTCCTCGAAGGTTTCATGTGTTATCTTGTCAGTGACTACTACTGGACTTCTTATAACTAGCCCACTTAGGTCTCTTCTGGGAACTATGTTCATGCCTAAAGTTGTATTCCAATACCCAACTTTTTTTATTGTAAATATCCCCTTAGAATTATCTGTGTGGAAGACCTCATAAAACTCATAGATCTTCTCACTTCTAACAACAATTGTAACATCAGAATCCAACTCTATTGAAAAATTTGCCAAAATATTTGCACTTTCAATTAGAGCGTCTGAAAATACCAGCCACTTGAATTGATTTTTGAATACAATTTTAGAAGGAAAATGATTGAAAACTTGGGTCCAATCACTGCATGAAGTGTTGACGATTATACCAATTTGGTTGAAAGAATCTGGAATCTTATTTATGGCTCCGAAAGCGTTGTTAAGACTAGCACCTTGAATATTATTATAATTAAGAATTTTGTGATACAACATTGTATCTTTATAATTACAATTCTGGTTGTAAACATGATTAACTTGTTTGAATTTAAGTAGATCAATTATCATGGATATTTCCGTTATTGATATGATATTCATTAGAAAGTTAACAAAATCCATTGTGGTCACAAATGAAATGAGCTGATTGAATAACAAATAGTTTATTTCAAACACAACTGACAACAAAATTGTATTCATGAGTAAACTAGGCTTATTACTGTCAACAGACCATTTATAATGTACATAATAAATAGACAGACTGATGATAGCAAAATAACTGTTGGTCTTGAGAATAAATAATGTGCAAGGGGAAATAATAAATGAAAGTTATAGTTAATAAGTCGAAAAAACATCTTGGAAGGGGAATTCAGCCTTGTCTGGTACAAGTAGGTCAGCTAAGAAGCAAACTGTACCAGAAGTTCCTTCATACAAGCTCTCTGGATTATCAGGAAGCCTGGCATCCCTGAGGAACTCATCTGTGGACAAAAAGTCACCAAATCGTTTGGCTCTATGCAGATATTTCTCATCTCCAGTTAATCTGTGGAGTAATAGAAACACATATCCATTTCCGGCAACTCCATGGCAAATGCCAGGCCCCTTACGTAGCAAACCTTTGCGCCAAACAATTTCACCTGCTCTCACACACGAGTTAAAGAATTTTTTATCCTTTAATACAAGGTACGCTTTGGCCATCAGGTACACAGTACCAGGAGCTCCGTGACACCAGTGTACTAACTTATGGTCACTTAGACCAACTTCTTCCATGCAGCATGGCCAATTGCCCTCATCAGTTTGTAGGGAAGCAATGAAGTCAATTGTTGTCCTAATATCTTTAGCAGCAGATTTGTTGTAATCTAGATATCCAGGGACTGAGAGAAGCATCTGTAGAATGAAGCTAATGCCGTGAGCAGCTCCAATGTACTCAGTATTGTAGTAGTGATACATGAGAGGGCAAGGACTTTTGTGTTTGGTAGAGTACTCCCTGCCGCAGGAAACCATGACGTCGCATATTTTGTAAAGCTCTTCATTAGTGAATACTGGGGTTTGTAATTCGCGCGACATCCACAGAGCGCCCGCAACGTACCCTGCGCGTCCGACAAAGAACTCATCTCCACCGCATTTCAAAAATTTTGGATTTAGAAATTGGTTATAAAGCGACTTGTACATCTTAAGAGTGTCTTGGAACCGTTCGTCTCCAAGTTCTTTCATCAAAACTGCGGCAAGAGCGTAAGTCCCAGCATCACCTAATAGGAAGGAAGTTTTGTCACCAGCGGACGTCTCCAATGCTGGCTTCACATATTCCAGAGCCTTTTCAAGATAGGTCCGCTTGTTTTCAGACAGGAGCGAGTTTTTAGATAAATAGTGAAACATAAACGCGACGCCGGTGACACCGACGTAAAGGCCGCCGTCAACATTCTTACGAGAAGGCTGCAAACGCTTCGTAATATTCTTTAAGTGCTCGGTAATCTGAGCGTTTACATCGTCTTTGTTTACCGTCAGCGCCGCACCAGCCTGGAAGTCTTCAAAAGGGTTCTGAAAATACCTAACCATTTTGTAACTAAAAGGACTAACACTTGAAAATAGTCTCTTGAAAGAAAATAAAACTTGACGAAAGTTCATGAATTTAGTAAAAACTAGTACAATTAGATATGTATTTGCATTACTGCTACGAAGCGCAGATTTTCACTTCTATCAATTTCCAAAAAAAATATCGATGTTGTTTTGTTTTGTTTGTGTTCCTGTTAATTTTTTTCTAGACATTTTATTTTTTAAAAGCCATACGACAGTTTTGCCAAATTGGCAATAAAATAGAGTCGCATTCCAAACTTGCAAAATTCTTAAAATTAATATTATATAGAGGATATTATATAAAAAGGGATCAGCAGTTGTGAATTGGATAATCAATATATTCAACACAGTAAAAAAAATACTTTTTAATAAGTACTACATATTCACATTAATTGATATTGAATCATAAGATAGGTATGTATTACTTAATGCAATAATACCCAATAATGAAATAAAATAATAGATTTTTGTAATAATGGCTTTTTACAAGTAACCGCTCTTGAAATTAACAAATACCCTTAAACTTATGTACAATATGGGGTAGTTTGTGTACATCACAGCATAGTAGAGCATAGTATAATCTTAGAAATTGTTTACTCGGTAACTTAGCAACTAGTTGACACTGTTAAAATGGACCAAAACTGCCTTTTGTACGAATTTATTTTCTTAAAATAACATTACTTGTGAGGCCAAATTAAGAAGCTTTTAGAACTTCATAGTTTTAACGTTAAAGCTGATGCCTATCACATATAATCGTGGCAACGTAAGTTTTCTTATTGTGTAGGTACGCACACAATCGCCTATTCATGCCATATTATTTATACATATCATGCACGTATATCGAATATATATTATACTTACGTTTTTTGTTTCTATAATGTATGCATCATACGATTGGAATGGCTCACGTCATTTGAGATCAATATTTTTGCGAATGTTTCAGGTGAGGAAAATAGCGTTTCGTGCAAGGGGGCGATCTGCTCAGTCCCTTGACATTGGAGGGGGGCCGCGGGTAGACGCGGGCGCGGGCGGGGATGGCCGGTTGTTTCTTCAAATTAGGCCGGCTTTCGCAGACCCTCGAGCACCATTCGTGCAACGATCAAATTCAACTCTATCAGGGTATGTATATCAAACAAGCCTCTTGTGTCTATACAGATTAATATCTACGCCAATTATTAAAACTTGTGTAACTTCGTGTACGTGAGGTTTAAATACATACATACTCTGCCTACCCCTTCGGGGATTATGAGCGTGATGTATGTATGTATGTACATACATAACGTCACGCCTGTTTCCCATGGGGGTAGGCGGAGATCACATCCTTTCATTTGCTACGATTATTACATTACGGCATAGTTATATATTCCGATAACGCACTTGATGTGGCAGAAGCTATGATTGATATGATGATATGTAAATTTATACAATTATAAAGGCATCGTTAACCATTACCAATAGATTCACTAAATCTGTGGCCTCATTTGTCATCATCTTCCTAGCGTTATGTCCCGTGCTTAGACGCGGGGTCCGCTACGACCATGATCCAGGATTTAGCGAGTCTGGTAATTACATTGAAGCGACTGCCAATCTGACCTTCGTAACCCTAAGATAGGGGAACCAGACAATTTTTGGATCATGGTTACAAATCCAAAGTTGTTTGAATTTGCAGGTTTCATCACGATGTTTTCCCTCACCGTTAAGCTAGTGGTATGAATACGTACATAGATTTATTTAGATAGGTACGTGCCCGGGTTTGAACCAGCACTCCTCGGTTAAGAGGCGCGTCTCCTTACCATTGAGCTACCACCGCTCTCATCTATGGCCTCATTTGTAAATTATATTTAATTTTTGTAAGTAAGTGTGTAGTTATTTATTAGGTAAGTATATATTATTTAGATTTGCAATCGCATATTGAAAAAAACTTTGTTAGCACACAACAGAATGAACCGTCTGTCACTACTGACATTTTTTTAGAAACGAATTTATCCAAAAAGAAGATGGCAAGGAGGAGACTGTCAATTTACAAGCAGTGGGAGAAGGAAAGGTGCAGCTCTCCAGGACTGCACAGGAGAAAGATAGATTACCGGATAGAATAACTTTAGATAGGTAGGTACCGTCAAATTTATACAAGCTTATGAATTTATTTAACATGCAATTGCATGATGTCACTTCATCACCAACACGAATAACGATTTATTGCAGAAGAGGATTGTCATCTATACCACATATAGTTGGAGAGCCTGGTCTGAGATTGTTGTCGCTCCAACATAATTTAATAAACAGCCTTTCAGGGCTCTCACCCCTCGATCTTGGGAAACTAGTATTCCTAGATGTTTATGATAATCAGATAGACAAAATAACATGTTTAGAAAGACTCTTTAGCTTAAGAGTTCTTCTTATGGGGAAAAACAGGTAAATAACGATTATACTTACTTTTATATGTTTCTATATTTTGTTGGAGGAAATTATTAGTAAAAAATGTTTTCAGAATTAAGCGAATTGACGGACTCTCAAATCTCATTAAATTAGAAGTTTTGGATTTACACGGAAATAGAATAAGCAAAGTTAGTGGTCTAAGTAATCTTAGCGAATTGAAAGTACTTAATCTGGCGGGAAACCAAATAAAATGCATCGGCCCAGCAGACCTTCAAGGGTTGGTATCTTTGCGAGAGTTGAACTTGAAAAGAAATCGCTTAAAGAAACTACTAGGATTTCAAAATACGCCAAAATTACAAAAGTTGTATTTAGGTAATAACGAATTACAAAGGTGAGCAATATACTTGTATTTAGTCTTTACTACTTATATGAATTTTTAAGTCATTACAAAAAGCAATGAATAAGTACCTATCCAATGATAACAAATAATCTTGCAGTGTAGAAGACGTGTCATCTCTCGCTGAAGCATTCTCTCTCATCGATATATCTCTAGATGGTAATCCTGTAGCTTTAGGAGGTGACATCACGCCTTTCCTAGTATCTTACTTACCGAACTTGCTGACATTAACCAACATGCATGTGACGGAACAGGTACGAATTGAATAAACTCTTTTTTATAGACCTGTTTGAATCTGTTATGCGAAATTAACTATTGAATATTCTATAGGTGCGAAGCGCAGCCATGGCTTGGCGAAGCAACAAAGAAGCTGCCCATGCTGCGTATTGTGCTCTTGGAGGGTCTGAACAACAGGCAGCTCGACGTGATCAGATAATCCATAACGCTCGCACTAATTGGGAGCTACTCAGGTTTGACCATGATCATTTTACCATTAAACGTTGTTCTAACCCGGATTTTCTTTTAAATCTCAAGTAATAACTAAAACTACTCTTTTAGGTCAGAAAACAAATGCTTTTCTACCACGAGTCCAACAAAAAATGTCGATATTGAAAAAGAGTTTGAATTAGAATCATCCTCTACTACCGTCACTCCAAACGGCCCTCGTCCGTTAGAAGCTTCAAACTTGCCTGATGTCGTCATATCTTTGCAGCATGTGGAAACTGAAGATTCAGATTTTAAAAACAGAGATAGCGATAATAATCTCAAAGCAAGCAATGAGACTGTACCCAAAATGTCACCGATGCGAAAGTTACAAAGAAGTTCAACAGCAAAACCGTCAGAACGACGAGTTAACTTTTCCGAAAGAAGTGCTTCTCAAGATACGGATATATCGCACTCAACGTCCACCAGCAGCGATTTGAGATTGCCGCCAATTTTGTTACCAATAATATCATCTCTAGAAAATGTCAAGTTATCAGATGGTAATGAGCCTTTATTAAAAAGATGGGAAAGTATTTCTAGTGTAGATCCAATAGTAGATTCCTCATTTAGCTCACTACCATCTTCATCAAGTGATAGTGAAGAGGAAACGAGAAAAAGACAAACAAGGCGCATGCCTACAGCTTTTAGAAGGCGTGAAAACTTTAGCACGATGAGATCCAAATCTGTGTGTGATCCCGAAAGGCTAAGAGTCAAAGCTAAGAATGGTGATAATAGTGAAAACGCAAGTAACATTTCTGGCAGTACACATGTTGGATCAGTCGCAACTTCGTCTACGTCTGGAAGTGATCATAACAGCAAAATATTAAGAAGAGAAGGATCAATAAACAGTAGGAGTAGTAGCAGGAATATTAGAAGCGCGACTATATCAAGAAGAAGTGAGAGAGCCTCGTCAGCCAACAGAGCTTCAACTGCTCGATCAAAGACGCCAGCAAAGAGTTTAGCTAGTTTAAAGTCATCGGAGCCAGTTCCTAAACCAATGCCTTTGTCTAAAGACAGAGAACAAGGTGGGGGACATTAATCTACATTACTCGTATTTATTGTACTAAAGATATGCTAACGGTATCTTTATTTTCAGGGGTGGATTACTTAGTGGAAGTTTGTGATGGTGTAGTGAGTGCGTGGGGGGCTGGGGCCGTGCGGCGACTGGCCAGAGACTGGGATTGGGAGAGGGCACGTACTGTCTCACGCGCTGCTTTTCACTACGTGCATTTTAACGCAGTTGCTCAGTCTTTGCCTGAATTAAAAACAAAGTAAGTGTGTCATTCATTTTTATAGGAAAGAAAGCAAGCTTATATGAAATCTATGAATATTTTTGTAGGTTCCCCAATGTCAGTCACATATCTGTGCGTGCCACTGGACTTCAATGGCTTGGTCAATTACACGCCTTGGCAGAGTTGCGTGGTATAACAGGCTTCTCTGTGTTACCCGAAGGGAACCCTATTCA
The DNA here is from genome assembly GCA_951394215.1 of Glyphodes perspectalis. Taxonomy (NCBI): domain Eukaryota; kingdom Metazoa; phylum Arthropoda; class Insecta; order Lepidoptera; family Crambidae; genus Glyphodes; species Glyphodes perspectalis. The sequence goes on from OX596217.1 coordinate 3,805,163, forward strand.
TGGGAAGATTTGGAGAGAATATGCAGTATACAGACTAGCTCACTGGGGATTAAAAGAAATTAATAATGAAGAGGTAATTGTTATTGCCTAAAAAAGATCCTGTTCTGTGTCAGAATTTATCAATATCAGAATATATTAATAAAATGTACAAACCGCGTAAATACCCAGGTTACAGATGACGACATCAAGGCTGCAAATCGAACGTATGGCGGTCTTAGTGATATAGTACTAAGGGCACTACCTGATGCGCCCTTGCAACCACTCTTATCAAGACTAGGCAGAAGTGGTAACAGCACCGTCAGCGCCAAAGCTTGGCTGCGAGCTGCAGACCCAGCATTACGAGATGTAATTGCGAAAGAAGCTCTCCAATATAAGAAAGGACATGTCTCGCAGGTAAATACATAATTCATTAATTTTATAAAGTCATCACTTTAAACATTTGAGATATGATACTAAAAACACTAGAAAATACTTACGTACTCCACAAAAAAAAGTTATACTACTAGCTCAGCGGCGGCAGACAATTTGGTGAGGAAATTTACACTTTATATTCAAATGAAGTATGAGCCCTGCTAACGTGACGACAATCGCCCAAGTAACACAGATAGCAGTATAAGGTCTTAGTAACAGCAAACCCGGGAGCGATAAGCTTAAAAAGCTGTTGATTAATGTCTGAGTAAACGTGTACTCAGCTCTTATTCAAGCAAATTGGGCACACTTTTAAATGCTTTAATTTGAATAATAGCAATATAAAATCTGAGTAGTAGCAATGTAATTGTCCACATAGCTTAATAACGTCTGAAAAACGGCAGTCGTTACTTATACACAGATGTTTTATCATGTTTATTCAGATAAATATTTGTGGCTGTGATATTCAAAAACTACTCAGCTATAAGCACATTTGTACCACACTATTTCAAACAAAATGTGTGTTTCCTTCAAGAAATTGTTGACATCATTAATATTTATTAAGATATTAATGTGGACGGAATGAATACTTGGAATTGTTAAGTAATTTTTAAAAATACGAGTTTTAGCTTTATACAAGTGAAATAATATTGCGCAAGTAATTTTGTCGTCAATAACGTATGTCCTGTAACTATTGGTTTTACGCGCCGCTTCAATATCGAAGTTTAATGATAGAAATAAGTTAATGTACAAGACAGAAATAAGGCAAAAAAAAACTTTTAGCGTAATTCCTTATTTTAGTGTTTTAAAAGTAATAATTAGTTTATGTATAATACTCGAATTTGTATCTGAATTAATAAAACACAGCATTTGATAGCAAAAACAATTCCAAAAACATTTTTTTTTGAGGTTATAATGGCGATTCCTATAAATCTGATTATTAGCTGCTCACGGAGCTGTTTTACCGAGCTGCTGCTGAATAATAGTTTTGACTCGTCACATATTAAGCCTTTATTTGGCAAAGCGCGGTATGGCGGAATAATTTCTGAATAACAGTTGAGTATTTGTTCACATGTTTTATTAAACAGCTTATTAGGGTTCAAAACAGAACAATCAAAAACTAGAATTTCGTGGAAAAATGATTAGGTGATCGATCGAACTTTATTATTTAACTATTATATAATGCAATCATTTCACAAAAAAAAAATTTTAAGCAAATGAATTAAAGCTATTTAGGTATACCAATCTAACGTAAAAAGGATGTAAAATATTTTTTTTATTTTGTTTTATTTAGAAAAAAAGCTGTGGTAATCATGTTTTTTTTTTCAACTTACGTACCTATGTCTAGTTTGAGTTAACTACTCGTATGTACTGCATACCTTATTAAAATGCTAAAAAGGGAAAAGAAACGAGGTCTCTTTTGGTTCCCCATCTATTCTAATGATAATGTAGCAATTTTTCATTGTCTGAAAACAAACGGATATTATACCTACACTAGCTGTGCCAGCGGTGTCACCCGCGTTTATGGTTAATATTAGGTATATAGACTATTTCCGTCATACATGATTTCTATGTAACTTTAATCATTAAGGCTGCACACGCGACGGAAGCTTAAAAATGGAGTAACTTCTCCCGTTTTCCCAACATTTCCCGTCACTACTCTGCTCCTATTGATTGTAGCGTGATGAAAAGTATACTATAACCTGCCGAGGAGTATGAAGAATAATTGTACCAAGTTTCGTTAAAATCCGTCGAGTAGTTTTGGTTTCTATAAGGAACATACAGACAGACAAACAAAAATTTTACTGATTGCATTTTTGGCATCAGTATCGATCACTAATCACCCCCTGATAGTTATTTTGAAAATATATTTCATGTACAGAATTGACCTCTCTACAGATTTATTATAAGTATAGATAAACGGAAACCTAAAACAAAATTAAACCTAGCTAGATAGATTAATTGCCCCCGAAACCCCCTACATACTAAATTTTATGAAAATTCTTGGAGCCGTTTTCGACATTCAGATTACAATATAGATAGGTATACAATAGTTTTTTTATTTAAAGATACGTATTAATAATATCATAATGACACATAATTTGAGTATACTATACAAATTCAAAACCTCGGCCACAACAAAAGGTAGATTTATACTACCGCATTGAATGTAGGTACTACAAATACAAAACGCTAGAATAAAATGATTCGGACCGCGCGTATTTTTGAATTCGTTAATATTCTCATCTGATTCATCTCCACTAGATGTGTAATCATCGTCACCCACACAGTCTGTATATGAAATTGCGGGTACGGAACACTCTTCTACGTACGATCGCACTTGACTGTTAAGGTTAGCTTGACCGCTTTCTTCCACAGCTAGTTTACTAAACACTATGCTGCCTACGCCCAACTTACAACAACTAACGTTTAATAAATATCTACAAATAAAGCAATATTCAGCATTCTTCTGTGTAAATACTGTTTAACTAACTTTAAAACTGCTAGTTTCGGTATAAGAATAGAAGTATGTGTAAGAGAGTTATAAACTATGTCTACATTTCTTTTATACCAATATAAGCTTAATTAGAACCCAGAAAATACTTTTTATCAGCAGCTGAATAATTCGCAAAATAAAGAACCTTATAAGATTTCAAAATAATATTAAAGCTGTTATTCAGATACAAGCATTTTAAAACCGAATTTTAACACTATTATTCAGCATCTAGTTGCTGAGGGTACTTTATACAGAATATAGCATTTTTAACAGCAATAAGCTTAATAATGTTTGTATAATAGTATTGTACATTACGTTTATTCAGCTTGTTATCTTTTAGCTTACTGTTATGCAAATTAAAGCTATGTGAAACTCTGTAAGCTTAGAAACGTTTGTGTAATATTGAGAATAAAAGTTATTACTAAGCCTTAAGAAAGAAGCCGAAATTATACAAATTTTACTAAGCTTAAAAAATTATAATAGCCGTAATACAACGTTAGTCAGAATTAAGCTATTTCCTTAACTGTAACACAAATGTTACGTAACTATTAACTGTGTTATGAGTCGCATTAGTACTGTTATCATGCTTGTGTGTTACTTGGGCGCATTGTTGTAATATCTAAACTTGTTTAAACTTGCTAGGTGGTCGAAGAAGATTCCAACCAGGAAGTGGTTACTTTATGGGAGGAAAGAGAATAATATTTCATAATTTATGTTTTATAAGCAGGAAGACATGAGTTGGCGAGTACGCGGGCGCGGTCAACTCACCCATGCGATCGAACTGGCTTGCGGGGCGGCGCAGCGCCTGCGCACGCTGGAAATGCAGTGGCCTACAATCCTCATAGAAATGATCGAAGACATATTGAAGGACTATTCGCATATGGAAACGCACGTAAAAGAACAGATGCGTATGCTTATGGATAATTTATAGGATATATTCTGTATAGACAACATTTATAAGTACATAGATTTACACGATTGTATTAGAATCATATATATAATACCTATGTAATAAGTTTTGACCAATAGAGTGTAAATACGTATACATCATATACGTATTTAATGGGTTGTAGATGCATTCTTATAGAAAAATTATTATGTTTCTTGACAATACTAAACGGGTATTATACACTACAAAGAAATAGCAAAACATTATTATAATGTACAAATAGATACGATTGATCGCTAGTCAGGCAGTAATATAAATATATGCACTACAATATTTATGCACAAGATACGTAGATAACTTCGTCATATTTAACCTGTATGTACCTATTATCTTTTTATCATTAATTAACGCGTTCATATTATCGAGAGATAATCCAAAAATCCAACGTGATGAGTCGATCTAGTTAGATACTACGTTGCTACTGTATGACTGAAAAGAGCTGCAAGTCATAGAAGCTATATAATCTACATACGATTGCAATTAGACCAACGAAGTTCGGAACCGAATGGTTCCAACCCTGACCCAAAACATGAATATCCAAAATCCAATATTGCTAGCTCGACCCGCGATACTGATTTTAGACTTGTCTTAGGTATAGGTAGGCAGTACATTGTGCCGCGCTCTTACCTCTTTTCTTTAGTGTTTCGTATATCAACAGCCGGTCCCTAACTACTACGACTCTTAAGCAGCCTATTAAAGTGATTCCTAATATTTTACAATGCCGAATATTCCAACCAATCAGAAACTTTTATTCTGCGGAGCCCCACACCAGTTTTATCATAAAAAGTGATTTAAAGGTCCGATAATATGCGTATGATTTAACTAAACCCTGGTGACGATTTTACGGAACCCACTTCAGAAGTCGCTGGCCCATAATGCCTACTGACAAATCGCGCACTGCATTTCGTATGTTAGACCACGGACTAGTAAAAAAAGAAGGACTCCACGGTGTCATTCATACTATAGCGTGAAGCCACGTTTATGCATGTGTGAGTAAGATACTTAAGGATACCAGATATCGGATATCTGTCAGTGGGAGCACTGCACTAATAACTTACGTCACACATTGACATAATATGTCAATGATTTAATATGTCAATGTGTGAAGTAATTTGCGTGGCAAGGTGGAGCACCTGAGGAGCTTCAATGTCTAGTTAGTGGCACGGAGTCCTTCTCTTTTTACTAGTCCGTGGTTTAGACGTATTATTTTAACATATTAGTAGATATTGATCTCAGGTGCGTCTATAAGATTTTATTCGTAATTGAGTCGTGTCAAAAGATTTTTAATTGGCTTAAAACCTCAGACTCAATAAAAAAATTAATTAGTTTTTAGTTTGACTACAAGGAGAAAGAAAAGTTATTGTGATGAAATAAATTAAAATAAAACTCAAAAGCTCTTGGATAGGTGTAATAACGAATTAAATCGGAGTTCATACGGACTGACATTTTTTGTATATTGCTCAATCAAGTACTTAGGTAAAATACCTAGTTAGTGAATTGTAAAATTTCTAATTAAATATGAATTCATTGTCTAGACAATTTTTTATAGATGCATAAGGTAATGTGCTATTTATTATAATATTAAGACACTGTTAGTTTAATAGACAGACTGCCTTGCGTGTGCCTGTGTAGAGAAATAAAGATTTTTAAATAAATTGTGTTTTATTTACCCTATTGATACTGTTTCACTGCTGGGCAAATGCTTTTATTAATATACTAATACTTAAAATATATGTTACACCAAAGGAGGTAATATTTAAAAGCTGTGATCTCATGAAAGTTATTCAATAGATAAAATAAAGTTACTAAATATTCAAAGCCGTGATTATTGATAAATCTAAATTTACGAACGCATTTTTACAGATTAGCCAACACCAAGAACAAAATCATATCTATTGACATCTCTGAGTAGGTACTGAAACACATGGAGACGACATAATGTTCTATACGAACAACCTGCTAAACAAATATGATTAATATCAATATTGTATTCATAAACCTCTATCTCTTTTAATCGAGTCCACAATACTGCACGTAAAAAGAGACAACAATATATTTGACTTAACTATTTTCGGTAACATCATCATGTGACGTCATAGAAATACCTTAATGAAGCCGGCTTACCATTTTGGTTTCTCGCTGTAAGTTGTCAATGTCAGTAGAATTTGCAGTGTATTGTGCCAATATTGATAAAATTTGTGATTAGAACTTAATCTAACTTGTAACATTCAGAAACATCGTCATAAATAAATTGTTCAGAGACTTATAGCATGTAAATAAGTAAAGTGGAATGACAAAATAATAATAATAAAAAATTCATTTATTTCAGGCAGCAAATTATTATACAACAATATTGGCCCATATAATATATACCTTAAGTCTAACATACATATATTATAAAAACAATTTAATTTACTTCTTAATAATAACACGTTGTGACGGCGACGTGTTGCGCGCTGTGTCAGCGGAAAGTCGACCTCGGAACTTGCGAAATATGACTCCCTCCGGCCAGAAGTCCTCCTTCATAAAGGTGTCCAGGTGGTGGGTCGGCACCCTCACCACAAACGAGTTGAAATTCACTTTGTGGCGGGACTCCAACTTCTTGACTCTTAGTGTGAAGGTAGACTTCTTTCGTACATAGTCTACGAAATCATCGACCTTCGTAGACCAATGTAAACGGGATACATACAGCTGCGTCGCGCGTATTTCCGGACGCAGGGGAGCTCCGGACTGGTCGGTGCGGTGCCGCGGTGGTTGCGGCTGACGGGCTTCCTCCTCTTTTTCTCCACTTTTGTGAAGCCCTCCTCATCGCACTTGCCTCTCGGTGGACACGGTGTTGGTGTTAGCTGCCAAGGCGGTGCAGCGGCAGCGGCGGCGTAGGCACGGGTCGGGGGGCTCGCGCCAGCACTTGTCGGCTCTGCGGGGACGGAGCGGGCGGCGGGGCGCGGCGTGACGCACTCAGCAACAGCCGGCGGCGAACACACCGCCGCCTCAAAACTGCTGACTTGCGCCCCGCGATGCATGTTGATTTTCGAGGTCACGGGTGACCCACTTACCGAATCATTACGTTTTAACGCTAACAATTCGGTACGCAAATCGGAGATGATCGATTCCGAAGCCTCGAGTTTCAGCATCACCTCGGCCAGACTCGCTTTCAGGGTCGTGATGTCCTTCAGCAGCCTGGTGACGTCGACGTGGTCGAAAAATAATAATAAATAAACATTAGGCAAAGGCGCCATATTTGTTTCTCACTCAAATTGGGCTTCACTTTTTCGAAGTTATGCCATCTCCATTAGTTTCAGTACTCAGAGAACCAAACTCAGAGCCACAAACGAGGAATGTAAAATTGACACCAATTTGATCCATGGTTTATGACACAGACGACAGACGAGTAAATGTGTTCATGATAATTCACCAAAACAATCGATAATTATCATGGCAAGAGTAATTCAATTATCAATGGGAAAAAGTTCTTCTTAGGCCATAATAATCTCCAACATAAATAAATAAATAAACTTGCCATGTGCTTGTTTCAACGAAAAAAATAAATAAGCAATTATAATTAATCATTTCCTCCAACTATGTACATACGTTGCTTTTCTACTTCTAGTACAAAAATATAAAATTCGTGTTCTCGATATTAAAAGTATCGATACCATGTCGTAAATAGCTTACCTGTCAAAGTACTGTCAAAAAATGTGGTTACATCGTTTCGATAAAGCATCGAAATCGAATATAATTTATCCAAACTCTAAAATAAAAGAGCCTTAGAAAACTTCTATTATTTTGGTAAGACATGAATATTTAAGAGCTTTGTCACGCAATGGACGATACAGAGAGTACGACGACATCGGCGGACGAGAACACGGGCAATTTATGCGACAACCCCACTCGCGATACGCTCGCAGAAGGCCTACTTGGCTTACTCAAGCCCACGGTAGATCAACTTGACGACAGAGTGAGAGCTACAAGGTATTATTCCATAATAATATATTATTGGAAGAGAGGGTGCCTCATAATCGTAAAGATACATGAAATAACAAGCGATTGTTGTAATCCTTAAAAATCTAGGAAAACGCCCTTAATATTTAACAAAACATTTGAACCCTAAAACTGGAACTAGTAAAAATATTTATATCATGGCAGTAGATCCATTGGTAAGCCAAAGTAAATTTTTTTTCAGAATATCACAGTTAGAATTGAAACAACAGTTGGACTCACTGAATGAGGAGCTTCAAAAAGTTCGCGAAGCATTTAACAATCACCCAGACTTGGACCCGTATGTAAAGAAACTAATTGCCTGCAAGCACAAAGTTACTGTTGTACTTAATGTATTACAGGCCTCACAGGTTAGTAAGAGTATACAATACTTAGATGTAGAAAGCATGCCTCTGTGGTCGCAGGGGCTTGCTGTCCCTTTGACTCTGCCTACCCCTTCGAAGACTGTGGCCGTGATGTCATGTATGTCTATGTATGTAGATGTGGAAAGATTCACACATCTTTATTTTAAACCAAAAGTCTACAATATTTTCTATAAAATATTAATGCAAGGTTTTTGATGACTTATGCTACATAATATAAAAAAAAAAAAATTGTGTTTTGTATTTCAGGATAGACTGAATGAAATAAGACGCATGGTCAATAAGGAAAAAGGTGTTCGTCCCACAATAGTAACTGAACTACCTCAGGAGCCTGAACAGGGACCAAGCGGAGTCATCTCCGAACGTGGAAGTATCAACTGAGGCATGGAGACACCTTATCAGAACCACATAGACAAAGCTGACTTTGACCATGTCTACGAACCAGCTGAAGACAGTTTCCTACTAATAGATGCATTAGAAAATGACTTAGAATATCTTAAAATGAAAAACCCCACAATTTGCCTTGAAGTTGGTTCTGGGAGTGGTATTGTGATTACAGCTTTCGGAATGGCATTTCCTGGAACTTTTTGCTTATGTACTGATATAAATGTCAAAGCTTGCTCCATGTCCCAAAGTACTGCTGAGCATAATAAAGTGATATTGGACACTATAAATATGAATCTAGTGGATTCATTTATGGATGGTATGTTTGATGTTATTATTTTTAATCCACCTTATGTGGTTACTGAGAGTGGAGAATGTGGTGGCAAGGATATAACTGCAAGTTGGGCTGGAGGTCTGAAAGGGCGGGAAGTGACCGACAGATTGTTGGAGATGATACCAAAGAAGTTAGCCCGTGATGGTACATTCTATTTACTACTGATTAAAGAAAACATTCCAGAGGAAGTAACAGAAATCATGTCTGCATTAGGATTCAAACATGAAATGGTAATCAGGAGGAGAGTTAGAAATGAACAACAGTTGGTGATGAAGTTCTTCAGATAAGACAATGTTTGTTAATTTAATATTATTATTATCATAGGTTTAACAAATATGAAAATAAAAAGTTATATTGCGTGGCAGATCTTTCACTACTTAAGATTCTTTTTCACTGCTTCTCCAAAGGATTTAGCACCTTCTTCATTTTCCATATAGCCCGGAAGTGATGCACACTCTTTGACCCAACGCTCTATGTTTGGGAACTTGGTGATGTCCCAACCAACAGCCTGTAAATCATTGTGGTTATGTGGTTAAGATTTATTCTTGCTAAAATTATTTCCAGTTTGGCCAAACAGATATATAAACTTACAAGTATGCTAGACAGAGATGCATAAATAGAAGTGTCAGCAATAGTAACACTGTCTCCAGCAACCCACTTGCTTCCATTCAGGAATTGGTCAAGAAAACCAAGAGTTGTGTTGAGGTCATCTTTTAAATTTTGTTTTATTTCTGTCTCGCCCAAGAACAGAATAGGAAACTGAAAATAAAGGTTACACTATATCACACTCTAAAGCGTAACAAATTAATATTTATGTCTGGTTTGTGGCAAAAATCAGTAGGTACTTATAATTTTTATACATTTCAAATGCGTAAATGAGAAATATACCAAAAAAACACGTAAACGTACACAGATCGCTCTAATTTTAATATACAACGATGAACTATCGAAGTACAATCTCTGGTTAACTATTGCGCGCCGTTCCAAATCTTTCGGATATAATTGGTCGTCTTTTGCAAACTTATCAACCAAATAACAGGCGATAGCGCGGCTTTCCCATAGAACAAAGCCATCATCTTCCAATGTAGGCACACAATGCTGAGGATTTATTTTTATAAAACTGTCTTTCAATTGTTCTTTCTTAAATAAGTCTACTATTTCGACTTGAATAGGGACCCCAATCGATCTGGCTGCAAGTAAAGCTCCGCGAGAAGGGCCACTAATAGGAAAATGATACAGTTTTAAAGACATATTGAAAAACGAAAGGTATAATATAAGTTATTAGAAGTTTTCAGAAAAGAATTTTTTTTCATTCAAATGAGATGAGGGGCATTCCTTCGCTGTACTTTATTTTACCGTTTCATTATTCGCTGACGTGTTAATTATCATTTATATTTTAACCTTTCTTGGAAATAGCTTAAACGTTACAATAATTTTGACATTTGACTTATATCAAAACAATCACAGACGAGTAATGCACAGACGAGTAATGGAGTAATGCAGGGGGTTCCAACTCCCCTACTGTGATTGTGCTACATGGAGATATGAATAAATAGACCCTACACTATTGCTGTACGTGTCACACTTATGGCACATTCCCACGATTCTCCCATTATGCACGTAGTCCTCTTGCTCGCACTAAATAAATTCACTGTGCCTATGCTTTTAGGGTCTAAATTTTTCTTGCACTGTGGACCAGTTTTGGCCAATAACGTGTCTTAACTTTGGCTAAGTAATTACCAATAGAATTTAAGCTATGTTTTAACCGACCAATAGCTTTGTTTGTTTAATTATTAACTGGCCAATATTGTGCTTCATATTTATGAATGAAATTACGGTTTTAAAATAAAAAAAAGAATAAATGACAAGTATGACAACAGCTCGGTGGTAATGGTAACCTAAAAGCTGCTTCAAGAGGAATCAAATTTTGCTAAGTAAACTTGCTTTATTCTTATAATATTCTGTTTTGTTTAGGAAATCCGGCCTATCACGACTAATTACGACGATAAATTCCGTACTACCTAGTGTTTGTGTAGTCTTTTGTTGTGATTATTTTGTAATTAGATTGACACCAACTTGTTTTTATTTGTATTAACTACTTATTGACTTTAAAAATGCCTTCAAAGTGTATTGTACCAGGCTGCCGTAGTAATATTGTGTATACGAGCAAATCTAGTCGGGAAGCATGGTGTAAAATATGCCCCTTTTTGGCAAAGTTACGTCTATTGCAATTCTATTACTAAATGCTCGATTTTGTCCACTTCATCTTTTGTCTGGATACATTATCGATAATAACTTGATTAACTGAAGATTTCATAGGTACCTTCTCTATATTTAGATGCAGTTAGACTCCAAAGTAATAAAGCTGACATAATTATTACAAAGAAATAATATCATATAGTAAAATGCTTCCAAAATTATTTTCAGAAAAAGAAATTCATTACCAGGGGCAACAAGCACTATGGAAATTCGTGGAGAGGCTGTACAAAGTGAATGACAGAAAGTTAAGCTCGCTCAACCAAACCGACAGACAGACAAACCACAATCATATGACAAGAAGGTACTAAAATTTTGAGTCTAATTATTATATTAATTCACAACTAGATTCGATAGGTGATTCTGACAGGGTCTGAGATCAAACCAGACAAAAACACTTTTTTTTTTACCTTTCCATGGTTTGCTTTTTCATACCCATGTCCGTCTCTCTTGATTTAACACTGTGTCATTGGTAGCACAGACACGGGGGTGGCTTAGGCTGTGGCGGCAAAAATATTTCAATTGAGCGCTGCCTCACATGCTTGAGGATTTCAAAATTGCTATTATAATGCTATTCAAAACCAATTTCATGTACCACAATACAAGATAATGTCTACGTAGAATATTTTTGAAATAATAAAAGTCGCAAAATTGTCACATCAAGCCTGTTTTAAGTATAATATATTTATTATGTAGTTACGAAGAAAATTGCTGAGTTATAAATCTTATATCTCTGAACGGATAGTTGTAACAACAAAGATGTCATAACAATTGTTGTTTCAATTGAAAAAACCTAACTGACTGATTTATCTTATTGCTATTTTATGGTAGTCCCAGGTTGCATACATTTTTGCCCATCCTCTTTTACTTAATATTTTATTAAGAATATTTTATTATTATTTTTGTGGCCATTATCATCAAATTATGTCATGCGATTATATTTTAAACGTGATATATTTGGCGTTCGTTTTTTTGTTTCAGGTCTAAATAGAAAGCCTTAGTGTTCCTACCCAGACGTTTCCGCGTCGTATCGTCTACAACTCTGTAATCTGTATAGTGAAATACTCAAGCGGTCCATATAGATGTCGAAAACCCACTACGATTATAATAGACCACTTAGATATTTTTACATAACCTACATGCCTTGTTGAATTCGAATGTATCTATGGAATATTACTACAACCGTTGATTATTTCTATTATTACATGGTATTTTTTTGTCAGCTGTGATTTTGTGGCATTATTAAAATTTAAGAAATTGCGCTTTAGTTTTATTTTCAAATATTATTTTTTAAAGATTTTGTGTATGGGGTGGATCTGTATTTTTAGAAAACCGATTATTACCGATAACCGGACGATTTCAGAATATACCAATCTTTCCGGTAAAATTTCGTAATTTATCGATTATATCACATCCCTAATTTTACTATTTTTACTACTATCGATAGTAAAAATAGATTTATTACGTAGGTTTACGTCATCGCAGCTCTAACAAAGTACGTGCGAGACGGCGGTACGTATAAGTGCGATAGAGAGGGCTGATTCATTCTATAATGATTTGTCAGTGTGACAACGTGTACATATTACTATATTGTTTATGAATGAGTGAGGTGTAATCAGTATGGCTATTGTGCAGTTTTTTTGTATGGAGTTGGCTGTCTGTTTTACATTACTCGTCTGTGGAGTAATGTAAAAAAAACATTCAAATCAACGATTGTTTTGTTTTGATTTGTTGATAAATTTATTTTAATAAAAATTCTGAAACATTGTAAAAAAAGATAGCCGCAAAAATATGACATCGAAAGACGTCAGGTGCAGGGTTTGCTTGAATGAAGATGGAAATATGTTAAATATATTTAAAACAGACGAAAAGTTAATGATATCATCAAAAATTATGTGTTTGGCAAAAGTTCGTGTAAGTTGCTTTTTTTTGCTGTTTAATTTATTTGAGTAACTTTTGACCTCTGACCACATATATACATATTATTTTTTATTCCAACTTTTTTTAGTTGAAATGAGTTGAATGAGCAATTTATATTTTTTAGTTTTTTTTTTTAGATATATCCTGATGATGGTTTGCCTGCTCTAATATGTTCAATTTGTGTATCGAAATTAAACAATTGTATTGAATTCATACAATTATGTGAACTATCTGATTTAAGACTAAGATCATCAGCTTCACTTGACAATGAAGAAACTAATACTTCGGAAATTGAAAACTATGATAACGGTAGTGACACTGAAATTAAATGTGCCCTAAAAGTAGATAGCACAGAAGAATCAGAAGTTAATAAAGCAACTAGTGATATTAAAAATATCATCAAAGGTTTAACAGATCAAAGAAATATTAAAAGGAATGTGAAAAATAAGGACAGAAAAAAGAACTATAAAATAAGACAGCAATGTAATATATGTGGAAGAGTTATGTCATCAAGGTAAACTAGTACAAAAAGAAAATACAGCTGCTTTATAGTTACTGGTCTGATTTAATCTCAAATTGTTTTAGGTATAGACTCAAAACCCACTTGGTAACTCATACAGGGGAGCGGCCATTCTCTTGTCCATTCTGTAATAAGGACTTTTCGTTAGATGCCAACCTCAAAGTTCATTTAAGGATACACACTGTAAGTATTTATACATAATGTGTACTAGTACTAATTACTACAAATTAATTGTTTATGTTAGAAGTTTTATTGATCTATTTATTGTTTGATCAATTTCCATCATTAAAAGTTAATTAAAAGTTAATTATCTATGTTTGTTGTGTATAATTGTTGTACATAATTAGGTATGTACAATTATATAAATGTATCATTATATAATAAAATAGAAACAATAAAGGCTTTTAAATGAAATAACTTTTTTAAAGATTTTGATCCTCCTATGGTAACTATACAAATTCTGTTTTCTTTCAGGGCGAGAAGCCGTTTAGGTGTCTTGAATGCGGAGAGACATTTGCACAGTCGGCAGGTCTAATTGCTCACAAACGCAAGCATACAGGCCAGCTGCCTTACAAGTGTATGCTGTGTCCGTGCAGCTTTCGAACTATCGGACATTTGCAATATCATACCAAGTAATATTTACATATCTACATAAATACTTTAAATTTTTTTTTTTTTTAATGGTAAATTAATTTAAAAAGGTATCTAGGTAATTGATAAAAAAATTCTTGTTGTATCTGATTTATTGATTATTTGATTGTAAGAAAGGTTAACCTAAAAGATTTACTCAGAAAAATATATATATATATATTTCAGGCGGCATACTGGTGAGAAAAAGTTTGAATGCGAGAAATGTAGGCGTGCATTCATAACTCGCAGTGACCTGAACCAACACCTGACCACGCACTCCGGTGACCGGTCGCATGTCTGCAGTGTTTGTGGTTTGCGCCTAACTAGAGCCTCAAATCTCAAACGGCATATGCAACTTCACAGTAGCACCAATACACCCAGTTCTGAAGAGACAGGATTCAAAGCTGCGCCTAACTAAGATGATTTAGAAATATCTACTGGTGAAAACAGATAATGATAACACCTGCTGTATATCCAAAGACTGATTGCCTTTTTCATTTATTACTAGCAGTCCAGGCGAACTTCGTACCGTTCCGTTTTTGGGTTTTTGGGGGTGGAGGTAGGAAACACTTTGCGACCTATTCTCATACCTACCAAATTTAAACAATAAAATATTTGAATCAGTCTAGCCGTTTCGAAGGAGTTTAAACATAAAACCATAAAACTATAAAATAATATTTTTCAACATTAAATGTTATATTATTGTTATTCCAAACTTATGTCCCATTATGTGCCTTTTATCATCTTTGTTTTGAATGAATCTACAAGCTATTTTGCAATTATTTGTAATCCTTTTGAGAACATAGCATATATTTATGGAAGTATGTAATGCAGATTGTATTTTGAAAATGTTAGTAATAAAGTACTGAAAGTAAAATAGTTTCGAATGTGATTGTTTTATTTAACATAACATTGTTTTAAGTCTTTATTACGCCTAAGCAGCTCAATCGATAATGATGAGATTTTGTACATACATACATAACATCACGCCCATAATCCCTAAAGGGGTAGGCAGAGTCAAACTTCAACCACATTCAGCCAAAAATAAAGCCGGGCTGACGCCTACACAATCACACTGATTGTGTAGGCGACAGGTTAGCCGCTTGTCACTGCTTGCTTTTTCGCAATTTTCTACCTAACCCAGCTGAAACTAAGAGATGAGAGAGAGAGAAGACTGGAGATGGCATGCATAACTACGAAAAAGTGAAGCCCAATTTGAGTGAGAAACAAATATGGCGCCTTTGTGTAGTGTCATTCCACTTTACTTATTTACATACTATAAGTCTCAACAAACAATTAACAATTTATTTATGACGATATTTTTGTTACAAGTTTGATTATGTTATAATCACAAATTTTATCCATATTGCACAATACACCACAAATCCCACTGATATTGACAACTTCTAGTGAGAAACCAAAATGGTAAGCCGGCTTCACTTAGGTATTTCTATGACGTCACTTGATGATGTTACTGAAAATAGTTAGGTCAAATATATTGTCTCTTTTTATGTGCAGTTTTCTTCGTCCGAGGTTGGCACATTCTTTTTTTTTGTCCAAGAGCAACATGGGCCAAGTCCCAGACCAACATGGAAAATTTTGTTCCGACAACAAAAGTTTGATAGACCATGAAAATATTTTTCATGGTTCTTAAACATAATATCTGAGGAGAAAGTAATTAATGATAACCGAATTTTATATCGCGAGTAAAAACTAGTAATACTTGTGTGTTTTCTATACCCTATATTTGATTAAACTTATTTTTAATTTGTTAAAAATATCAGTACCAATTAGAGATTTGTATTTATTCGAATAAATACTTAAAATTTATATCTAGTTACTTATAAATATTCGTTTTACCTGAATATTTATTTAAAGTAGAGGATACATATTTTATAGCTCAAATTCGATTTGTGTATGAAATCGGCATATTCGTAGCATTACGCCCCCCCAGACCTGGGTCCGCTTAGTCCATGATATCTGCATGACATGCAACTAAGTTAATTACAATATTTATCCATCATTTTATTTAAATATCTATAAAAACGGGTAAATTTATAGGTATGTAGAGTATTTATTCGCTACTTAACTCTAGTACCAATTTAATATCACGTGTAGTTATACGACTTTATCGAAGACAAAATATAATTATTCTTTTTTTCAATGGCAACATTTTAATGCACAACAAACGAAAAAAAACAAATTTCGAATTTTGAAAATTCGTTAACGTTTTTACATGTCGTGTGAATTGTGAGCCGAATTTCGAATTATATTGCATTGAAAGAGTTTTAATTTGGTGAAGTTCGTTCATTAACGTGTTATCATCGACTGCGTTTCACCAATATACGTAAAATTTGGTTGAACATCGAAAGTTGTAAGTTGAGAACAAGGAAAGTTTTACGGAAACTTCGGGGGACTTCTGAAGAACCTTACCATCATGTCGGCAAGAGATATTTATTATTCTGAGAAATATTATGATGAAGAACACGAATACAGGTATGTTTCCGTTACCATTTAGAAACTTTACTCCATATTTACATCTTTGTTTCTTATAACCTTACATTATAATGATAGTTTTGTTATTTACGAAAAACGGTTGTAAAAATTACAAAACAGCTAAGTATGTCCAAATCCTGACAAATGCAATGTTTACAAATGGTATGTCAGATCCTACAATTTATTAACAACGTATAATTTGCAGGCATGTGGCATTGCCCAAAGAGATGGCTAAATTGGTGCCAAAAAATCACCTAATGTCTGAACAGGAGTGGCGCAGTATCGGCGTTCAACAAAGCCAAGGATGGGTGCATTACATGACACACCAACCTGGTATGTATCCATGTCTTTGTTATTATATTGAACGTCCCCATTATGCCTGATAATCGAAACTTATCCACAAATTGAATACCAGCTGTATAAATAAAATTGTGCTGCAAATGAACTTGAGCATATTTAAACATAATTTTTATCATACCAGATGGGTATTGCACTTTTTGTGTAGACTTAAAGTATGTAGACTAGTACAAGAAATTTCTAGAATGATCTCTAACTGTCGGCAACAACATCTTTAAGTTCATACTAAATAATAATTAAAAAACTTTATTATTATTAAATCAGTAAAAAGCAGCAGGTACCATACCGGTTTCAACACACTCATTTTATAATAATAAAAATGAATGTACCTAAACAAAGACTAAAAGACTACAATTTAATTAAGTACTTCTTTTTGTAGTGAAAACCGGATATTCTCTGTCCATACATTAAATAAATATTATTTTGTATTTTATTTTAAAGTATGTAATATTTAATTTCAGAGCCACACATACTGTTGTTCAAACGAAGGAAGACCACACCACCTGAGAAGAAGTAAATGACCAGGGAAGTGGTTGTGATAATGGAATTGTACAGTTCTCGCACTTAGTTTTAGTGATAGTATAAGCAGTGATGGCCCATGACACAAGCCTTTGAAAAGAATGCAACACATCACTTTGGTTTTTTTAAATATGCAGGATCATTTAATATGGAACAACAACAAAATGTGAATAACTCAATATACTGTAGTCATAAATGTTGATGTAATCTATGTTTGTGTACATAGCAACTTGAAATTTGGCTACTGTTTATTTAGTGTGGGTTTGTCGTGGGCCCATTGATCTTCATTCCCTAACATTAAGTTTCTTTGTTCTTCATAATTAGTCATTATTGTATAAGTTTGTCATGTTCTCAAATGCTGTTATTTGTCAGCTGGTTTATTTTGATTAAATAGACATGGCACAGCTGGATTTAGCACTCTGCTTCAGGTTTATTCATCACCTTTAGAATGTTTTATATTTATGGGTGTGAATTTGTATTATTTGATATTCTGAAATTCCAAGAAATGTTATATAGATAGTTTGATAGCATCCACTTAGGCTTGCAAATTCTTTATTTTAATGATGCTTGAATATCTTTGAATCTGCTTTGATTTATTGTTATAAATCTAGCTGTGACATGTATTATTTTGCTGGCTACCAAAATACTTACTAGTGGTTAAAATTTCTCTAAAATGAAGTTGTTTGTAATGGAAGACATGAGTAGATGATGGTATGTCAGTAATTAGGAACTTCAATTCATTCAGCTCAATTCATGGTTACTTGAAATTGTTCAAACATAGCACCTTCATTTCTTTCCTTTTTAAACATAGTTTGCCTAAGTTTAATAGCACATGTCGACATACAATTTGATATATGTATATACATCTAATGTTTAGTTAAATGTTATCTTTTCTTCAACTCATGTCTTTGAATTTTATTCATTAACTTGGTAGCTCAATTTTAAGTTGACTAATTTTAAATGGATAAGCCATGTTATTTTATTACCACCAGATGCCTTATTTTGTATTGTAGTGTATATTAGGCTTATTATGTGTAAATGATAATAATTAATAAATCAATTTGGTTGTCTTGGTATCAATAATCTGCTGTTTATTTTATAATTTGATTCAAATAAATTATTTGGTGCTACGAAGGACGTTTCATTTAACTTCTGTTATCCTGCTTACCCTTGGTGGCCATTTTTTTTTTTGTAATAGATATAGCCTATGTTACCTTGAGGATATTAAAGGTCAAATTGAGAAATAATTTACGAAATCAGTCCAGTTTATTAGTTAAAAATGTGAATATCTTTCTTTTTATAATATTAGAGTAGATTGGAATGTTATAATTCACAACCAAACTGAATAATAAGATTATTTTGTCTGGGTTTCCCATAGGGACCAAAATAACTTTTTTCTGTGTACTGTTTTATACAGTCCACAGAAAAAAGTTATTTTGGTTCTATTGATTTATTTTCTATTCCTATTATGTAGAAAATAATTGATAGAACTCCCAGTTATGTTCAAAGTAAATGTATTTTTATGTGGTTTTGAGTAACAAACCTCAAAAGACGGATTTGGGTGTATTTTGTTTGGCACACGAGTTCACCATAACTTGGAAACCAAGATGGTTCCTATAAGATGATGAATAAAAGCAAGCAGAGGCAGTCACTGCTACAGCTAAAACTGAATAAAACCCTACTTATCTAAGTACATTAATATACTAAAAGAAAAAGTGAGAGGTAAAATATTTATTTTCTTTTTTTCTTAGCACTAGGTGATAAAGAAGGTATTTTGGTTGTTTCTGGTTGTGAAAACTCCATTGGTTCCATTTTAATTTCATCTGTGGCAACTGTGTCAAGAAGTTCCAATCCTTGGAGTTGTTCTTGTTCTAAACTGTGTAGCATTTGAAAACCTGGCTCCAAGGAGGGTGTGAAGGCACCATCTAAGGCAGCTGGAAAATGTAGTTCTGGAACCTCTTCAAGCTTCAATTGAGGTGCAATATCCCCAATAGCAACGGCCTCGCACTGTGCTCTCAAATCTTCGCATCTTCTCTTGACCTTAGCATGATACTGGACAATTCGGTTATTATAGAACTCATGTAAGTTACCAACATTTAGATCAGCAAATACTTTGGAAATTACATCAGGGAAGCCAGACTTTAGTCCACTGGCCTCCCTGTCAACAGCAGTCCTTAATAATTTGCACATATTGGTCATATAGAAGTCCAAGCCATCAGCAACAGCGTTCAGAGCTGTGCTGGTGCATGTGGAGATGCCGACGTGGCCTAAAGCGATGGCAGCGCACTGCCGCAGCGCTCTTTTGTGGCTTTCAGGCGTAAAAGGTTGTATAACAGGCCCTTTACCCAGAGAAAAATCACAATACTGCTTTTGTAGAAAGTTGATGGGCGGAATGACTTCGTGTTCCAAATTCAAAGGTGGTTCTGGGGGAATAGGGGGCAAATTCATAGGGTCCAATCTTGCACCTTCATACATTGCGTTTTCCGTCTGTTCCAAGATCGCAGATAGTTGCCTAGCACACGCGTGAAGCTGGATGGTGTGCGTGATTAAATTGGGTTTTGGCAGTTCAATAGGCGATGATTTTACTGTAATAGGTATCTCCGGTATATTCTGCATGCCCAGCTCGATTATCGGATTGAAGTTTACGTTTTGAAGAATACTTTCGTCGCCGCCGTCGTTCTCAAATTCACCCCACAGTTTTCTTGTAGACATATTCGTTAACAATTGGTTAGTATAGTGTGATTTGAATAGTTGTGAAGAATCACAATTTATTCACATAAAAATCAACAATAGTATGACAAAACTTGTAAAGATTACACAGAAATAAAAACAAACAAGCGAAGCGACACAGTCCACTTCATTTTGATTTGACTTTTATTTTTTTAAGGAACATTGTGATTGTCAATGTGTCAATCTCACGCTGTGTTGCCAACACACACTTAATCAAAGAAAGCTAAAAGAAGAATATGCATGAAACATATTTAAAGCTACAAAATATGTATTTAGGTATTTAACGAATAGAATACTAAAACTGAGAATAGAATCAAAATTGATTGAGATATTAACGAGTTAAAACAATTTTAAACAAATGTGTTCTACTCTTTAACGTAAAGGGACCTTTATATGAAAGGATCTCTATAGTCGACCACTTCGAACATAATTAAGTTTTTTAATAATCAAGATACAAAAATAGATTATTTTATTTGTGCTATAATAGATATTAACAAATAAATGAACAACAGTTGAAGTTGAAAATAGATACAAAACAGTTCATATTTTTCAAAAAGCTCTATATAAAATGAATCAATAATATACATAGCTCTTCCATGTTGGCTGAGAAGAATGTATAAACTAATATAGGTACCTATATTGTCTGCATGTCATACTTATATAACATATAAGTATACATAATATACAATCACATCAGCGATCCTATAAGGTGCAGAGTCCAAGGACCGGCAAGCTTCTTGAACCACTTTTAGTTGAAAATAAAATGTAATTGATTATGTTTCTAAATAACTATGTAGGTTCAGAGCTTCCTATCTATGTCAGATGTTGTGGTACAAGGTATGCTTCATATTCACGAGGACGAGGAACTTATTGTGTACCTAATATAGATGTTAAATTGATAGAAATAGATACCTAGACAGCTTAAACTTTCAATGTGTCTTCTTAGACTTTTTATAGGTACTTAAAGACATTTCTACTTATTTACGTTATTAATAATAGGAAATAATGACATACTTGCATAACTACTTTTAAAAACATCTACGACTCGAAAATGGCCATATTCATCACAATTCAGATGAACTGGGAGAAGAGGATGATTCATCACAATCACGGTCCCTCTTTTGTGGAGGCCCCGGGGCTGTAGCCCTCTCCTAAATCCGGTCCTGCGACTAATTGTATATCGGGTTTAGGTTTGGGATTGTGTAGGCGACAAGCTAGCCACTTGTCACTGCTTTTTCACAAATTTCAATTTAACCCAGCCCAATTTTATATTTGACTAAATGTGGTTAAAGGGGCGTGCCGTCCCCTTGACTCTGCCTACCCCTTCGGGGATTACGGGCGTGAAGTTATGTACGTGTATGTATGTTATGTAAAATTACTTAGTATTTTTTTCTTTCTTTGCTCGGTACTTTAACCTTTCCTTTCATTTCAAATAAAACCAGCGCTAGTTACTTACCTACTCCTTGTAACATCAAAAAATACGGCGAAAATATCGATTCATCCGTTTCGGAGATTACCAGACAGACAGAAACTATATTTTTTTTTGTTATAGTAGGTACTGTAGGTATATTTATATGCATATTATAGTTATATGCATATTGTTATCAACTCTACATTACATACACCTTAATTTTATTTATACTAAGTATACTAATCATTTATAGGGAAAAGATTTATTGTTTGTTCGAATTGAATAGGCTCCGAAACTACTTGATCGAATTGGAAAATTCTTTCATCAATGGAAAGCTACTTTATCAGCGAGTAACATAGGCTATATTTCATCTCCGTATTCCCACGGGAACGGGAACTATGCGGATGTAACCGTGGAGCGCTGCTTGTTTATCTGTAAAGACAGACAGTGGCAGATTTATCAACAATCGAAGTAGGCTGGAGTCTAAGGCGTAACATTTTAGGGGCGGGAAATAACTGTTATTAGATCCTTATTTCTACATTTTCCTCAGGTGGGGGAAGGATGGGATGGCATCGTATTGTAAAAATCAGTATGATCAGGCGCTGCAAAATTAGCTAGCTAGTGGCAAATGTAAAATCCGCCACTGTGGACAGTTAACACGTAAATAACGTCGTTCGGCAATGAAAACCTCGGAAGTAGCATTTGCTTCTTTTTTTTTATATATGTTTTGTAAGTCACATTAGGCTTATTTAGTTACGAGATATTTGTATTCTTACGATTATGTACCATTGATTACAATAATTATTATAAAAATAACAATAAACAGTACTTTCCGAACCATTTTTTTTTTCAGGAGGCAATTTTTTCTACCTTCTGTAAAATTTTGTCAGAAGCATTTACGAGGTTTTCACTGCTGAACGATGAAAGTAAGTCTCGTGGTATCATGATCACATACATTCCAGCCTCGTGCTAAATGGCTCGAAGCAGGATAGCGCTCTATTGATAATAATTAAACCTAATTATGCCCCGACCTTAACCGCTAGTTGTTTAATTACATACATCCTAAATTCATCACAAACAATGTCACATTTAATTTAAAAATACACATTTTTGCTCTTCCTGTTAATTGTGTGGATTTTGGCAGTTTTGCAAGCGTTTCTAGGCTAGATAATAAATGTTTATCATGCATCCATTGTTTTTAAGGTACCTATGCGTTACTAAAACTTGCATTATTGATGTATGGAGGTGATGATTCGATTGAACATGAGTCGTGAAATGATTTAATTGTTACGTTGTGGGAAAGATTAGGAATATGAATAATTTTGGAAAATTATTGTACTTGATTAGGGGCCATTTATTTATTATGTAAGATGATTTTTAATAGGTTTTGGCCCCCTCCCACCCTGAATAAGAAAAAAATATAATAGGCCGACCCTTCCCCCGTGTTTAATATTTATTACGTAAGAATCTAAAGGAAAAAAATAATATATATACCTACATATAGCGCGAAGTTCGCGGTATGCGCAAGGCGAGAGGCGCGGGTACGTTGCCATGGAAATAGTCTACCGATTGCATTCGCATCCCAGCGCACCTCGGCGCTCGCGCGATTGCTCGCGTTTTTTCAAATATTAACCATATGTATTTTTGTGATCTTACGTAAGAACTATCAAGATTCCCTTTCACCCCCTTGGAAGAAAAAATAAGACATGGTCGACCCCTCCTCCCCCCTAAATCGTCTTATGTAATAAATGTATGGCCCCTTATGGAACAGGTGATAACGAAAGTAGGTAAGTTTAGATTTAGATGCTTTGTATGAACTAGTCCAATAAATAATAAATAAATATAAATATAAGACGACATCCCATACATTGATCTGACTCGGAGGTAAATAGCCTAAGCACTTGTGTTACGGATATCAGAATCAACAGTGGTATTACAACTAACTATTGGATATACTCAAATATTGGATATTAACACCCAGACATAGAACAAACACAAGTATTCATCATACGAATATTTCGTCCTGGGCGGGGATCGAACCTACAACTCTTGGCGCATGGGGCAGGGTCACTACCGAATGCGCCATCGAGCTTGTCAAACTATTGCAGGCGTGATGATATACCTATATGTAATAAATAAATTAGAAAAAATTTTCATTTACCCCCCTAGATGACAAAAGGGATAATAAATCGAATGACTATCAAAAAAGTGACCAAGTTATTAAATAAATAAATAAATTCTTCAGACTGACACACCAATTCCCTACTCCCAAACTAAGCTTATAAGCTTGTGCTATGGATACTAGGTGAACGGATAGAAATACTTAAATAAATACGTTTATAAACATCCATGACTCGAGTACAAATATCCATGTTCATCACACGAAATATTTGCCCCTAGCGGGATTCGAACCCGCGACCCTTGGTTTCGTGGCCAGGGTCTCTGACCACTCGACCAACGGGCCAGTCTAAATGAAAAGTATGAAAGGTATATTTAAAAACATGTTTAATTTCAACTGCCGGTTCTGCCCCTAGATCCAATAAGTATACGTGATGTATAGTATACATGAAGCATACCTAATCTTTGTACTCCTTTTCACGAACATTCCACGGACGGAGAAGTATGCAATTTGGCACAGTTGAAGTTTATATGGAAAAGTGTAGAAAGAAAATATTTAAATAAAAATATTAGAAATTCGTAAAAAAATTTAATGAATTATGGTCGGATTTCGACCAGTGGGCGACCACTAGTTATATTAGTTAGATGGATTGACAATCTATTCAAAAGGGATGTAAACAATAAATATATATTGATCAGTATTTTTATAATAGTGCATGGATGACTGTCATTTATACCTACTTAATACTTTCCATCAATCGGTATTTAATTCGAATATTATCAGGTCATGGGATTGCAAAGCCACTTTTATTATATTTTCAAATAATTGTTTATTTAAATGAATAGGTAGTTAACAATGATATGACAATTAAATTGGCTATATTCTCGGTCGAGATGCGTGCGCTGCGGAAAATCTGCGGTGTATCGCTCACAGACTGCGTTCGGAATGATGATGTAAGAAAGAGAGTTGGTCTGAAGGACAGCGTCGGAGTCAAGGTAAGAAGAGGCATGCTCCGGTGGTTCGGACATGTGGAAAGAATGGATGACGAAAGATTGACTAAACAGATATACAATGCGAATGTGGAAGGATGTAGGAGCCGCGGAAGGCCCAGGCTCACCTACCACGACCAGATTGGTCGTGTATTAAAAGAAGGTGATGTTAGGAGTCATAAAAATCGTAGAGCTTGTATGAAAAGGATTATGAATGTTGAAGAGGCGAGTGAGGTGTGTAAGGATCGTGCCATATGGCGTTCGGTTCTCTCTGCCTACCCCGCTAGGGAAGTGGCGTGAAGTTTAGTTAGTTAGTTATATTCTCGATGGTACTGACTACGATCAATGGTTTAGTTATTTTCGTAGCTGTTACTTGCTACGACTCGTATACTTCGTAGCACATCTTCGTAGCCTTTAAGAAATTGTGAATTGAACACAATTTGTATGCGTGCTACGATTTTTGGTTCATCTACTTTATTTTCTTTATCCTGTTCTATGTAAATTCTAAACTTATTATACATATTATTACAAATATAATAAAATTATGTAAATATGCAAGGTAATATAAAATTAAAATCCCATTGGCAACTTTTAGAGTTTTACGTACACATATGGTGATAATGCTCAATTATGTTGTATATTTTTATGTTGTACTAGCGGCTTCGCTACGTATAAAGTGAAATATTAACAATAATAATTGGAACATTAAATTCATATATTCAAACAAAAACCGCTCTACCGATTTTTTGCAAACTCCACATAAACCATCTACTAAATAGTTCGAACAAAGCCTAAACATTTGGTTTGGATAGGTGAGCCCGTTCCTGAGTTATAAAATTACAACGAAAAGTGGCATTGATTTTTATATATGTATATTGATACGTAAATATTAAGTAGAAAACTTTTAAATTTAACTTTAATGAATCGGAAATAAATTGTATATAATCTATATTTTATACGAGTGTGTTTCATTCCAAGTGAATCTATTCTGGATTTTGGAGCATGGAGATTAAACAACTCTTATTTTGAATGTAGGTAATAGGTACCAGAATTGAATACTTTAACTGCAGCAAATTCAAGTTCCCTTCACTATCAGTTTAATCGTGGTCCTTCACTATCACTTAAGTTGTTGTCAGTGATGTTTTTAGTCAATTGACGGGTAAAATACGCTTTTGAAGTCATGTAATTAGAAAAAGAATATCAAATTATTTCATTACTGAATCTTTTGAGGAGCTTAAGAAAAAACAATCTGTGTTTGTCAAATTCATAAAATAAACAGGCATCGAACTATAATAGCGGGAAAGGAAGAAAGCTTCGAAACTGTATATATCAAACATGTCGATAATATGCGACTACTACTGACTGACCCGTTGGTCGAGTGGTCAGAGACCCTGGCCACGAAACCAAGGGTCGCGGGTTCAAATCCCGCTAGGGGCAAATATTTCGTGTGATGAACATGGATATTTGTACTCGAGTCATGGATGTTTATAAACGTATTTAAGTATGTCTATCCGTTCACCTAGTATCCATAGCACAAGCTTATAAGCTTAGTTTGGGACTAGGGAATTGGTGTGTCAGTCTGAAGTCTGAAGAATTTACTACGCAAAAACTTTTAATGTCCATTGTGCTACGTCAATTAACTTAATACTTATACATTTCCAATTAAGTATACAATCCATACTCAGAGTCTAGTAGGTATCAACTATTCGAAGCACAAAAGTACACAACTTAAGTTCGTAATTAGTTTCCTTTGATTGCGTAGCGTATTACTACGCGCGTAGGGCGCATGAGACTGTAGGGCGACTTTCATTCAGGATACACCGGCGGAAGCAAGCAGATCAATCGTCGCTCCGCCGCCCGCGTCCCCCCCAGGACCTGAGGATGTCCACATAGCTGATAGCGGCGTAAGCGTCAGTCCTGACTCTGCCTCCGCAACGCGCGCACGTGCGCTCTCCGCTCGCACTACCGCTAGTGATGCCGTGTTTATCACTCGAAAACTGATTTGTGGAAAACGAAAACCACTGAAAACACATCTACATTGAAAACGGTGAGTAATTCAACACAGTTTCATTCATGTTTTAAGAAAATACGCAGTTGGGGGACCCACTTGTTGATTCCTTTGTTGTTGCGAAAATGTTTGGAGTATCGGGAATGTTTGTGAAAATTTTATTAGCTTTGCAATATTAGTAGTTTGTAATTGGTATTCGTTTAACGGTAGTTAACCAATGGGCGCTTCGAGTGTCGTAATCAGCCAATGACAGATTAACAAATCTCAACGCGCGAAAGAATTGTGTGGATCATCCCTGTCTCCTGAATTTACTGGATAAATATTCAAATGTACAGTTATTAAATTTAAAATAGGAATGTTTAATAATTAAGGGTATAAAGAATATAAATATAAAGATGTATTAAGAATATAAATAAATTCACTAAAATTATTTACATTAACGGATGAGTGATAAATGAGATTTGAACTTTACTTAATTATAAATTATTAGGTAATATATGGGTCTTAATAAATTATTATGCCATTAAATTATTAAAATCAAATCAAATTAAATCATTTATTCGTGTTGCACAGGTATGTCATTAGGTCTAGCTACATAAAGATAGTCTACAAAACATAATTTATTACGCACAGTATTTTTAATTTACAAACAACATTAATATACTTATACTCTAAGTTTAGTTCACTCACGGGAAGGTAAGTAATTAAATTTCGGCCTTGACATCCTTCTTCAGAATTGTGTCAGTTCTCCCCCAGGAGCTTTTATGCGGATATGGGATCATGGTTGGGCTGAATGATTAATCCAACATACAGGTATATAATGGAGTGAATTATTAGAAAGCTTTTTAAATAACGATATGTTTAATTAATATGTTTATTTTAAAGTCATAAAATTATGATTCTCAAGTACCAAAATTACAACTTGTGTTTTTGATAACTGAGTAAGTGGCAGTGGCAGGCAAGTAGTGACAAGTCGCTAGCTCGTCGCCTAAACAATCACATACCCAAAACCCGATATACCACTAGTCGCCCTTTACGACATGCTAGTCAAAGAATACAGTTGGCACATTATTTTTAAGTCCCAAACCGACATGGGATTCTTTACATAGATATATACAAGATATAAATATTATGCTAAAATACAGATGCCTACGTTTATTGCGTACATTATTTAGCTAGCATTATAAATGATAGGAGATACTATTACACATTTAACGTCAGAAACAGGATGTGACCTAATAAACTGATGGATGGATCGTTGATGTATTTTAACCTTGTTTAAAGTTCTAACGGTAAAACAACAGTAAATTAATCCAGGTTCTAATATAGGATAGTTCCTATAAACGTGAGCTGAAAAGCAATAGGAACTGTCAGTTACAGACATACACCGCTTGATTGCGATTAAATAATGAATCATTCCCAAATTACGCCAACTTATTTCAAAGTTAAGTTAAATTAATACAAATAAGAAAAAAAAGATTTTAAAAAGTCACTTTTGTTAAAACTTCTATCAGAAAATGTAAATCCTAAGTTTCGAACTTTACCATTTTGGACACGTTTTTTGTAATCTATAGTTATACATATTTTGATTCAAATCCATAGTTATGTATTATAAAGTTTAAATTCGTTGTTGACTTTATGGGGGAATAAACTATTTTTTATTATTAAATATATTGTTGGTGACAGAATCGGTAACAGCCCAGCGTATCCACATTATGCTGCCAGCAGCTTCGCCTTGGCGGGGCCGGAAGTACTCGTTGGCGCAAATTGTATTCGCTATAGTTCGTTATCGATGGTAATTTCACAGTTTTCTGCCCCGCGATAATCGAATAATTTCTTAACCGCCGGTGGAAGATCAATTGGATGATGAAGAGCTTTTTGTTAATTATTTTAATTAATCGTCAAAATAAATATACTTAATCTTATATATAAAAATATCGTGTTCCGGTGTTTGTGGTTGCTTTTTTCCGAAAAGACGACTGATTTAATTTGTTTTGTATGTTTGGTAGGTGTTAGGTTTTAAAGATATTTTTTACTCTCCTACCCCCACCTCCTATTTTTTAATAGCAATGCAGCCCCATTTTTAAATATTCAATATACGTATTTGGAATCAAAGTAATTTAAGGTAATATATAAATTTTGATATTTAGATATAACTTGTTATCATATATTATTTGTTATATCGTCATTTGATCTTAATATTACCTTATTGTAATTTGATATTATATTAGGCATGTGCTTGTAAAAAAACAAGTATTAATAGATTGTTCATAAATAGCAACAAAGTTCCATGATAAAAGTGGAATCGGATTCAGCACAAACATCCAGACCCTACTACTTATTGTCTTGGCGCGGGAATTGAACCCGCGTTCGTTGCAAACATTCGATCCAAAGAGGACTTAATCTTAGTCCTCGTTATAGAGGACTAAGTGCTGCATCAAGGAGGCAGTCAATCTTCACTACCTCAAGTCAAATGATGTCACAATTATTTAATATGTTAGGCGTAATGTAATGTAACGCGCCAAACCAGCCAAAAGCTGAAGACTTTGTTTATTTGAACGCGCTAATCTAACGAACTACTGGTCTGGATTAAAAAAAATACTTTTGTATTGCATAGTCCATTTATCGAGGAAGGCTATAGGCTATATAACATCATGTTACGACACATTAACCTTAAACGCGGGTGAAACCGCGGGCAGAGCTAGTAGTTTATAGTTGCGAGGTACTTGTGTGGGCGGCAAGTAAGCAAATTGTATCTACTCCCACGCGTTGGCTCTGGGATATGCTACCCATGTCATATTAATTAACTAAAAATAACTTGGCTGAGGTGAGAAGCTTCTTTTTTTCTTTTAACCGACTTAAAAAAAAGGAGGAGGTTCTCAATTAGACTATTTTTTTTTCCTTTTTTTAATTGGTGAAACTCCCACGAGCCGTCACCCTCTCAAATTGAGGGCCAGGCCCTGTACACGCGGGAGTGCCAGCCCTCCCGCGCCTACCGCAACGCAACGGCAGTGCGCCCCTGCCGGGTTGCCGAGGATAGGGAGGCGGGCAACCACAACACCCAGCTCCTCCTCTTCCTCGGCAATCCAAGTCCGGCCGCAGGCAATGCCGCGGCCGGTGCCGCGACTGGTTGGCAAGACACCAGTCGCAGCCCACCTCGAGGTGCCTCTTAGCTTCAGCCTTGGATGTTCCAAGTCCAGGGCTTACTATAGACAAACCGAGGCCCCGGCCGGGTGGCGGGGGAGGTGAAGAGAGAGAGAAGCAGGTTATTCATTTTTAACCTCATTATCTCCCAGCGTTAATTCGTTTCCAGTCGGTGAACGTTGAATTTAACAAGTAAGATAAGTAAGTTTTAACAAGTGTCACTCTCATCAAAACAAACAGTCGTCTGATCACATGATCGCGATCATTAAAGTTATATATTTACTAGCTGACCCGGCGCACTTCGTAACGCACCGTTCTCGGATTTTCAATACCCATTCTTTTTAATTTACCGCGCAACTTTTTATTTTTTTCTTTCGTAAGAATCTTCACTTGACAATATAAAACACAACTAACAAAATAATTAGCGAAATCGATAAACTGCTTTATTGATTTCGCTAATTATTTTGTTAGTTGTGTTCTCAAGTTATAGCTTTGGGGTGGACCACCCTTATCACTTAGGGCTATGAAAAATTGATTACGACCTAATATTCTTAGATTTTTAAGAAATTTTAGATATATAAATATATATATAAAATTTCTTAAAAATCGGTCAAGCCGTTTCGGAAGAGTTTGGTAACAGACACCGCGACACGAGAATTTTATATATTAGATAAAACTGTTTTAAGGACCCTGCTTCTATTCCAATAATGCTCGAAACAAAAAAGTTGTACATAAAGCCAGTCATGAGATTTGTCTTTTATAATATATGATACATAGGTATCATATACATTAATTGGGGATATATTTTTTGGGGCTTTAACAAATTTTTATAGCGTTCGAATCCAAATACCTATCTACTATTTTTAAATATGTATTCGCACTTTTAAATTCCGGACGAGTATCATAATTCCGGATATATTAATTTTAAATGACAAAAGGTATAACATAAATATATATATCCCAAATATTTACATGTGTGTTCAGTTTCAGCTAATTCTGTTCGGCAGTTATGGCGTGATAGAGAACACATATTTCCAAACTTATACATACAGACCTTATTATATTGGACGGTTTATTATTTTTTTCAAGTCAAATCAAATTTTTAATTAAAATGCTTCAGAATCCATTGTTATTTCACCCAAAAGGTCATTAACTCAAAAAGCTTTAAAAGGCCCCTGTCCATTCTAATGAGGCAGAGAAATAGATGTAATGAGAGAATTATGAATCTCGTGTTAATGCACAGAGTTCGACCCTGATTGCCGAGAGGGTCGTGCCTGAAAGCTGTAATAGCGCCTTCAAGGTAAAGCTGGTGCGGAGTGCCCTCCAGCCCTCGAGTCCTCCAGTCCTCGAGTCCTCAACGGCGTGAGGGATTGGCCGTTCAAAGGCCCTGCTTGATGACGGAGAGTATAATTGTGATAGTTCAGTTTGAGAGCCCTTTAACTACCTATTTTTAACTTCGGAAAGGGAGGAAGTCGGCTAGCAATAGTGAGTTTTATTTTTTGTCTGGTCAATGCCCTAGAATTAGATTGATGAAATGATTAGTGTGATGAATAGTACCCAGAACCTATCATTATTTTTTAGAAATGACAAATCAGAATAAATTAACTACTACTACGTACTTCTCGTCTTGCGTTCATAGCTCACACAAGGAATGGAATGCCTGCCCTGCCCTGCCCCCCCCCCCCCCCCAACCAAAGGCTGCGTACGCCCATGTCTATGAATATTAGCATTTTTACCAGATATACGAGTATAAGCCTAACAAATTCTTTTTGTCCAGCAGCGCCCTAATCTTCCCTAGTTATGTCAGTGATGTCGCCCTTCGATAGTATCAGAGCAGATCAACCATTTCTCTATTTAAATTTTTCTCTGTCAGTGAGTAAATACACTTTTTGCTTTTTAAAAAAACTACAGTCATATTTGTTATTAGTTTTCCTCCGAACACAAACGGATGAAACATCTCGGATCGAGTTACAGGTACAGCGGAGACGATTAGCATTTATTACTTTTAATTAATAAATACCGCACTGCAGCCTTAGCTACTAATAATGGTGACAGCAAGTAATAGGATAGGATGCTATCATCATTGATGCATTAGTAAGTCCTTAGCCGGCTTAATAAATGATGTAGAACTTTGTTCAACAGAGAGTACATACATACATCCATCACGCCTGTAATCCCCGAAGAGGTAGGCGGAGTCAAAATGGGCAGATTGCCCCCTAACAGCCAAAAAATAAAGCTAGGCAGGGTTACATGGAAAATGGTGAAAAAGTAGTCACAAGTGGCTAGCTCGTCGCCTACACACATAGGTACGCAAAACCCAACGCCTTTTACGACATGCTAGGCAAGAAACACAGTTGGCAAATTATTTTTAAGTCCTAGACCAATATCGGACATAGACTACGAAAAGTATGACAGATGTATATTGAACCTCATACTTTCACGTCCATATCATTTTAAAGTTTTTTTTTTTACTTTTTGATTGATTTGCTTTGCTCGATAGTGAAAAAAAATTAAAATGTAAAAAATATATTCGCAAAATTTTTTTACTAAAAACAGAACTTAAATAGATTAATGTATCGTCTCGTCTTACAGATTTTTCCATTTAAAGTTACTTTCAAAATAATACATACATACATTAATACATTCTCCAGACTGACACACCGCACTAATTCCCTAGTTCCAAACTAAGCTTATGCTCGTGCTATGGATACTAGGTGATAGACATACTTAAATACGTTTATAAACATTCATGACTCGACTACAAATATCCATATTCATCACACGAAACATTTGCCCCTAGCGGGATTCGAGCCCGCGACCCTTGGATTCGTGGCCAGAGTCTCTAACCACTCGACCAACGGGCCAGTCAATAATTACTGCTGGCCATGTTACTACTAGTGTGGTAAAAACAGTCACGCGTATTCCCTATTCCTTGTGTTAAGTAGTATTCCTACTAACTCATCCACGTGTATCCCGGGAGCAGTTGTCACGGCAACAGGCGCGGGCGCGGCGAATGAACAAAGGCTGCGGCTCCATTTCGGCAGCTTAGCCGCGAAATGTGCCGTGATTGCTGCGGGGACTCGCAGGGTTGCCAGCCTAGAATACGCGTGAAAATAACAGTAGTATCTAAGTGTCAACTTTCTCGGGAGCGAATGGTTGAAGCAACTTTATGAAATTCGAATTTAGCGGAAATAATCTGTACCTTGTATATAGTATCCGCAATGTATAAATTATTCCGGGTAAAAAGTGGCCTTTTAAAGTTTAATTTTATTCGTAAAATAATATTTAAAACCAGAAAACATCAGTGTTCTGCTCACAAAGTGGAATATTACTCAGATCTGAGTCATATTCACATGAGTTCATTAAGAAAGAGCTTGCCAAAAATTAGACAGATCGGAAATCTTTACTTATAAGTAGGTAAGACATTTATACCTAAAATAATATAATAAATGTGGCTAACGGGGGCCTGCTGCCACTTAGACTCTGCCTACCCCTTCGGGGATTAGAGGCGTGATGTTATGTATGTATGTATAAAACCTTGTCTCATTAAAAACCCCTTATTAAAAGTACAAAATATGAAAATATGCACTTTATGAGTGCCAAAAAATCTTAATTTTGTATAAGTGCATTGCAAGTTTACATTTAAATTTCTTCTTAAGACTTTACAGTTTTTGTGTTGTTTACTAAACATTTTTAGCATAAAGTTTAAACAAAATGAAAGTCAACTTTGACGACAGTTGCAAAGACAAATCGCACAGTGGGTAGCCCTGCAGATCCCGTGTTATTATCAGTTAATCCCCTATATAGGTCGAGCCCGCCTTTGTGTTCAGGACGAGTGGGGCTGAGCCCGTTCATCACCAGTCTTTGACGAGGAAGCCCAGGTGCTTGGAGGTCAAGTTTTCTTATGTAAAGCGTGCCGATTGTCGCAAGTGGCACAATTGGTCAAGGACTTTTAGGTTTCATCTGGAGGTTTTGCATAATGTTTTGTTTTTTAAATGTAATGTTTATCTTTGGTGTGCCAGCCACTTGTCGTTTTATATCTATCTAACCCACCCCATTTTTTTTTCGGCTTACTGTAGTTAAATGGGCTTGCTGCCCTTTTGACTCTGTCTACCCCTTCGGGGATTATGGGCATTATGTATATATTAATAAATATTAAGTTATTGTATATTATACTTCGAAAATACTGTTACTGTATTCATTTCCTAATTATATATATAGTTAGCCTGTGCAACTACGATTAGCCATGAATAGTATTTTATTTTGTGTTTTATATTTAGTAGATATTAATTGTTTGCCATCCCTGTATCTAAGCTAGTGAGCTTATAATATTGTAATAACTTATAGTTAGTAGGCAATAAAATTAACAATACCCATATGATGATAAGTGTTTAAATTAATTATACGGATCACGATAAACCGGTTTGTGACAGATTTACGCAGCACGTGTTCACAAGTAAGAATTGAATTATGCATTAATAAGATGCGTTCTATTCCTACACATTTATAATATGGCATTTACCTTTAAGTATACCCAAGCGAGTATCCACTGTTCTGGGCTTGTTGGGTATCCTACAACTAGGGATTGCAATCAAGCGAAGTATTTGGTGGATTCAGCACAAAACGCTTGATCCTTGATGATTTTAGCTTAAAGCTAAAGTGCTGGACTCAGCTTGATCCAGCATTCCAATCTTTAGTAGGGATTGAAATCCAGCGACATTGACCCAGCACATGTCACTGGATTCAGTACAACTAAAATTGTGCTAGATATATATAACATCACGCTACGGCATAAAAACTTGTACGCGGGTAAAACCACGGGCACATCTGTATTTTATAAATGTATCTGTAGTAATTATGGTACGTATAAGTCGGTAGTCCGATTCCACTTGTTTGATATTCGGATAGCGGTACTCTCAACCTTTTTTCTAGGTTGGATACGCGTATGAACCATTGAAATGAAAAAAAAACGTAATAAACTAAATATATATCGAGTAAGTAAGCTTGAGGCTGAGCTAAGTTCGTCTTAACGAACGCGATAAATTAGGCCAGTACGGTAAAAAATAATTTCTCTCGCTTGCCATGAAATGTTAAATTCAGGGTAAAATAAATAAATAAGAATACTTTTATTTCTCAAATTTGAAATTAAAAGTTGTGACAGTTGAGAGTGTGTATTCTCTTTTCAAACAATGCTAACAAGAAAACGCATAAACAAACAAGATTCGTAACGAGCTGCCGCGCAGGTACCGGCGGTGCGTGTGAGCGACAGGGGGACTCGCGGATTGATCGCGATACCGCTAAATAAAGATTTCCGCGCTGACATCCGCGCGGGGGCCGCCCGCGGCGGACTGATCCCACGTGCGCCTGCGCACCGATACGCAGTCGAACATTCAAACTGCAATTTATTTAAAAAAAATATGTTTGATTTAAAACATAGTTTATTAAGACTATAAAAAAATTTCATAATTATTAAAGTTTATTGATAAATCAAATAATACTAGAAATAGGTATGTATCAGCCCATACCATGTGATGTATCGGCAGACGGAGTCCAAGGAGCTGTTAAAATTCATATAGCTGCTTCTAGTCAATAATATAATTGAGTTGAGAAAAAGTAGTCATATGTGGATATCTTATTACCAAGACAATCACAAACTCGATACTCATTATAAAATCAATCGCTTTTTATTACATGCTAAGCAAGGAAAATAGTTGGTGCACTTTTTAAGCTCAAACTTACATATAAAAGAAGGAAACCCTAAGTCTACATATTCTACTAATGTAATGCCCATTCGATGCTTGTCTGCTATCTCTATCTATTTATTAATCACAAATTAACAATCTCTATGGTAAACGGAACGGATACAGAAAATCTTGCTTTTTTTAAAATGCTTTAACGTCGTTTCTTTATAATGTGATTTTAATGCCGATTCGTGAAATGTACAGCCAATTAATGGTCGTTTATTGCGAATCAAATCACACCAACGAAACGAATAGTTCCGCTGGTATTAAGGTTACTCTCAACAGTAGTGAGGCCGATTGATTAATCGTTAA
Organism: Glyphodes perspectalis; assembly: GCA_951394215.1. NCBI lineage: Eukaryota > Metazoa > Arthropoda > Insecta > Lepidoptera > Crambidae > Glyphodes > Glyphodes perspectalis. Next base: position 3,841,248 of record OX596217.1, read on the forward strand.
CAAAATGAAACCAAGGTTTCGCGTTTTCCAGGTCGAACTAATTTGCGGAAAAATCACATTTGCGTCTTATATTATAAACTAGCTGTGCCAGCGGTGTCACCCGCGTTTTTGGTTAATATTATAAAGACTATTTCCGTCATACATGATTTCTATGTGACTTTAACCATTAAGGCTGCACACGCGACGGAAGCTTAAAAAATGGAGTAACTTCTCTCGTTTTCCCAACATTTCCCTTCACTACTCTGCTCCTATTGATTGTAGCGTGATGAAAAGTATACTATAACCTGCCCAGGAGTATGAAGAATAATTGTACCAAGTTTCGTTAAAATCCGTCGAGTAGTTTTTGTTTCTATATGGAGCATACAGACAGACAGACAGACAGACAGACAGACAAAAATTTTACTGATTGCATTTTTGGCATCAGTATTGATAACTAATCAACCCCTGATAGTTATTTTGAAAATATATTTCATGTACAGAATTGACCTCTCTACAGTTTTATTATAAGTATAGATAATAGCTTTCCTTCACTTCTGTTGGGATGGCAAAAACGAAATTGATGCATTAAATTGTGATAGAGGATTGTGTGGGTGGTTGGTATTACGAATGAAGTGGATATTTTAACGTAAGCGATATGTACCGTCACGTTCGTAATCCCCGAAGGGGTTAGCAGAGTCCGAGTTAAGGGGGTGAACTCCCTTAATCATTATTAGCCAAAATTAAATTGGGTAGAGTAAGATATAAAAATGATAAAAAGGAAGGAAAAAAATTTCCTTTGTCAGCTCGTCGTCTTAAGCCAAGCCAATATTCAATGCACTTTTATAAGCCATTTATTTACGACAAGTCCCGTATTGGTCAGAAACTCAAAAATAATGTGCCAACGGTTTTCTTTGCATAGCATGTTGTAATAGACGTAGACTAATTGTGAATTGAGTATTTGGGTCTCTGAAACACTTGTCTCTATAGAATTTCGTACCCGCTTCTCTTAAAAACTATGAAGTAAAGTTATCAACTAAGCCAAAATATTATTGTCTCAGTTGTTTGCTTAATGTATCTACAAACAAATCAAATATCATTACCAATTTTCACTTATAATAGGCATTAAAAAGCTATAATTATATTTAGTCCGTCAGTTATACAAAAATACTAGACACATATTTTTCGCTTTATCAAATTAACAAAAAATCACAAAGATAAACAGCATCACATTTTTGGAGTGGGGGCTTGCGACGTCACTATTTAGTATAAATTGTACGAATGTGTGACGTCACGCGCAACTTGAATTCATTGTATCTTCGTCAATTGTTGTTTGACAAATAAATAAAAAAATATGTGTTTAATATTTTTTTGTAATCTAACTGTCGGGCTAAACAGAAATTTTTAGTCATCTTGCCTATTGTATAAGATTTTTGTTAAATATACATTTTCTTTTCTGAATAAAAATTCATTTAATTTAAAAAAATTATAAGTATTATAATTAAGATAAAAAGGAGAGAATCATGAAAAATGTTGGCATTGATAGAAGTAATTCAAACCCTATCTCGTTTAAGACTTGTATTACAGCGTGATAAAACTTTATTGGCGCCACGTAATTTTTCTAGTACAAGCTTTCCAAGATTTGCTACCAATTTAACACTCTATGTCTTTGACATAAAGTATCTAATCAAACGTTGTTTTGATTGTTCATTGTTTGCACTCTATAAGAAATGTGCTATCCTCACGTGGACCGGCCCGGACCACAATAGTCTAACTCAGGGCTGTCCGAAACTATGCGTACTAAGTACCTATATTTAGTCGTTTTACAGTCTGAGTGAAATTATATCAATAGTACTTACCTTAAACATTACGGTGCACGTGGATATTAATGCTTATGTCGTGTAGTTAATACTAACTAACTAAACTTCACGCCACTTCACTAGCGGGGTAGGCAGAGAGAACCGAACGCCATATGGCACGATCCTTACACACCTCACTCGCCTCTTCAACATTCATAATCCTTTTCATACAAGCTCTACGGTTTTTATGACTCCTAACATCATCTTCTACACGACCAATCTGGTCGTGGTAGGTGAGCCTGGGCCTGCCGCAGCTCCTACATCCTTCCACTTTCGCATTGTATATCTGTTTAGTCAATCTTTCGTCATCCATTCTTTCCACATGTCCGAACCACCGGAGCATGCCTAAAGTTAATATATAAAGTTATACAACATATAAAAAAAATATAAATAAAATAATTTGGAGGTATGTTTCTTAATAGAATCACAAATACGTAGATATATTTATAATTATATTCTCCAGACTCACACCAATTCCCTAGTTCCAAATTAAACTTATAAGCTTGTGCTATGGATACTAGGTGAACGGATAGACATACTAAATACGTTTATAAACCTTCATGACTTGAGTACAATTGTCCATGTTCATCACACAAAACATTTGCACCTAGCGGGATTCAACCCCGCGACTCTCGGTTTCGTGGCCAGGGTCTTAGACCACTCGACCAATGGTACTGTCAATCATGTGTTTGATTTAATATTCTGCTCCAATTAAATTGAATTAATAAAGTGGACACCGGCTAAATTAAAGAAAAAAAACACAATATATGTTCAGGCACTTGATTATACATTTTTTAATCATGTATATCAGAAAAAAAAATATTGTTCATAAGATTTTCGTGAAAACATCGACATGCGATGTTCACATTGCGAACCTGATGACTGAACCACGTGTTTTTATTTGTATTGTTAATAGATATATATATATTATATGTTAGCAGAATAGATATAGCGCTTGCGTGTTTCTGTCGCACCCCTGTTTGATCACGTCTCGTCTGCCAAGAGCCGTCGTCTCGGCACTAATATTATCCAGGCATGCACGACCAACAGCAGTGTCCTGGTTTCCGCCTCCATTGTTGATTCATTAAACGGATTTTTAACGATTTTACTGAAGGTTAATAATTAGAGACTTACAGCGAAAACAAAAAACAGTAGAAACATTCGCAATTGCTTCCCACACGTGTTAGAAGTTGGACGACTTGACCTTAACATTGTCAGAAGTTTTGACGTTACAAATTGAAAAGTGTTCCGTGAAAGTGCAGTGACATGGAATTTGTTTTTTGAGTAAAAATAAACACATCTCGGTTTAGTGTTCCCTATAAATAAAACTACGTCCCGAGTCCCAGGTTAGTTGGTACTGAATTAGAAGTTCGTTATTTGTTTCTGATTGATTGCTTTGGGAGAGCACACGAGCACTCATTTTGTTAAGGGCTGATTTTTCAACAGTCAGATAAAAGATAACAATCGAATAAACCACAACCCGCATCATTGAAAAAGTCATTGCCTGTTTCCTAAGTAAAATACCGTTTGACATCCGCAAATTGGTAGCGTTATACTTTATCAGTCGGTTATTTTTTATCTGACCAATAAAAAATCAGCCCTAATGCAATTTAGTTGCAATGATGGGTTAGAAGTCTATTATATAGAAGTGTCAAATCTACAATTCTTGACATATTGTAGTAGGTAAAAATATGAATTTGATGATAAATGTATAAATGAATTTTTTGGATAATTTTACTTATTAAGTTTGTAACAAAATAATGGTAATGGTTTTTTTTTATCTATGTAATGTAGAAAAGTACAAACGTTTTAACATGAAAAAAAAAATAAGCTTAATTTGAAAAATGTTTAATTTTGCATTGCATTGCACATTGTTATACAGTTTAACTAAGTCAATATATTTCCTAATTCGAAACTTATAGCAATATAATATAATCCATATAATATTCTACTAGTTATTAAATAACTAGTGGACTATGCAGAAAAACTTATGTTTGTAACCTATCAAAGTAACGTCCCTAATATGAATTATTTGAATAGTAAGTTATGTTACTCACGCATGAATATATCTGTATCTACTATCAGACAACGGACTAGTAAGAGAATACTATAGTGTCTACTATAGATACGACAAAAGGGTCAGCTCTGTATACATTTTATCGACACGGCAATCTCGTGCTAACAGAGTCTACAGATTTCTTCCACTTTGCTTTACGTCCCGTTCCTAGTCGAGGTCAGTTTGACTATATTCCTAGTTTAACGATCCTGAATATTACGTTGGAACTGCCTTCACAACTTGGTAGGTACCTCTTAGATACAGTGAAGATAGATTAGACCACTTGCGTAGTTTTCAAGGAAACCTTTTACGTTTGTTATTGCGTGGAAATAACAAATATAGGACATATAATTATGTACAGATAAAATCATTATAATTTAGACAGACTTATCGCTAAAGTCTCTTCCAGACACCCAGGACATACAAGAATGTAAACTATTGAAAAAAGGGTATAACCGTGCTATCTATTAATATATTTTTATATATAGCCATTTAAAACCCACTGCTGAGCAAAGACCTCCCCTTGGGACCGCCACTCATGTGAGGTTTCAGGGGGGTTTGGATTTCCCTTCTCGTTATTTAGTAGGGTATCGCGTGCAGGTAGGGCTGGCTTGGCTCTTGATAGATGGAATTTGAGATCCCTTACACTACCAATAGTTAATGGACTTTATTAGAGTTTTGACAGTGGTACACCAGAGAGATCTATAATCTTGGATTTGGGGCGTTAACAATAAAACCACTATCTACGAGAGTGTCGCTCATTTAATGTGTTTCCGTGTTTGTTCCAGACCCACGAACACATCCAAAATGCCGCTCCAGCTCTCCCGGAACGGGTGCATGGCGTTCCTGCGGGAGAATCTCCTCACCCTCCTGACCATCATCGGCGTGGTGTCCGGCTCGCTCCTGGGCTACGGCCTACGCAAGTCCGGGGTGGAATGGACCCGGCGCGAGGTCATGTACTTCCAGTATCCTGGGGAGCTGTTCTTGAGGATGCTGAAGTGTCTGATTGTGCCGCTGCTGGTGTCCTCCATCGTGTCCGCTATCGGCTCTCTGGATCTCAGTCTTTCTGGCAAGTGAGTCGTTTTGTTTTTTAGGTTGTACTATTTCTTTGCAATGTCACTTACATTAAAATTAAGATTTACGCATTCGGTTTTTAACCGATTTCAAAAAAAAGGAGGAGGTTCTCAATTCCACTGTTTTTTTTTTGTGGAAACACAGTATCTGTTTTTTAATAATGATTATTGTCGTTTTGCTTGAAAAAGGTAAGGCAAGTAAATAAGACCTGTAATCTTTCGTAGGTCAAATAAATGAATTTTGTTGCAAATATAAAGAAAAATATTCTAAAGTTGAAAATATACAGTTATTAGTATAAATACGTAAAAATCTTTGCCTTTTGTCGATGGTGAGCGCCGAGACTACGCTCAGGCTCCACTATTGTTCTGAAGTGCGTAATCTCGAAAACGGCCGAGCAAATTGGGTCGTGAGAACCCGCACTCAGAACTTTCTTTGAGCCTCTTGGCCGTGACTTGGTTCTTAAGAATTTTCCCCAAAATTATGCAAGTTTCCAATTGAGTAATTAGAATAATCGCGAAAGAAAACAATGAAATATTATTTTTCGTCTTCAGTTTGCTGACATAAATTTAAATTTTTATGTGACGATGAAAATACGTTTTAAAAAACTTAAAATAATAAAACTAACTGGAAAAAACCATAGAGCAACTGGATAAAGACTTTTACTATTTCATAGTTATTTTTTGTGTTATAGAAATATGAGGATCGTTAACTAGAAATACTTTGTTAGACTTGATTACCTACCATAGTTTTCCTGTCAATAGATAATTCAGCAGATAGTTTATTAATGCTAGGGATTAGAAAACGAATCAATCGCTTAGCGGTTCCTTTTTATTGTGTAGTACGCAAAATTAATTCATGTCGTTTTTAATCACATTCGTCGTGCCGCGACAGAGTGGGCCTGCGCGCGATCATCTACTACATGACGACGACCATCTGCGCGGTGATGCTGGGCATCGCGCTGGTGACCACCATCAAGCCCGGCAAGGCACAAGACGCGTTCGCGCCCAACACTACCAAGCACATCACCAAGGACACGCTCACCTCCGACACACTTCTTGATCTAATACGGTAAGTCGATAACAACCCAGACCAGCGGTTCCTAAACTAGGAGGACTTCTCAATATTAAAACAAGCGCCTAGTAAAAGTACTAGTACTAGCCTAGTATCTTGTCTCAGTCACTTTGACCGTTTCGTACTATGATGGTCGTAATCTAGGTTGCAATAGGCAAAGTTCAGTGTTACAAACTGGCCGTAAGGCCAGTTTCAACCTCTTTTGATACCTTTTTATTTTATACTTCTTTTTTACATTTGTCATACTTGTCTGGTCTTTGCGGTTGTAATGGGTTGTAATGAGGGTTTTCAAGAATACAAAGCCCGCTAGGTGGCACGAGGGAGTCTGGTGGTCTTATCATTGTCACCACAGGCTCAATGTTGACAGAATGTCAGTTTGTTATGACAACTAACTAATGACGAGGGCGACAAGACCGCACGCCATCTTTTGGATGTTTTAATTTAAAAAACCCTCATTGGCTTGTGCCACGTACGTTTTTATTTCTTATTATTTCAAATATTAAATAATTTCATTTTATTTTCTGAGCCCTTTATTCCCTTACTCCTTTCCACCCTTTCACTCCGTAACATTCAGGGAGCAACAAGTTTCGATAACCACTTTCACAAGCCAAAAATAAGATTGAGTTCGGTTAGATGGAAATTGTAAGAAGGTTTGTGGCTAGGTCGTCTACACAATTACCATACCTACACCCAAAGGGGTGGCTAAGAATCAAAACATATAGTTTTAAACTTACGTATCATTAAGGAAAACGAATTATTCTCATCCATATAGGCTATAGGAAATTTTGGAGCGGTGGTAGCTCAATGGTAAGGACACGCGCCTCAACCGAGGAGTGCGGGTTCAAACCAGAGCACGGACCTCTAGAGAAATCTATGTACGTATTTATACCACTAGCTCGACGGTGTGAGAAAACATCGTGATAAAACCTGCAAATTCAAACAACTTTGGATTCGTACTTAATGATGATTCAAAAATTGTCTGGTACCCTTATCTTAGGGCTACGAAAGTCACATCGGGAATCCCTTCAATGTAATTGTTACCAGACTCACTAAATTCTAGATCATACCGTTCTAAGCACGGGACATAACGCTAGGAAGATGATATAGGCTATTTTGTAGTTTTTCACATTTGACATGAATTAACAGCTGGTATTTTATGCTAATATCACTTATAACCAGGCATGAAAGGCTGTAAACTTCAATCAGCTGTCTAATTAAAATGTGAGTCGACGCACTTTAGTAATATTAATTTCAGAGAGTAATTTTTTTTATTTAGTCAGTTAGCCATTGCTATGCATACTCATTGGCTTAATACCCTCAAATAGGTGTTGGATGGCGGTTTAATTTCGCCATCCGGCGACCTACGTCGAACTCCGGGAGCATCCGATATCTGCTCATTTGGAAATTTCCACGGTTTGGTTGGAATTAATTAACACCGGGAATTGGAGTTGCTGGGAGTAATGAGATTCGTAGGTGAAATTGGGACTTTGTTTGGGCGAAATTGCGATAGTTTCTACGTGAGGTTTGTTTTCTGAGGGGCGCTGAGAGATTTTGCGGTTTGATTTGCAACTGTTGTTTTAATTTTGAACTCGGGGGACTGAAGTACGTTGTTGCGATCGACACTGAAGTCCAATTGGGAACGGCGTGAAATAGCTGGGCTACTGTTGGTCGTAAATTTGTCTCCTACTTGTAGTTGTCTTCCTCAATGCGACCCATAGATTTAGGATGTACAAGATACACAATGACGGCTCGGAGACATGACCAAAATAAATTTAAACATGTGTTGGTTGACGTCTATGTGTGGGTTAAAAATAGTGTTGTCAAAGACGCACTTTTACATTATCGACTGATTCAGTTGTAGACGAATAGTACTTATAGGTATTTAAAACACTTTTTCATACTTTTGATTAATTATTTATGGCATTGATGAAATCAACAGTTGTTTATATTAGGTAAATCGGAATTAGTCAGTAATAAATCGCATTTTAAGCAGATCTATAAACAATGAGATGGCAAAATGTATTCCTCGTATATTCAGCGAGTAAAAAATGAAAAAAATAGAAATATGTTCTTTGATTTATACCTATAAGACATGACTTTTGCTTTGACTGATGGAATGAAATGAAACAAATAATATATTAGCAACTTTTAATTTGGTGTCATTTAGTTATTAAAAATAATATGTAGTGCAACAAATTTTTTGTTGCCCTCATTTGCCATCGAAATGTTTGCTGCAGATAGTGGAGTTCTTACTGGGAGTGCAATCTGGTCTGCCTATAGTCCGCATCCACTTTTTACACAATGCTGGGTTGCTTGGAAACCTAGAAAAAATATCAGTTAGTTAACTAACAAATTTACGGAGATAAGGAGTTCCCAATGTGAATATAATTATATTTCAACATAACTTGGCTAAATAACTTTGTATTCATGTCATGATGTCGCTAAAAGACGATTAAGTTTTTATCGATACTCGTGACGTCACCGCTTTGTCAAGCACTAGCGTAACCGAACTATTTACTATTTTACACAATATTTTCCCCAATTCTGTTTATAATCACGATGTATACTAAGAAAGATCAATTATAATCAATATACTATTGTAAACATATTTTTCTAAATCGATTACTAGCAAGAATTTGACAAAATATGGTTTGAAAAAATCTAATGATAAAATCGTATTTACCTGTTAAAAGTGTATTTATTCGGATTATTCCGTCGTGTAACCTCACAATCACGTACAGAACAAGTCACCTTAATTGCACATTTAATATTCTCGATTATAATCCAAGGTTTAATACATAAATGAACAAATTTCACTGCGACGTAGAATAGACCGGGACGCTATGGCCTCTTACTCGCAAAAACACTTATATGTCAAATATAAGTACTTCATTCACTGTCTCTTTTTCTCTCGGGCGGTTTGAATTACAGCAAGATTTCTCGCTCCCACGCTTTGTGTATCTTTAGCGTAGTCAAAAAATTCTAAATCTATGATGCGACCATTATAACAAATACACAATTACATTCAGGGCTTTTTCATTTCAGTTACCACTACTTACACACTGCTTACGTGTCAACTGCCTATTTTTTAAACCCTGATGTAGAAAGAGGGGTACGTGTCCACCTGTGGTACCGTAGCTCCCAATTTCGCCTCTGTCTGAAACCATTTAGAATAGAGTTGAATTCGTAGCACAAATTCTAAATTCGCAAAACCGCAACCCGCTTTATCTATCATTACTAATCAAAATGATCGCAGCGCTCCATTCCCAGATTGAGGTCTAACGAAAAGGCCTGTTGATTAGTCCATCTTAATTGCGCCACAGCGCAGCCGCAATTCTCAGCGGGTGATAGCGACTTGCCATTGGCCGGGTCGGAGGTCAGCGCAGAGACGCGTCAGCTGATTGGTTCACTCGCCCAATTTATCGGTTAACGATATCTTATTAGTGATTGCCAAGTGACGTTACTGTCTAAATAGTATTTTTGACAATATCTGAGACATAGGCAGTTTAAAAAAATAAATATAATCCTAATATTGTGATGTCTTGAAATCCTTAACAATGATAGCCGCAGCTCTATTGTCGGGTATTTCAGGTTAATGTCAAGTCAAAGTATCGACGCGTGGTTTTCGGAAAATAACTGAAAAATTTTAAAAGTTTTATCTGTAAATCGTTACAATGTTTGGCGGAAAAGCGAGTATTGTTATATAAACCGCCCCGGGGGACAGGTATCGCTACTCCACTGCCTACTAATAGAATAATAGAATGGTATATTTATTATTTCTATAATAGCAGCAATACCCTTTCAAGTGTCCTGGAAAGTTCCGACGAAGAAAGATTCCTATCTAACTCCGATGTTGCCGTAAGCAGTTGTAACGAATCGAACGAAATATCATATCTATTTTAATAAACCGTGCTCCACACAACGTGCCCAGCCCAATGTAATGCATTAAACCGTTCCTTGTTCATTGCCAGGAAGCCAATTCGTTCAGGATGACTTTTAGTTTCTCGAAATAAACTTTTATTTGGATAGATGTACTAGTGATTCATGTTCTTAGAATAACATTGGCACTGTTAATAATATTTATTATTAATTTACAATAGCGATTATTTATTTTATTATTTCTTTTGACGGGACTATATACATATATCTTATTTTTTTATAAAATGAGTTCCTTTCTTCAACGTAGAATGTTACTCTCTACCTCCACTATATATACCAACTATATAGGTATACCTTGACTGCCTTGTAGGTTTAGTGATAGCATGCGCCGCCTAAGGGAAGACCAAAAGGTCCCGGGTTCGATTCCCGGGTTGGGCCAAAATTTTTGGCTGGGTATTTTAACATTGAAATTACTCAGTAACGGCCCGAAGTCAGGAAGTTGGCGGTTTAATCACCCAATGCCTTGGAAAGCACGTTAAGCCGTTGGTCCTGCGCCTGACCTCTCACCGGTCATGTCGAATTGCCGTCTCAGCAGACTGTGAGAGTGAAGGAACAGAGAGTGCACTTGTGTTTGCGCACACATCTGCGCAGGAGATATTACAATGCATAAGGCACTATAATATATCTTGCGCAAATGGCTAATCCTCGTGGAAATTGGCCGCCGTGACCGTATCGGTTAGGAGGACATTATTATTATATACCAATATAATAAGCAAAATCAGGTATTTGTATTTTTTTAGATTTTCTGATGAAGATAATATTAATAACTAATAATTTTTAGCTGAGAACATATCCGACTCATACCTGGCATATAAACGTTGTTAAATATACTTATTCGTAGTTTCATTACAGTAATCACAAATAATATTCAATACCCTTTATTGTAAAAGTACATTTGTTAACTTCGTCCAAACGCTAGATTTGTCACATAGTTCAAGAAGTGCACGCACTGCATCTAATCCTGTTTATACCGCCCAATTACTGACATTTTCCTCGTACAATCATCTTCACTCACACGTTCCAATTCACTCTAATTACATGCAATTTCGTCTGGTACCCATTCATCATAGGTGATGACGTAGCCACGAGCGCAGCGGCCCATTGCGAGTACATTGCCGCTCTGATGTGATCTTGTATAATCGGGAGCGGAGGGAGCAGGTCTATGGATGGCTGAAGCGGTGATGTGACGTGTCGTAACGCGGTTTGCGACGCGAAGTGGTGCGGGTGTTCCCTGCGCGTCAGTCTTCATCAACGCACTATTTATATAGCGCCCTAGATAGGCCTTATCAAGGATGACAATTGGAAATACGAATAGTTTTCTGGTGTGAATTTTTAAAAATTTTGTTTGTAAGTTGAAGGCACTTCAGCATTCTTTACTTCAATGTACTGATATATTTTGTTCAGGCTTTTTATGTTACTAAAGATGGTAAACAAGCATATGTTTTGCCGAATTCATTAAGGTTAGGTTAGTCGTTAGGTTAGGTACATAGTAGCTTAATATTAAAATCTTTGCGATATTTTTCATAAATTGATATTATGGGCTAACCAACATGAAACAGAAATAGTAGCTGAAATTCTTCCTCATTTGAGTGGATGGTAGGAAGAGAAAGGAAGCCTCTTTAAATGTATTTAAAAAATATCTGAAAGACTTAACTAGCTTCACGCTATTTCCAGAGCGGGTAACAGACAGAACAAAACCATACGGCACGGTTTTTAATTGTTTTTATTATGGAAAATTAGGGCCAAAACAAATTGGCACAAGATACTTATTACCAGTTTCGCTAACAAATAACAGAACTGGAGTACGATTGCATGGATCCTGTAGGTGTGAATCTTTTGTTTCCCCCTGTCCCCATTTTATCACGAGTGTTATCCGAGTTAACATTAATTGATTTCTTCAGCTTCGGCGTCCGGGTCCACTGTTTATCTTGTTAATGGCGACATCAGTACCCTTTCACTCCCGTCTGAACGGTGGGAGTTGTCCCTTTTACACAAATACGAACAACAAAACTGTTTATTTATACTTCGCACTGCGACCCTTACACAGACGTGACTGTACTTTTCCCTTAAGTGTGCGAAGTAATAAATTACAGACAGGTTATCGTAATTTTGATTTAGTTGTGCCAATAATACGAGTCAAATATGGTGGATACATACTATATATCCTTTTGTTTATTTTCAGTATCATAGGAAACGCAATAAAAACAAATTTTAGAATTTCAACAAACAAATCGACAATAATATCGCGGCTTAACAGCTCAAATCCATAAAAAAAGTACATACATAAATAACATCACGCCCATAATCCCCGAAGAGATAGGCAGAGTCAAAGGGGCAGCAGGTCCTTTTAATCACATAAAAAAGAAGTGTGTCAAAGCCTTTAGCCACTTTAACTAAAAAAAAAGGATTACAGATCAAGGAGAAAGTAGGTACCATTTAATACCCCGGCAACCGACGCGGCAAACCGAGGACCTCGGCGGGGAGGGCTTAGGTTCAGGGCTAGCTCAGCCTAGTTTGAATTTAAGCAAGTCAGCCCTGGTTTCTCCGTTATGTCATCTACATCAGACGAGCAGCCAACCGTCAACCCTAGATAAGCGATCAATCAACAGAACAAGACAACGATGTGTCAAATTGGCGCGAAGCAAATGCCAGGTGTCGCGAGGGGCAATCGCCAGTGCAATTTTGTTAACATGCTCCAAAAATAGCATAGGCACTACTTATTCTGTTCAAGTAACACAAAGGCACAAGAGTCTAGAAAATAAAAGTAATAGAGGAACACATAACCAGCCTGTAACGAGGTGATTGCGAATTATTTTTTAAATAAGTTAGCGTATAAGTCGGGATTGTCAAAACCTTTACGTAAATGCATGTTGGCTATTTCTTCGCCAAATTCGTTTTATGCCCATAACTAACTGATGTTTTTAAAAGAACCTGACTCGCTAGATAATTTTGTGCTTAAAGTGGTTCTATAATATGTTAAGGACTAACACATCTAAAAAGACGAGACGTTTCATAAAAACTGGCTCACTTATCACCTTGAGATAGAAAAATGTACATGTTATCTGTGATGTACATTAACACGAAGCTGTATAAAAAATAAAGTAAGTTCAAATAAAATGTAAACAAAAAACTGGTCATTTTTGTTATTTACTTAAAAATGCCAATGAACAAAATACAACAATATAAGTACACATACTAGGTATGGCTGTTCAAACGAAGCGTGTTATCAGATGCATCGTTCGCGCAAGCATGGCGATGACAACTGACAGGAAATTAAAGTCTTTTAGCCAAGCAATACCAATTTACGCTTCTATTACGTATCGAGGCTATCTATTATAAAAATAATTTAAATGCTGTTGTTGCGCGTCATTTTAAAACGGCCGATAATTTTAAAAGCTTATTACAGATGAGTCATGATTTTAGCGTACCGTAAAAAAAAAATAAGGAGAGAAAATAAAAGTAGATTTTCGACAGGATAATGTCGGGACCGTATCATTAAAAACAAGTAAACATTTTTTAAATTAAGTACATACATACATAACATCACGCCCATAATCCCCAAAGGGGAAGGCAGAGTCAAAGGGGCAGCATGCCCCTTCAACCACATTCAGCCAAAAATAAAGCCGGGCTGGGTTAGATGGCTGGGTTATGTGAAAAAGCAGTGACAAGCGGCTAACCTGTCGCCTAAACAATCACACACCCAAAACCCGATATAACATTAGTCGCCTTTTACGACATGCTAGGCAAGAACCACAGTTGGCATATTCTTTTCAAATCCCAGACCAACATGGGACAGTGGGCTGGGTTGGATGGTAAGCTGTGAAAAAGGAGTGACAAGTGGCTAGCTCGTCGCCTACTCAGTCACATACCCAAAAGCCCGTAAACCATTAGTAGCCTTTTACGACATGCTAGGCAAGAACCACAGTTGGCACATTCTTTTTTTTGTCCCAGATCAGAATGGGCCAAGTCCCAGACCAACATGGGACAAATTATGTACCTACCTATATAACCGTTTCAAATTTCGATAGATAGTCTTGAGATAACATTTCGTAGTACAAAAATATAAATCAATAGGTACTTACATAATTAATGGATTCTTATGCTTTATCATCATCACAATCAAGTTGAGACGTAAACATGATGATATTTACGTAAAACTGTGCGTTTCGTTAGTTTATGAGACGGTGATATTTAATTTGTTCCATTGAAACCAACCAATGAATCCGAGTTGCAAAAGTCTAAGAAATCTTAGCAATGTTTGGGCTAGTAGCCCATGCTTCTTCTTCAGTTAAATTGTAGAAACAAATGTACATAGTATATTTTACACGTGTACGATATTTCCGTAACTAATGTTTCGCGATATTTCCCACTTTCGGCGCTGACGGTGCGTCTAAATATGAAGGGTAGCCGGTAGGTACATAAGTTGATTCCGCGGGGTAGATACTTCACTCATCATTCCTGTTAATGGAAAACCGCGGCGAACAAATTTGCGTGCCCTGATGGTATGATTCGATTCCTACAGGGAAATTCCCTTTTACGAAATTTTCTTGTTATAGAAAGTTTGTACTTAACACTTCTGCATAGATTATAATTTCTCGGGGGTTGCGTTTATTTTTCGACATAGATACCATTTACTACCTACTAACAAGGCATGGTTTAAAAAAGACAAGCCTTCAAGGTTTTTTCGTTTATGGCGATAATAGTGTAGTATGATTTTGCGCTTGTCCCTACTATTTTTAACCGACTTCAAAAAAAGGAGGAGGTTCTCAATTCGACTGATTTTTTTTTTCTTTTTTTTTTTTGTATGTATGTTATACAATTTTAATTTAACCCAATTCAATTATATTTTTTATTTTATTATAGGTTACTGTTTCTTTTACACTGTCGACTCTTTGGGCGTTACGGGCGTTATAATTAGTATGTATGTATAAAGTCAGTCATTATAATAATGTCCTCCTAACCAATATCGGTCACGGCGGACAATCTTAACAAGGATTAGCCATCTGCGTAGGAGATATTATAGTGCACAAGTGTGTGCGCAAACACACTTGTGCACTATCACTCTCTATTCCTTCACCCTCATAGTCCGTTGAGACGGCAATTCGACATGACCGGAGAGAGATCAGGGGACCAACGGCTTAACGTGCTTTCCGAGGCACGGCGGTGATTAAACCGCCAACTTCCTGAAATAACTAGCCACAACTTCTTGGTCCGACCTGGGATTTGAATCCGGGACCTTTGGTCTTTAGCATGCTACCACTAGACCAACGAGGTAGTCAGTCATTATACATAGGAACTGTGTGACCTTTTGCCATTATTATACGTTTTAATATCTACTTCTACTAACTCAGACTTATAGATTCGTCCTTCTATAGCGGTTTTGGGGTCCAAATTGAAATGGTCACGCAACTCACCTGTTGTTTTGAGCTACGGTACATGTACACACTAAATACTAACAAACTAAAAGATATATTACTTGTAGGGCTATCATAAGATACCTACTCATGTTCTTTAGCATCTTCGCTATGCCATATGTGATAAAGTTAATGTGGTTACAATATTATTACACACATTATTACAATCAATTTAAAATTTGAAAGTTTTTAGCTTAACTTAGAATTGAAATTCAATATAATACTTTATGTTGTAATAAGTCCATGTGACTTATTACTGCTTAACTCGAATCAATATTATTTAATTCACGTTTTTTCACTAATACACATTTGTGGTTAATTTTCAGAAACG
Source organism: Glyphodes perspectalis (assembly GCA_951394215.1). Lineage (NCBI taxonomy): Eukaryota > Metazoa > Arthropoda > Insecta > Lepidoptera > Crambidae > Glyphodes > Glyphodes perspectalis. The sequence goes on from OX596217.1 coordinate 3,856,968, forward strand.
TGTTTCCGGAAAACATAGCGCAAGCTACGATCGCATCCTACCGGACCAGATTATCGTACGATGTGAACGATACCAAAGCCCGTAAAGGCAAGTAAATTAAACTAAACTTTACGCCACTTCCCTAGCGGGGTAGGCAGAGAGAACCAAGGCAAGACATGTACATTAAAACAAACTTATAAATAACACAATTTTTGACATAAGTGAGGTAAGGACCGTGCCATATGGCGTATGGTTCTCTCTGCCTACCCCGCTAGGGAATTGTCTTAAAGTCTAGTTAAGGTTAGTTAAAATTTTTATATATAGTGATCAAAATATTTTGAAGAAAAGGAAACGAAAACTCCATATTTTGATTGTAGTCGAAGAAATCATAGGAAATTTAATTTAGCATACTATAGATCGCTACGTTTATTGGTAACGGACTTCCTCGCACGTTAAAAAGGTATAGAAAGAGTGTTTATACCACGTATAGTATAGAGTAGTGTATCCCATAGCGGTAAGAAGATCTGTAACTAACTTAATTCACGCAAATTCAAGGTGTTTGCTGCCCTCTACTATTAAGCTAATCCAAAGTAGCATACCGTTAATACCTCTTTTAACTTCCAGGTTTCCTGGAGACGTACAAGATCGAAGGCGATTACCAGAGCGGCAGCAACGTGCTGGGGCTGGTCTGCTTCAGCGTGGTGCTAGGTATCACGCTGGGCAAAATGGGTGAGCAGAGTCGCCCGCTGCAAAACTTCTTCCACGCGTTGTCGGAGGCCATGATGATCATCACCGGATGGGTTATTTGGTTAGTACCTATGCGCGAAAGAATTAAAGTATCTAAAATACGGTATTACTGTCTTAAATTAACGAAGTCTCAAGCTATATCTAGGTATTGTTTAGCAAGAGAGATGGAACCATCGCGTGTAACATTAATTTGTTCATTATAAGAGTAATTTCGTATCGTTAAGTTATGGTCGCCTAATTACAATAATTTATATATGTAGGTATATACAATCTTTATTTTAAAAATAGAAATATACGTGGCTACATTTCATCTGATCCCCCCCTTTGCGAATTGAACACTTTTATAAGTTTTAAGTTAAGTTCAATATTTACGCAATTCTTTTACTTTGACAATACATATAGCTGATGCCACACTGTATTTGTTTCCAGGCTGTCGCCTCTCGGAGTGTTCTTCCTCGTAACCGCGAAGATCATGGAGATCGATTCGTTCGCGGACCTAGTGGGCCGGCTGGGGCTGTACTTCATGACGGTGCTCCTGGGCCTGTTCCTGCACGGCTTCGGCACGCTCAGCATACTATTCATCCTAGCCACCAAGAAGCTGCCATGCCGATACATCGCTAAGATGGGGCAGGTGATGGCCACCGCGTTCGGTACTGCCTCTAGGTTCGTATTTTTTGGCGCTTCTTTTAGTATAGTTTGAGGGTTCGACTCTGAAATCATGTCTATTGATACAATTGGGATGTTGACACCATTTATATTTAATTTTGATATATCAATTCTGAAAAAGAAAGTATTGTAGTATGATGTTAAGCCTCATTGATTTTCAATCATATTGAGTCTAAGATTTTTAATTTTACAAAAACTGCTTAACATTAAGTCAGTTGACTATACAAACTAGTGACGTCACACGTTGACAAGCCCATACAAAATCTATGAAGTGATTTCGTTTTGACAGCTCTTAAAAAGTATCTCTCTCAATTGACTAGCCAGTCAACATCCCTATTATGTTTGTGTTGACTCTGGGTATCTTCTTAATTATTTCTGAGTGGTGGATATAATGAACGATACGATTTGATTTTGCTATGATACCAAGAGAAAAAAATTTAAGACTGCCCGTTTCTAGCCCGGAACTACTTATACAAAAATATTAGATTTATCATGTTTAATAATGTCATGATTGCTATACTGAGTTATCGGTCTATTTAGATCCAATATGAAATAAAATTACTGACACTTTTTAGTCCTCTTGCAGAGGTATGGGTCTTCCACCAGGTCTCATATAGCTTGTGCGTAGTGGTTGCATAGTTATCAAGACTGTTATTGAGCTAGTTCTTTGATCCGTAGATAAATTAAAACTACACATTTGATGAGTTTGAGACGCGTATTCTTATGAATATTTTGCAGTGGTCTTCAAATATTAAAATCATTTCATTAGCAGCGTTTAACTCAACTTCAGCATATTTTAACATTTCAGCTCTGCGACGATGCCGATCACGATAGGGTGCTGCGACGAAATGGGGCTGGACCCGCGGATCACGCGCTTCGTGATCCCCATCGGCGCCACCATCAACATGGACGGCACGGCGCTCTACGAGGCGGTCGCTGCCATCTTCATCGCGCAGCTCAGGAAAGTCGAGATGTCCTTCGGCAAGATTGTGGCTGTCAGGTAACTACCGCTTTTTTGGGTCGGGTGATTAAAGGCTGTCTCTTATAAGGCTAGGACTCAAAAGAGAGAGAATGTTCCAACTGTGTTCCTAGCATGTCGTAAAAGGCGACTAATGGTGTATTGATTGTTAGGTTTGTGACCATCTAGGTAAGCGAGGAGGTAGCCACTTGTCATTAGATTTTCAGAATATCAATCTAAGTCTACTCAATTTTATTTTTGGCTGAATGTGATTCAAGAAGCTTATCGCACTTTGGGTTTTGCCTACCCCTTCTTGGGTTGTATTTATTAACACACCTATTGCGACATACATTTCAACCGACATTTGTCTCTACACACACGTCGTGTTCCAGCGTGACGGCTAGCATAGGCGCGCCCGGCATCTCTCAGACTAGAGATATCTTTATTTGTAGCATAACTTACTAAATTGTAAATAAAGGTGTAAATACAAATTATGTGATAAACACACCTAAAAAAAAAAATAAGGCCGGGGTATACTCACAAAACCCCGCGGTGTTCTAGGGGTTTTTGTGAGTATACCCCGGCCTTATTTTTTTATTTATGATTAACACACCTGGTGCGACATGCATTTGACCAACATTTTTTCAACACACATGTTGTGTTCCAGCGTAACGGCAACTGCGGCCAGCATAGGCGCGGCCGGCATCCCTCAGGCGGGGCTGGTCACCATGGTGATGGTGCTGGACACCGTCAACCTGCCGGCCGAGGACGTCTCTATCATCCTCGCGGTCGACTGGCTTCTGTGAGTATTCCACCAACCCAAAGCTGATAAACCTTTTAAAGAATTGGAACCTCTATAGGTTTGGTTTACTTTTGGGTTACGTGAAATATCCAAAGAAGTCTTACCTAATATGTTTGTAAAATCAATATACTCAGGGATGGACCGTGAATGTGGCCTTGTGATAGCCTTACTTAAGGGCAAAAATTGGTTTTCTTTTAGATATTACTAGTGAATTCCGCATTATGTTCGATTGATTCATAGTATTGTCGTGTTGTCTTTGGCTTTCTTGTTCACGGCGTCCTAGGCTGCATCCAAAAAAGAAATCGCTTGCAGTTCGAGCAATGTCATCCTTTTTGATTTTAATCAATAAATAATTTAACTTCACATTAGCAATATGTAGTAATATATGATATATATGATATGTTTTTACATTTCCAGCAATATATGGGTAGGTAGGATATTAACGTTCAATTTCTTTAGCCACTGTGGCGATAACTATATTAATTTAAGATGTTGTAGGCACAACACTACTAAGTTATTTCATCAGGGCTTTTGCTGATATTTCTATTAAATATTCCAGTGACCGATTCCGAACAACAATCAACGTGGTGTGCGACGCTTTGGGCGCCATCATCGTGACGTCACTGTCGCAAGGCGACATCGACAAGACGCGCGCGGTGCAGAACGACCGCGAGGCGGCGTCTGCGCACGAGCTGACCGAGCTAGAGAAGGGCGATCACTGAACGCCATCGTCCAGCCGATAACGGTGCGCAACCGTTCTGTGTTCAAATAACGCAACGTTATTTTGTGCCAGGACAATAACGTAAATGGTTTAATAGCGTAAATTGTATTTATGTTGTGATGCTTTTAAGCGTTTTGATTTTAAGTAAGCCTTGTGAATCTCGTAAATTATGCTGCCTACTTAAGACAGTAATGCAGATAAAAACCCAGAAGTGGTTATTTTGTTTTAATTTATTTATCATATACACGTTATTGGAGGAAATTATGTCTCAAAAAAATTTTTATTTAAATCTTTGTAAATTCTCATTTGTAGACGTATTTTACACAGTTTACAAAATGTATGATTATTAGATTTGAAGTTACTGCTTTGTGTAAGTATGTAGTAAAGGTGTTGTTTATGTCCGAGAAATTTACTGGCCTAAACAAATTACTAACTAGTTTTTCTTGCAGTTGAAATTTAAGTATTACAAAAGTAATAGTGATCTGGGTTTTCCATTTCTCTATAGAGTAAAGTATTAGAGAGAGCTTAAATGTATCGGTGTGTTCTCGATGTGCCATTATAAAATGTAGCATAGCGCTTGTGGGGATGGGATTTTTTTCAGTAACCCAGACGTTTAATCATGGTTAGGCAGTGGCCTATTTTGTCTTACGTTTTTCTAATATCAGTCAATATTCGTAAAGCTAAATGTCATTTAGCTGTACTTAAAAGCTTTTTCATGATTTCTCAAAACTCTCAACTCTGTATCATTCGCAGTTCTTGATGGTATTTTGAGATATCGTGGGACGGATTTTGAGCATTATCATCCTGTGTACTACTTTTGATTGACATAATATATAGTATATTTCAAATAAAAAAATTGTAATCACGCACGAATTTGAAAACAATTTAGGAATGTGTAACCTGTAGTCAAAACTGTCTATCTATTTTTGTATGGATGTACATTTGCGTAGTAGTGGTTGTATAAATCAAAATATTAATGGGTGTATAACAGTAAATGTGCCATAACGTATTGTAAGTCAAAGACTTTTGTTAATTTGATTTGTAAGATACATAATTTTAGAGTTTAACAGTGTTTATAGTCGTTGCATTCCATTTACTGTTTTCTTTGAACTGCTAACACTTAAAGTGTCTTTATAATTTTCATTGTTCTATTACTGTTTGGTTTATTAAATCTTTTTATTATTTATTATGTATTGTGTATACTTAAGAGTTGAATATTATAAGTATTAAAATCTTCAAAAGATTTCGTTGTAGCTAAAACGTTAAATCTTGTGATTATTATTCTTAACTTATAATGTTATTTTCATATCATAGTGATTTAAACGGATATTAAAAATACTTCTTGCTATAAACAAAACCAAAAACTTACCTTTGTAATTGTTAAATTGAATCTTATTGATTTAAGAGATTTTAATATAATAATAATAATCATTTACAAGTAGCGTAATGTTTGTATACTTCTAGTCTGTTAATGTTTTATTTATTTAACGAAGTACGTACGCGTCTATAATGGAACTCTTTTGTGTGTAGGTAGAATGACTTATAAATATATATCGGCAGGTAAAAATATGTAGATTTTCAACATAGCTTCAAATGGACCATCATCATAATTAACGTGAACCAAAAACATGACCAAATTTACTATGTGACACTGAGTACAAATACTTATTAGGAATCGTTGGCGGCTCTACTCGATCTGTAAAATTTACGTTGTATCTATATGAAAATAATTGATGTAATTATTTTAATAAACACTTACTGTGTGAAAGGATTTTTAAATTTACAATACCCAATAATGACCTCTCTATTTATTAAATGATGCAGATTGCGTTAAAGCGATATATGTAGGTTCGGATGAATAAAATAATCGTTTTTACTTATTCATTTATTCAATAAAAAATTACTCTCGTTTAACTTATCACTCGTTTAACTTATCATTAAAGATTACGTAAAAAATCTTTCGTTTTTTTGTATTTATAGAGCTGAGTCTCTATCACCTCACAGCCAAGGTACGCATTTACGCTACCAAATAAAATATAAATCAAGTATTTCGTATAACAACTACATGTGAACAAAACAACCTTGAAAAGGAATAACAATAGTTTGGTATATAGATACCTACATAGGGGACTTATCGTCTGTCGGTCAGTCTTATTTAATAGAATACATATATAGTTATGTACATACATACACGTTAAGCGTGTTTGTCGGAATGTATATAAGTAGCCTCATAAGTCTGCTAGTCATGAGTATCTTAGGATTAAAATTATGTAACATAAATTATTCTTCTACGTCCAATCAAATTGGCCTTAAAGACTTAAATAAGGAATGTTTAAAGTAACACTGGGCATAAAAAATATTAAATATGGCACAAAATAATAACATCACTAAACTTAGGTTAGGTACTTAACCTACGATTCCTAGATATGTTTCAAGACTAACTTTTAAAGCTTCCATTTACACACAGGAATTATACTTAATCGTTTTTTGAGATGAAACACTTCCGAGTTGAATCAGAACGCACTGACTTATCTAACATCTGTCTTAACAAAATAGTCCCGTCTTATTAATAATAGTTCATATTCCTTTCATTTTACAAAATAAAAACAAAAGGCACTAAAACGACATTATTTGCAAACAACGTCAAAAACGTGAGTTTAATAAATAACGGCTAGCAACACAACGTTAAATTGTTATTTTAGCTGTCACTACACAGCTGCAACTAACAGACATTGACGTTATTTACAATTAAGCCATGAAAAAGAAAGACAAAACGAAAAACCACTTTACAAATACATTCCCGTCAGGTACTTATATTTGTAGATTGTGATTTCCTATAAATACGTACTTTCTAGCTGTATTTTTAATAAGATAAGATGATTTCATTCCGATCCTAGCAACCGTGCCACTCGTAACTCGCGAGTGATTCAGTTTGGAATCACCACCGAACGATCTTAACATGAAGTAAATTGATTAATATTTCACATAGTAAGATGACTGCCATCATTTAAATAGCATGTGAAACTTCACATGCTGTTAAGAACATGATCCATATTCGAATAATAGTGAATCATGTCGGTGCTTTGTAAGTCCCTAGGTGACATTTTGGTTACCTACCTACATTCCAAATTTAAAATTGTTTTTAAACTGACTGATAAGATGAAACCACATCAACAATTTATTTCAAAAATTCAGATTCGACAACCTCTTTCTCGTATATGGTTATACTTGAAATAATTGTGTGAAATTAATTTTGCCAATGGATTTTTCTGTACCGTCATACTTGACAAACCTTACACACTTTAGCTTAGGTAAATATAACGCATTTTATTGTATTCTCCTAACGTCAAGGTATTGAAGGTCAGGATTGGATCGTCGGTGGTCAGTATACCAATACTGAGGGTCTACGCGACCTGCGTCACGAGTATACGAATGGAGCACTGGCGCCGAGCAATCCTGTCGGTCGTGTGGCGCGCGCGCACGCTGTTCCCTGCGCGCCGTTGCCGCGGGACACCAGGATCGGAATGCCACCTCTACACCATACCATTGGCACCCAAATGGTTGTTGTTGTTTAAATGCTTCTGGGTGCCATTGTGGGCGGCGTAGGCGGAGTCGCGACGCCCGTTCTCAGAGTTGAGGGAGTGCCGCGCCCGGGCGAGTGTCGCTGCGGATATTTCCATAGACTCCCCGTAGTACGGGAGTCGGGAGCCGCGGCGATTGCAGCTGCTGCGATACCGTGTGTTCTGGAAACAGAATTTATATTCAAGATTAGGTTATATTCGATTGTGTACGAAATTTTACATAGTTTGCATGCCGTTGTACCCAATATAGGACTGATAGAATCATAGGACTATGTCTCTTAGTAGATTTTCCGTTTAGGCCTAATTCTGTCTGAAGATATAGATGATGTTTCGGGTAATTTAACATAGATTACCATGAAAATAGGAGCGGTAATGGGAGAGGAGTAAGCACGAGACATAACACTAGGAATATGATGATAATGAATGGTATGTGAGGACATTTACCGGCCCCGACTTCCACGACCATCGGTTCCTGTTGAAGAGGCCGTAGACGATGGGATTGGCGCACGAGTTGGTGCACGAGAACAGCCACATCGCCTTGTGCAGCGCGGGGTCCACGTCCTTCAACGCGTCTTTGTCTATCCAGAACCTGGAAATAAATAAGTCTGGTATAAGTTTGCGTATGTGTAATTTCTTAAGACGCTTGTTACCTAAATGACCTGCTAGATGTTGCCTTTGCTACAATACAGTCAAGAATGTAGTTCCAATTAGCGTGTCATCAGAAAGACGATTAGTTAGAAGTTGGTTCCTGACCGAGATTGGTGAAGATTATTTCTTACAATATTTCAGGCTCTAAGCCGCACTCTTATTTCTATCAAGAAAACGTACGTCTATCAAGAAAAATATACCACTCGCTGTAACCTTTGATGTTTTTGATGGACTAGACTACATATATTTTTATACCATGAACGTGGCAAACAAGCGTACGGGTTGTCTAGTGGTAAGCGCTTACCGTACTCTTGTGAGCAGTTGCACCTAGGGATCCAGCAAGCGAGCTGAGCCTAGCACAAAGTGAGCTGTTCTAGATCCAGGGACATGTGCATGTGCAATGCCGCTGGATTTCAATCCCTTTTATAGATTGGAATGTTGGTTTAAGCCAGGGTTTCTCAAACTTATGGCTCCACGTACCCGTTTTTAAGTCTCCAGAGGACGGCGAACCTCTAGACCCCCCTTCCTCCCGGTAGGTTCAGATCATAGTCTATTAGCGCGCCATTACGTAAACCTTCTCGCGAACCCTCTATAATCGAATGGCGTACCCCGTTTGAGAAACGCTGGTTTAAGCAATCCAGATAGGTCTACCACAATTTAAGCTCTGCTGGAACCAGCGCCATGTGCTGGGTCATGCATGCTATAGAAAAAGGAAGGGGCTCACCACAAACAGTAGAAGTAGTAAGGAGTCCAACACGTGAAAAACACTAACACTATGGTGACTGTCATCTTGAGAGTCCGCGCGCGCGCACGCCCCAGGATGCCCACGCCGCTGCGACGCATTTTGTCTGGAAATTGATACACTGTCTTTTTTACTTTTGTTCATTTATTACAATAACAGGCCCGTTGGTCGAGTGGTCAGAGACCCTGGCCACGAAACCTAGGGTCGCAGGTTCGAATCCCGCTAGGGGCAAATGTTTCATGTGATGAACATGGACACTTGTACTCGAGTTATGGATGTTTATAAACGTATTTAAGTATGTATATCCATTCACCTAGTATCCATAGCACAAGATTTAAGCTTAGTTTGGAACTAGGGAATTGGTGTGCTAGTCTGGATAATTTATTTATTTATTATTTAATTATTGCAACCAATTTCTAGGTTTTGAAGCTGTTTTGGCGAGATGTATTTGTGTAAGACATGATACATAGGCATGTACTAATATAGACTTCAGTTTGAAAAAAAATATATAACGTGTATATCGGAAACTGTCTTGGTAGATTTGGCATTTAGACATTCAAAAGCCACCCGATGCGATAATGGATGGATCAATTATTTTGTCATTAGAACAATGGGAGCAAAGAAAGCAGGGATATTATTTATCCGTTAAGTGTCGAAACAAACGATTTGTAAGCTTGTGCCTCACACGAATGGATTAATCTAATGAGACACCTGTATTTTCTCACAATTATTTAGCAGACGGCATTTACTTAAATTTACAAACGCTTCTCCTTTGTCTCCCACTTGAGACGGCGACCGCAGCCTCCGCACCAAGTTCACCACAACACAAACGTATTAGCGACATTGCTGACTTCGCTCACCATTGGCGGTGTTGGCTCTGCGGATGATCTCGAGCAGCGCGGCGGAGGAGCAGTAGAGCGTGAACACCAGCGGCGCGACGTACATCAGCAGCATGTTGACTAGGAAGTATGCGAGCTCGTGGCGGAAGGTCGGCAGCGACCCGTAAGACACGCATTGGAAGTACCTGCGAATTGGTTTGTATGTTAAAGGAGTCTTTGTTTTGTGATGTAACGTATAGCTTAGTAGTAGGGTCACCACGTTTAAAATGAAATTAACACCCGACATAATTTTGCCAGGCCAGTGGAACTGGCCGATGATTTTATTAACGGGAAACAAAGCTGATGAACTAAGAACGAGCTAAGAACTGACTATGTCAGTAAATTATAATATAGATTATAACTTATGTAAGCCAAACGAAATAAAATAAAGTCTAAACGAAAGTAATTTTGTGAGTTGTGCGTGGCGTTTTTTAATATTGCGTAATTAACGTTGAACATTATTCCATTCAGCTGAGAAATTATTTTATGTCGCTGTGTTTATTAAGCTGGCCTCTTGTATGAAGTGTAATGCAGCTAATCTGCAGGGACATCTGGAAATAAATTATGTGATTAATTCACATAAGTAACTATTCTCAAATATGCAAAATCAAACCTTGTAATTTTTTTCAACTAAGTTTTAAATTAAACATTTAAAAGTGTCTATCTAAATACAATAAATCTTTTTCATGTTCCAATTTTTTTTATCACAATTTATAAATTATTATCTATGCATACCCAAAATAAGGAGTAATATATTATTACAAAGTGCGGGTGGTAACCCTACTCAGCGGAAGCAGGGTGTTATATTTCTACCGTCTGTCTGTGGTTCCCAACCATGGTTATGGAGTAGGTAAATGCTATATTTAATCTTCGTTCACTTTGAATTCAAACAAAATATTTATTTTCGACTAATCTCTATTTATTCAAAAATACCAACAATTTACGTTATTGTATTGTTTGTAACAAGTTGGATAATCTGTATTACATATATGTATACATACATAATATCACGCCCATAATCCCTTTTTTTTTTTACTTGGGGAACTCCCACGAGCCGTCACCCTCCGGACGGGGATCCAGAGGGCGGTGTGTCGGACTCGAACCGACTAACCCCCAAGGTGGCCTCCATCTTCGCAGTTCCGGAGGAGCCGGTATCCCCACTGTCGGGACTATACGACAGCTCCTCCGGTAGTGCGCGTGCCGCGCTGCGCGGCTCACCTCGCGCGGCGGTGGTCGATGCTGTGCAGCCCACGCCATCAGTCGTCGGATGCACAGCACCGAGCACGCGCGCGCGTCGAGACATGCCAGGCCACCCAGCATGTCTCAACTACTCCGCCCAGGATTCAGACGCCGATCGTCCCCGTGACCGGCGTCGTGGGCCCACTCTCGCGCTGTGCCCTCTGCTAAGCCAGAGGGCACGCAGAGAGTGTCTCGTCAGGGGGGGCCGCCTTCCGCCCGGCGACCCAAATTGAGGGCAGAGCCCTGTCGTCACGGAGGGAGAGCATCGAGACGCTTAATCCCTCCGCGACCCACCACGACGCGACCCAGCGCGCCCCTGTTGGATTGCCGAGGATAGGGAGGCGAGCAACGACAACACTCAGCTCCTCCTCTTCCTCGGCAACCCTGGTCCGGTCGCAAGGGGCCTGTATACGACCGGACCGCCGCAACTGCCCGGATGCAAGTCGTGCAGTCGCGGCTCACCTCGGGGTCCCTCTTCGCTTCAGCCCTGCCATGGCAGGGCCTACTAAGCCCCCCCGGTACGACAAACCGAGGACCCCGGCGGGGGGGACGCCCATAATCCCTGAAGGAATCCCCTTTAACCACATTCAGCCAAATATAAAACTGGGCTGGTTTGATGGAATTGTGATAAAGTACTGACAAATGGCTAGCTTGTCGCCTACACAATCACATAACACAATCCTGACACACCATTAGTCGCCTTTAACGACATACTAGGCAAAAACCACATTTGGCCCATTCTTTTCAATTCCCAGACCAACACGAGACTTAAAAATAATGTGTTAAATGTCATCGACATTTTACGTTATGTTATATGCGCCAAAATAATTTTGGTAAATGATATTTTAGAGTTAGTGTTGAAAATATTTAAGAATCAATATTGAATTTGACTGGCTCGATGGCGCATTCGCTAGTAAACCTGCCCAATGTACCAAGAGTTGTGATTTCGATCCCCACACATGACATACATTCGTGTGATGAATACTTGTGTTTGTTCCGTGTCTGGGTATTAATATCCAATATTTAAGTATATATTTGTAAAACCACAGTTGATTCTGATATCCGTAACACAAGTGCTTAAGCTACTTACCACGGAATCAGATCAATATAAGTGATGTAGTCGGATATTTATATATTATATTTATTCAATTTTATTGATACATATTAGTAACTTTTTAGTAGACATGTATAAGTGTATAATTAGATAACACAGTATTGCTAGAAGTTTTCTTAGTAACTTTGAAAGCACAAACGTTTACATAAGACTAAAATCACGTACTCTAACTAACTAAACTTCACGCCACTTCTCTAGCGGGCAGCGTACTCTCTGTAATATTAATAATACACTTATTTATTTACAATTGACAAAATAAAGACATACATTTAAGTTAACATTTAGACTGTATAGGTTTGCCTAAATCTTGTCATAATTTTCGTAATAAGGCTGTAACGTCTTGTGACATTAATTGAGTGAGCTGAACCATACTTGTAAACTCTAAGTATCAGTTTGTAACTTAATTTTAACATGAACTGAACTAATCCTATTGTGTTGTTTGTGTAGGTTAAACCAAATTAATAAAGTGTTCTAGGAATTTTCTCATAAATTCCAAGAACCGATAGACGTTGACGTTACAGTAGATGTTTATAAATCACATTTTCACGACAAATGGAGCAAATAATTCCCTAAATAAGGAAAAAGTGATGATGATCTGAGGTAGATGAAATAGATTTTATTGTACTAACTCGATAGGATTTGCCGTGGTTTAAAACTTGCCAGGTGGCTACAATCAAAATACTTACAGATTGGTCGATAGAATATAAACCCATATTAGGTACGTAAATGATATCTCTATATTCCTCATTGATAATAACAGCATGGACGTATGCAAGCCCCCCCTGGAATTCGTGTGCTAAGGTACTTTCTGGTCAATTTACTATCAATAATAAAAATATTGTATTCTCAGAACCTATGGTCTTTCTCAGAGTTCTAACTTTATTGCAAAATTTCATCGTAATCATACGTAATAGTTTATGGGAAATTCAGATTATCTGTCTGTCATTACCTTTACTTGAACTTGTTAATTAAGCATACTTAAGAAGCTGAAGAATACAATGAGGCAATGTAATTAATTGTTTGGATTAATCGGAATTAATTTGCCTGCTAATGGTTTAATTAATGAGATAAAGGCTCTGGAAAACCTTGTTCTAAGAATGTGGAACAGGTGAAATTACGAACGCAAATAATTACGGTTACAAAATTTAATTTTCATAATTTTTGCGTGAACAAAGCATTACTTAACAAAAAGAAAGACATTTTTATTCGTCATATTTTAACGAATAGAATTTAATATTTATCAGAATAAATATATCTACATTACACTCACAATGGAATGAACGAAGCAGTGGCGTAACTATACCGTTCGAGGCCCGTGGCAAATTCATCGAATGGGCCCTCCCACTTCCCCAATATATAAAGAAGCTGAACCAACAACAATAGTATTTTTTATTTTATAATATTTATTTATACACTTTTATTTGTAAGAGTTAACTAATAAATCACTACGTGAAGTAGGTACATACAAACTTTATAATTATAATTTCTTGATTTTCTAATTATTCACTTTTAATTAAAGGTACCTAATTTAAAGTACATATTGAATGAAATCACAATTTTATTTTAAGTACACAATTTTAATTATTAAAATTCCTTTCTTCGGATTTTCTGTTCAGCAAAAGTGTTAATGACATCATCAAAGTTCAAATTTCGGGCCATAGAATTTTCGATGGATAGAATAGCCAAATTGCTTAACCTTTCTTGTCCCATAGAATTTCTTAAATAAGTTTTTATCAATTTCAGTTTTGAAAATGATCGCTCGGCACTAGCCGTAGTTACAGGAATGGTGAGAAATAACAGAAATGCAGTGCACACTTCAGGAAAGCTTGAAGATATAAAATGATTCTTTATTATTAATAAGTCAGCAAGTTCTCTTATAGAAGATGACCTTTCTATTTCGTGTTTAAAAGAGGATCGAAAACTGAAAATTTCTTTGGAAAACGACATAGATATATCTTTTTTATATAAATGGACAAATGCTAAAGCCTTTTCCAATAAATCAGTATCATTCAAGTTTTGCAAAGTGGCAGGCTGCAAGACACTAAAATTGGAAACAATTTCATTCATTCCAAGGAAACGCGATCTAAGTTGATTAATGATGATGTCTAATACACGATAGAATACGTTCACTTTAAACAAGCTTTCAGGATCTTGGAGACGTTCATCCTCACAAATTTCATCAAAATGACGTTTCACTTTTCTCTGACGAGTTTTAGGAAATTCAGGGTTTATAGACCATTTAACTGCAATACTATTTGCTTCCGTTTTTAAATCTTCAAATTCATGTCGATACTTTTCAAGTTCTTCTAGACAGACTTGCAAACGCTTTGAAGCATTTGAAAGATCGATGGCTTTAGATTGAAGTGCTTTAGAAGCCGCGTCTATGGTTTGTAAGACTTTGCAATGGAAAACCAGCAACATAATAAAATTGTAGTTCTCTACCTTCTTCTTTAGCAAGATAGCTTCATTTCTCTCATCTGATTTGGAATTTGATAAAATGGTTTTTGTTAGCGCTTTTTGAACATCAACAAATCGAACCTTTAAAGCAAACATGGCATCAAAGCGTCCTGCCCATCTAGTTGGATTCATTGTTTTTAATGTTACTGAATTTGATGATACAACGGTTTCTCCTTTTTTGTTGTCAGATATAAAACTAGATAATATATTCCATCGTCTAATACTATGGCCAAAAAAATTATAAATTTGTTGCACAGTTTCGAATAATGTTTGTATTTCTATGACCTCTTTTACTGCATCATTTACTACCAAGTTTAAATTATGAGCAGCACAATGGACATACACTGCATTTGGCTCTATATCTCTTATGAGTTTTTGAACTCCGCCATAAGTACCTTTCATGGTATTAGCTCCATCGTACCCTTGTCCACGGCACTTATTCAGAGAAATACTTTTGTCATTTATGGATTTTATTATCTGCTTGGACATTGCTAAGGCAGTTTGATCCTTAACCTCATGAAATCCTAAAAATGACTCTTTAATTACGAGCGCCTTTGGAGTTCCATTTTCATCTTTCTCGATTACACAGTAACGGTAAAGTTCACACAATTGATCTGTTTTGGAAATATCTTGAGTAGTATCAAACAAAATGGAATAAAACGGTGCGGTGACTATTTCATTTACCAGAGCATTTTCCACTTTTTGAACCAGAACAGCAATGAGCTCATTTTGTATTTTTGGACTTAAGTATTTAATCTGGCCCTTAGGTTTGCTTAGCAACTCTTGTAAAATAGGATCGTATTTGGCTAATAACTCAACAATACTCAAAAAATTTCCTTTTGGACCAGAATCGTTGCCATATACCGTTTCTTTATGGCCACGAAAAGCTAAGTTACAGGTTGAAAGTGTCAGAGTAACATCAAGGAGTTTAGTGAGTACCTGGCGCCAAAAAAATTTTTCTCTCTTGATAATGGACTCTTGCTCTTCATCTAGTGTTCCATGTAACTGCCACTGTCGATGTACAAAACATGAATGCAAATGTTCTTTCGATGTCTCATGTCTTTCTATGGCTTCCACAATATGTTTCCAATCATCATAGCCTTCCATCCAAATATTTTGTATATTTTTAGATGCCCTATTTGCGAATAACCAACATGGTTCACAATATGCTTTTTGAAGCAATAGAGAATAGGACAGCCATGTACGTTCTAACTTTACGCCAGATTTAGAAACAGTGTAATAATATTTATCTAAGAAAGATCTATTGTTACTATCCCTTAAAAAGGGGCCTTTTGGTTTACAGTGTCCGTTTTCGATCACAAACCGTTTTACTTGATCATTGAGTTCTTTAAAGTTACCTTTATCAGTAACATGCGGTAAAGATTTTAATTTTTCTATGTCCAAACATGATTCATTTAAAGATTTGCTCGTACCTGGTTGTGGTTGCTCTGAATCTAAATATTCACTGTTATCGGGCCCTGCGATATTGCCACTTATGTCATCATTTTCTGCCTTTCCGTCGCGCTGTTCATTTGATTCTTCTTGTATACTATCTTGATTATTAAAGTACTGACTTATTTTAGGTAATTTTTTATTTTGTTCTTCAGACTCCTTCTTTCGCTTTCGTTTTTCGCTTCCACTCTGATACTTTCTAGAACAAAACCGCAAAAAGTTTGTAATAATACTATAGTTTTTATTTATTGAAAAATCTACTTAATTGCTAACAAATGCCAAAAAAGCGACCGTAAAAATGTTTATAACGAAAGTCCACCGATTGTTCAAAGTTCAATTCAAGTGTCAAATTTTGTAAGTTTTGAAAGAACGATGAACATAGGTACCGAAATAGTTTTGGTGGTTACGAATGTCAAAATAGTGAATTGATTTTGAAATGCGCGATGAGAATCATTATTTTAAATAATAATTTCGTAACTTGTGATTTCAAACTTTACTACCGATACCTACCGACGATGTAAATGATTAATTTTATGGGTAGATTAAAAATTAAAATAATTGTAATAGTATAAATTATTTTAAATATTAGAATAAAATTCTTACCGAGTAGACATTGTCAACCTATTCTCACAATAAACTAATTAAATATATCCTCACTTGCAACAAACAACCAATTATTACAACAATAAACTACTAATTGCTTGGTGAGTTCTTGCGTAATACAATAGTGGAGTTTTTCATATATACAAACTCGAATCGGGGATTCCCCAAGCATCAACAAGTATTACCAACATAAATTTTAAGCAGTGTTGCCGTTTGAGAAAGAAAAAAATACACCAAACTCATTTCAAAATTGCGCTAAATTTTAGCTGTGAATTTTTAATGGCAATAAGAGAAGATGTGTTTTTATGTTTTTCACATAAAAATCTTCTCTTTATTTATTTATTATTTATTGGATTTTGACCATTCTTTCTAAAACTGGGTTAAATTTTTTTTTTACTAATGCATTGAAAGTTTAATACCTAGGTATATTTTTTTTAGTTGTGTATGCAACTAAGAAGGTAACAAATAAATTAAAGACAAAACTTTTTTTTTACTTAAGTAATGTGTATGTGTAATAATAAATGTTGGGAATTGAGATTTCCTCTGACCGGGGGCCCCTTCGGGCTGGGGGCCCGTGGCATTTTGCCGACTTGCCACCCTATAGTTACGCCACTGAAGATCAAGTACTCGTTACATATCAATTGCGTCTAACCCTTACAGTTGAACCTGGGTCCCTTTATTGCAAAATACCCTTAAAATGGTAATGAGAACAAATTATTTAAGTAAGTCTTAGCTTCTAACTTAGCCGTCTTACTCATTAGATAATTATTCAATTGTGTTTAATCAACAAACATTATGTGATTCTAATCTTTGTCTCAGTGACGTTTAAGACGAAAGCTCTCCCTGTCTACATTTGTGTCTCGCATGTAATTCTTGACGAAACATGTCTGCATACATCATACACCTACTTTGGAATTGATCCATGTACATATTACGTGATGTTGTTAGGTTGCATTTTGCCAGATTGTTTTAGTCCATAAATATTTAATGAAGGAACTAACACATCAAGTTTATCTGGGACTTAAAAATAATGTAGACCAACTGTTTAACTGCTTGGCATGTCGTAATAGGGGATTAATGTCCATTGTATTTGATTTTGAAGGCGATCAGCTAGCCATTTGTCAGTCTATTTAAGTCAATTCAATTTTATTTTTGGCTAAAAATTATTAAATGAGCTTACTGCGTCTTTAACTCTGCTTGCCCCTCAGGGGTTAATGGTGTGATATACGATATATGAACGTACCATTTTAATTTTTTTTTACCGTTAACATCACTGCTGTAGGAAGTATAAGACTTAATGATTTTGTTCTTCTAACAATTGATAGACCTATCTATATCGTGTGTCGCGTTGCGTTGCGTCCAGTCATCGAACCGGAACGATCGGCCGCGCTGCCAAACGCCATTTATTCGTTCTATGTTTGGACTGCACATGTTTGCATGCCGTGTATACTGACCGGACATTGTTCGCACTCAATAAAATTCTTAATGACATAGAAATTGTTTAAATATCATATTTATTATGAATCCGTGAAAATTACTCAGATCAACTGAAAATAACATAAGTATAGGTATTGTACTTTCAAACAAAAAATAATATTCAAATCAGTGCGATTGTATTCAATGAATCGGTGAAAAATAACTTTAAAAAGCTCCTGACGAATTGAAAATAATTTCTGAATTTTTTTAACAAAATTACGGAGGAGAAAATAAATTGTAGTAATGCTATTCTTGGCTTTATATGGTTTGAGTAGTTTATTGCTCTATAGACTCTGTTCTTCCGTTTGGGGATTGAGGGTATGATGGTAGGCATGCAGGTACATATTCATAGCAGTAAATGGATAGATAATATAGCCT
Organism: Glyphodes perspectalis; assembly: GCA_951394215.1. Lineage (NCBI taxonomy): Eukaryota > Metazoa > Arthropoda > Insecta > Lepidoptera > Crambidae > Glyphodes > Glyphodes perspectalis. The sequence goes on from OX596217.1 coordinate 3,875,409, forward strand.
AGTTGACTAAAACACTTATTGTTTTTAGTCCGTAAAGTTAGAATATCTAAAAATTTTGAATTCATATTTTTTGCTTTATCAAATACTCCAAAAATGACAAAGATACAGGGCTTCAAAGATCTGGACGCTTTTACATCAGTTGTTCCTAAAATTCTACAAAACAAGTGACGTCACGCGCACCTATAACGCGCTGTATCTTCGTCAATTTTGGTTTTCTGAACAAAAGACAAAATATGTCAGCAATATTTTAATGTAATTTCTTTATTGGATTATTAACGTGTCTTGAGTTAACTAGCCTATTTACTAAAATAGATCCAAGAGGTGAATCGCCCTTGTTTTCCTGTTTATCGATATTGGATTCCTCTGAGAAATGTCAAGATTTGAACTAGCGTGTCATAGTATGAGCGAAGATTCGATACGGGTCTAGTTCCCTTGGGAACATACCAAAAGCTACATGGGACGGAAATATTTTACTTATTTGATATGGTCCGAGATGACAATACAACAATTAGTATAATATTAACTCCGTTCACCTATACGGTACCTAAAAAAAAAGATATGTACCAAAAAAAAAAGGTTTTCATACGGTTTTCACCAATAGATAGAGTAATTCTTAAGGAAGATTTAAATATATTATTTGTTAAGTTTCTGTATACATTGACTAAAATATAGTTATATTTGTTGGAGGTGTCGGAAAAAATTAAGCCGCGACGCGGGGTGAGCCGCGGACTAAAGCTAGTATCAATTATAATAGATTATGTTAGAAGTGTCCTTCGTTCTACAATACATAATAACTATGTTCTTACACATGCCCTTAATACACACAGAAGATAAATAATAATAAAAAAAATTTTTTTTTAATAAATATGATATTTTAATTAATTTAAGCAAACCTAAAAAAATTTAATGTAGCAACTTTTTGACTGGAAACCCCACCGACGCTGTGATATATCTATATTTTATTAAAAGGGTTGTACATGTCATAATGATAGATTTAGCTTGTTTTTCAATGTGTCTTAATTAATAGTGTGCGGCAGATTATACTTTAAGTTAATTAAATTAACGAGCGTGAGTAATATTCTAATGAAAATTTATAAAACAGCGCATTTTATGATTTTCTGTCAGACTAATTAATATAAAGCTAATTGGAATGCTATCAGAGTTCACACGGTTGTAGAAAGTGTCATTAAATTCATTTATATCATTAATATAATTTAAATTACATTGTAAATCAATGATTTCTATACAACAAATGAGTTGCCATTATGTATATTCTGAACATGACGTGTTTTGAATAACATAGATTCATCCTCTATAATTTTAAATTCTTTCGAGATTAGTAAACATAATCCATGCACTATGAACTATTGGTTCTACTTAACTGTAAGTAAATTAAGCGTTCATCGGTTAAACAAAGTTCATTTTAAAAACGCCTTATTGTAAATTCTCGTAAATTATTATTTATTAGCCTGAACGAACAACCCTCCGAATCTCTTTTTTCAAAAGAATAATGTTTAACTTCACTTTGATGCATGGGATACTCATTAAAATTTATCTGCACGCAATCAATCCAAGAATTGGATAACGCCGCCTAATGTATAATGTAATTTTCGTAGAATGCTTAGTTCTGAGCAATTAATACTTTAATATAAAGGAAAAGGATCTATTAGAACGGCGTCCGGCAACGCGCGGCCGCATGCGGTCCGAGACCTATCTCCTTGCGGCCCGCGACTGTTTTGTGAGTGAAAGTCTTATAATACTTAATTCAAAACATTTTTTTATTACATACACAAAAATTGTCCTTAAAATTCACAAATTACACATATTTTTACAGCTACCTATACAACATACCGTTTTTGTTTTCATGGGTCCTTTGTCATTTGTATTAATAAAAAAATAACATTGAATTTTTAATATCACTTATAGTACGTACCTACAATAGATAACTAGGTAGATCTTTTAGGTACAAAATATCTTACAAGTGCGGCCCGCCTTTGTCAAATTGTTTTCACTATTTAGCCCATACCTGCCAAAAGATTGCCGACCCCTGCATTAGAGCATGTATTTATATGGCAAAAATTAATTGACAGCTATAGACCTACTCAGCCGATTAACCGATGTGACAAAAACAGATTTCCTCAAATACTTCCATCACCTCATTTACGTCTGGACACCAAAAGAGCAACGTAACGGGATACTTTGCTCCATTTTAACGAAATGTTGTAACTTCATAACAGCAAGGTTGGGATAACCCCTTGGCGTCAGTCGCCATTAGTAAGTCGATCCCGTGTTAATGGACGCATCCTTGATCCACATATCATAGTGACATAATCCCCCTGAATTTACGTACATTTCCTGCGCCAGTCATAAGCTTCAGGACCGTGCGTTCACCCGATCTAGTCAGAATTTCTCGTTAATATTCTAAAAGTAGCCCAAACCTAATTTGATTGTCTAGAGGTCTTTTAATTTAAAAAGATTTATGGTCGGCAGCCAGATTTAATGTTAGTCCCAGCTTTTTAGTTTCGTATTGAGCAATGCTGATATACAGTGAAGACAGATGTGTATTCTTACGGCGTGTCGGAGTAAACAGCGGGAGGAAACTAGCAAACTTGTTGAATGTTTACCAGCGTGTTGATAGGTACAAGGTGATAGGACAGACATTCTTTTCAAAGATTATGATATTTATTATCTTTCAATAAGTCTGTTTAAATAATTTTCAAAAGTACTGAAGTAAAAAGCTCTAACATCGATTCTACGAGATTACATTTACCGTATGAGATTACATATATTTCGACAGGCCCGTTGGTCGGGTGGTCAGAGACCCTGGCCACATAACCGAGGGTCGCGGGTTCGAATCCCGCTAGGGACAAATGTTTCGTGTGATGAACATGGACATTTGTACTCGAGTCATGGATGTTTATAAACGTATTTAAGTATGTCTATCCGTTCACCTAGTATCCATAGCACAAGCATATGCTTAGTTTGGAACTAGGGAATTGGTGTGTCAGTCTGGCGAATTTATTATTATTTAGTTTTTTTTATCATTAAAGCTAGTAAAAAGTAGCTCCTATGATCTTAAAATGTAGATACACATCTAAACAAATACATTGTCTTAGTGACAGCAACCCAATTTAAGATGTCATGTAAACAAATTAAAGAACTTATTCTGTTTGGAAAAGTGTAAAATAAATGTCCTTTACAATAATAAATAAATTATTAGTAAATGAGAAAATACTTAATTTTTTCTTTTGAGTAAAATGGTACACTGTTGTGTGAGTTTGTGTACATTTAAATAGGTCGTTTTGGACATTCTATTATTATAGTATGTCTGTTACAAAGCCTGTTTCTATGGAAAGTTAGCTAGTAAAATGCCCTAAACCTATTATTACAAATTATTATATTCACCAAAAGTGGTGATCAATAACACCCAAGTTCACTTCATAGGACTTGGCTACATAGTACGGTGTTACCATGTAGCCAATTCCTACATGGTGACATCGTACCATGTAGCAATTGATTTAGTTTAAGGAAAACCTGTTATTAGTCTTATTAAGATATCGTATATTTTATATACAACACTAACTAAAACGCTGTTGCTTTTCTAATAAATAAATAACAGAATTGAGATTATTGTATGTTTAAAAATATGGACTAAGAGAATGCTATCCTTAGGAGGTAACGGGAAACTACTGGACTTATTTATAGCACGGCTGTTTGTGGGTGTTGTCTGGCTCGAAATAATGTATAATAATACGACTAGGTAGTCGAAAACATAAATGCAGTAATTCGTAAATTAATTATCGATTAATTTATTTTCATTAATTACTTAGTTGCTTATTTATTTAAGTGTAACAATTTAGCTTGTATATTATCTGGAAATTATTTTATTTCAATGGTATCAACTATCCCACTTTAATGAATAATAAAATTGTCTGCTTCAAAATGCGATTAAATAGAACATGAAATTCAAGATCAGGCTTTGAAGAATTTTAATTTAGAATTTTTATAAATAAATAAGTTCTTCAGACTGACACACCAATTCCCTAGTTCCAAACTAAGCTTATTTGCTTGTGCTATGGATACTAGATGAACGGATAGACATACTTAAATAAGTTTTATAAACAACCATGACTCGAGTACAAATGTACATGTTCATCACACGAAACATTTGCCCCTAGCGCGATTCGAACCCACGAACCTTGGTTTCGTGGCCAGGGTCTCTGACCACTCGACCAACGGCCCTGTCGTATCTCTCATTGCATGTCATTTTCTGATTAAAGTCATTATAAAAACTTTAAGTATAGATTACCCAATCATAAATATAGTTTATCAACTGTCTATGGATACCTACTTTAAGGGAGAAAGTAAGATACAATTTTTGAATAACTATAAACGTATTTTATACAACAACATCAATTAAAAACGGTCAATATATTATTTTGAATCATTGGCGAGGGGAATTGAGTGAAATCCCCGAAAAATCCGACGGGATAATGAATTTTTGCGCAAATGCCTAAATGGTTATGTCTATCTAGATTTAATAACTGCGATAATTAGAATAAGCAATATTATCAGTAATAGGAGATTAGGTACATTATAATTTCGAAACGATGCCATACTCCAGACATAGATAGGTAGATTTACCTATTGGTATTCATAGAAAATCGAAGAGTCGTAATAAATATTTTATGCATTTCCTGCTCCCGATGCATGAAATATTGATGCACTCTTTCAACACGTTTGTTTACAGCGCGATAAAATTGTAAGCAGGCACTTCATCACTATGCTTGGTTATCTTGGTGCTATTAGTTGATTAGTATTTGATATAGTTGATTCTTCTTTGGAAAATAAAGAGTTTCTTTTGTTATTAATACAAAGCACGCACAATCTTCGTATACATAATATGTCCTTTTTAAAAATAAACGACGCCACTTCCCTAGTGGGGCAGGCAGGGAGAACCGAGCGCCATGTATTTGTAATTGGAATTAAAATTGAGAAGTTTTATGATAATTGACGCTAAGGCTTGTTTTATTACAACTATATATAATATACTAGCAGCGCCCCGCAGTTTCACCCGCATAGTTCCCGTTCCCGTTCCCGGTCCCGCTGTTACTTCCGGATAATGTACCTTTCCAATGGTGAAAGAATTTTTGAAATCGGCACAGTGGTTTTTGAGTTTATGCATTACAAACATACACACACACAAATATACAAATCTTTCCTCTTTATTATATTAGTATAGACTAGCTGACCCGGCGCACTTCGTTACGCCCCGTTCTCTGATTTTCAATACCCATGTTTTTGCCCGTGCAACTTTTTTTTTTTTTTCATAAGAACCTTCACCTGACATTGTCAAACACAACTAGAAAAGAATTAGCAAAATCGGTTCAGCTGTTCTCGAGATTTGCGCTTAGCAACACATTCAGCGATTAATTTTTATATTATAGATGAGTTAAGATAAGCAATCAACATAATTGGAACTTACATAAAACAAACATTCCTTTAAGGCTAATGAGTTTTAATTCTAGTAGAGTTTTAAAGCTTCGTGGCGCTGAATACTAAATGAAGCCTGAATAAATTTCAAAGTAAGCCTAAAGGATTAGCTAATGTCAATCTTTATACTGTGTCTATTAAATGACTTTTTATTTACTAAGTTAATGTATACTTTGTTTGAATAGGCTGTCACCAGACTAAATACTAATATTTAGATTGTTAGAGTCCATTAAGTTATAAAGCCAGCTTAAAACAAGAGTATAGCTCATACATAATCACGCCCGTAATCCCGAAGGGGTAGGCAAAGTCAAAGGGACATTCAGCCAAAAAACTGGGTTGGGTAAGATACAAAATTGTGAAAAAGTAGTAACAAGTGGCGAGCTCGTCGCTTACACAATTACACACCCAAAGCCCGATATACCATTAGTCGCCTTTTACGACATGCTAGGCAAGGAACACAGTTGGACATGGGATAGTCACAGACCAACATGGGACAAGTGTATAATATATATATATATAAGTAGGTATATTATTAAGGTGCTAGGTTAAAATTTGTAGCCTGCATTCGCTACGACATACTACGGCGACTTCTACTGTGATTGAGTGTTACTTTCGTTAATGCTACACATACTAACTACGAAGATAAATGCAAAATGCAACATAGCTTAGAAAAAAGAAAGAAAAGATTGGCGCCAACTGGGCCCCTGCCTCAGCATTATGCTACTCAGTTTAGTGGTAGTTAGAAGTAGAAATAGGTATATATATTTTTTTATTTTACAGTGTTCCATTTGACCCTTTTTTATTTGGATCACAAGTGGTTAAACGGGCTAGCTGCCCTTTAGACTCCGTACCGCTTCGCAAATCACGCCGCGAACATATAATAAAATAAGATGAATAAGTTTAAACAGAACTATGTTCTGTTCAAACTTATTCGTCTTAATTTATTATATTTTTCAATCTGAAAGATTGATAAACTAAACTAATCTATACCTTGCTACTAAGCCATTCCCAAATTGCAGGCTAAGTAATAAACAGTACCTATCTATTTTTATTTATATAATTGTTAAAATAATAATATTTATAGAAATCTAATGGCCCATCCGGTCTTTGTACGGTTTGAATTCAAGAACCTGATTGCTTATAGAGTGCAGTTATATTATATTAATAATAATGTCCTCTAAGATATTATAGTGCACAAGTGTGTGCGCCATCACAGGAGCACTCTCTATTCCATCACTCTCAATAGTCCAGTGAGACGGCAATTCGACATGACCGGAGAGAGGTTAGGGGCAGGACCAACAGCTCAACGTGCTTTCCGAGGCACGGGGGTGATTAAACCGCCAACTTCCTGACTCCGGGCTGTTACTGAGTAATTTCAATATTGAAATACACACTCCAGCGTCCTTAGGCGGCGCATGCTACCACTAGACTAACGAGGCAGTCAATAGAATATATTTATATTATAGTGATAGCCGAAGCGGTATACAGAGTACAAAGAGCAGCTAGCTCTTAACCTATTCTAGCCAATCTTATAGGGTTGCATGGAAGCTTGTAAAAAATTGTGGCTACCTCATCGCGTATTTAGTCACAAATTTAACATCTTTACTTTTTACAATATGCTAAACACGCACATTCTGTAGAAATCCCTGACCAATCCCTGATTTTTAAAGGTATCCTAACTAATATTTAGTTTGTTTGTTACGCATACACGCCTAAGCCACCGAACAGATTTTCATAATTCTTTTGTGTAACGTAGGTCGTAGGCTATATTTTATCCCCGTATTCCCTCGAAACAGGAACTACGCAGATGATTTCACGATGCGCTTCTTGTTTAAATAAAAAATATAGAGAACTTACCCTTTGACCTCAGGATGCTCCTCTACATGGAATATGAAGCTCTGGGGCAGGCTGGCGAGAGCAGCGCACCCCCACGCGATAATAAGCGCGCGCCTCACCCGCGCCTCCCACGTCACGTTCAGGGGCTTTAGGATTGCATAATATCTGGAACAATTATATTCAACAGGTTAGAACGGGAATGGTAAGTATCGGCTTATGAGGATTCAGTCTGGGCATTTGTTGATGTTAGCGAGAAGTTCGATTCGAAGGACGAAATACGAATGGTTTACTAGCCCTGACACGTGTAATTTCACTCGAACTACCAGGAACCAGAATACTTGGATAAAACACTAGCATAAGAAGTAGTTACTTTGCTTTATTCAGCGTTCTATTTAACTATTTAGTATATTTTGTGTGTTATTGCACAATTAGGACTCATCTGACGTGACGGCTTTACGCAGAAACTATAGGTTTGTTTTTAAATCTATGAAACCGCCGACTTAACTATAGCCGAATTAAATCTAGACAGCCTGCAGGGCTTAAAAGTTTCAAAGGTCACGGTCGTCTGACCTCCAATCTTGAATTTGTTTTGTGTTGCCTAGGTGTAAAACAACACCTTTACAGCTAGAATAACTGAATTTGTTTTTAAAAGTGATTATGCTATTACTTCGACAAATCGTACCTCTATTTAAAAGTAAATTATCAAACCTTTGAAAGTTAACTTGATTGCAATTCCCCTTAAGATATTCGACATATTTTTAGTCTTTTTTACTTATATCACGAATTTTCAAACAAGCGTAAGACTTGTCCTATAATTATAATTAAGAGCTGTGAATTTTGTGCAAAATAAAATTATCAGACGAAATGAATCAATTTGTGAGCCACCACCGATGCTGTCTCAACAAACACGTCAGTTATATGGACGATACAAGATTTTTACACATGATGGCTGCATCGCAACTGAGTTCAATGGTACATATACATATAGAAGTATAAGTATGTACCTATATGAAACAGATATATACCAACTTTTTATGAGACTTTCTACACATTGCTCGTACAGGAAGGGTCAGATAAAACATCATTACGGAGGTCGGCATCCGGATCCGGAATTAGAAGCGGAAACAAAACGGAGTCCAACCTCAAAGAAGGTTGGTTTTAAAATTACAAACCGAAAAGTTTGACTTGATTAACTCACCGTCATTTGCACTTACTGCGAAGTTTTTATTCACTTTATTTTGAAGGACCTCCATCCTTTTCCTGTTGAGACAGAGAGGGTACTTCACCTCATTGTCAATGCGGTTCTGATAAAATCCCCTTCTTATTTGAAGTTATTGTCATAGGTCCATTGTCTTCGTCCAAACAAGATAACACAGCTTTTAGGGAATTTATATTACCGGAGTCTTGTTAATTAATATTTATAATCCACATGTTTTTGAAGTCCTGTTTCTTGCCTTTATTCTTGTGATACATTGACAGTACGCATGCATAGTAGTAAAGTTAAGGTATGAATCTAATTGTTTAAACACGTATCATTAATTTAAACATACAATATTTTTTAGTTTGGTCACTATACTTACTATTAAGCATGCGAGTAAAGAAACGTAAAATTTTTCGTTACCCTTAATTAAATATAGATTTATATGGTGTTTAAATTAACTTATAACCTCGTATTCATTTGAGTTGGGTCGTTTATAATATTATCTTTAAAATTAAGGAATAAATAGAATAAAACCATTGGTTTACTTTAAATTGGATGTGTGATGTACGTAGGAATAATAAATATTACATAAAAAATCATGACAGCAAATTTTGTATTTCTTGTCGAATAGGTGTCTGATGTAGCTTGTGAACACGTGACTAGTATAATAAGAACTGTAGAAAAAACGTGGCAAGGTTTTTCTAAGATATTTAGATAACCTGACTCTACTCAGACTTTGTTAAGTTTGGATATGTAATGTAGGTGTTATCAAATCGGTCTAGAACCAGTTCAAAGATTTTATAATGCCGTGATTTATTATTATACATCACATGAACTACTGTGATGATGGGTAGATATATTATATTTAAATATTATTTACAATACGTTCCATTTGATATCCCAATAAATAATTTGAGTAGCAATAAGTATTTGAATTATAAATGAATTAATTAATTCATGATATCTTGGGACAACTAGCAGTAATGAAATAACATTTCAAACTTTAAACTCAATGCTCTGAGCTTTAAATTTTCATGGCAGTTATAAATTCCAGAATGTTATGTAAATGCTGACAAAAGGGATAAAGACTGCATTAAAAATCTGACGGACTAAACAGAATTTTTTAGTCATCTTGCCTATTAAGTAGATCAAATAAAGATCAATGTCGCTCGAAAAACGTTTGAGTAAAGTTTATATTAAAAGTTTGTTTGCAAACTAGTATTTTAGAGAAAAAACTTTACAAGACTTTATTAAAGTCTTGCTTCTCTTAGTTTATGTGAATACATATGTATATTTAATATGAGTTAATTAACACAGTTTAAGTTGTATAAGTTTTTAAAAGAAAAATGTACGATGTAATATACCTACGTTGTAACATGTTCTTGTAAGCAATACCTGGAAAAAATTGTTGTTTGGACATTTGTCTCGAGTCTGGGTGTTTGTGGCAATTTTGTTGATTCTGATTACTATAATAGTACGAGATACAGTACTTTGGTAAATTGATAATTAGGGTAAATTGAATCAGTGCAGATATGTGATGTCGATATATATTATACGTATATTTTGGGGTAAATTTACCGATTACAGCAACTTCAATCGATCAACTTCGGTTGCACAATATCTACTAGAACTTCATGAAATGACATCAAAGTACTTAGTTTCAATGGAAGGTTAATTAAGGGGATGCTGGGAAAGTGACATAAAATAATATTGATTGAACTCTTCACCCCGGGGAGGCCGGGTTACTCAAAATTGGGCGCACATCAAAATTCATATTTGCTCTTTTACTTGGAACCCAGACAGATTTTGGGGTATTTATTGATATGGTTATGCGAGATTCGGGAATATTATTTTTTTTAGGAATCGAATTTCGCGCCATTTGCACGGAATGTGAGACAGAAAGAGGCGTATTTTAAGCCGTTTTATGTGTGATCAATTACATTTTATATTCGCGGATTATAACATAACATAACAAAATAGGAGAGCTTGATTTAAACAGTACGCAAAAAAGTACAGCAAGCGTCTATCAGCTTTAAACAATTGTCACAAAACGTACCAAATTGGGACGTATTGGAGTATTCACATCGCGCGCTCATGCGACGGCAGTCTTTTTTAAACTTATATATCATTGGAGTAAAAGAGGTCCAAGAAAGAAGTATTTACGGTACATGATGGTTCTACTTATAAGTAGCTTAAACACTCACCTATCTATAGCTATGCATATGAGTACGAAGCTGGAGAGGTAGAGGCCGAAGGTACGCGCGAACATCATGAGCCGGCACATCAGGTCGCCCGCCAGCCACTGCACCGTGCCCGCCCACGCGATTTCCAGCGGCATCATCAGAAACGTCACCTGAAACACACTGCCGTCAATAATATCCTCCCAGAGGCGAAACTATAACGTTTGAAGCCCATGGCAAATTCCATTGAAAATTATATGCCCCATTTGAGGCCCGTAGCACATTTTATAGGTTATAGTCCTCACTCCAACCCTTTATATGTATAATATCCAATGGCGAAACTGTAATCTTTAAGGTCCATGGCAAATTAAAGCTACCACTTGAGGATTTCATCGGCTAAAGTCCTCACTCTTACCTATGAAACTGTCCCAGTATTTTATAGTCCATAATATAGCATAACCCCGCTTCGAATGGGGGCCTGTGGTATTTTGCCAGCAGTCACCATAAAGTACTGCATTCTTCTAACTAATTTTGGTCACGGCGCTCAATCTCGACGAGGATTAGCAATGCACTTTCTTCTTTTACTCTCTTTTGTCTGGTGAGACAACAAACCGATTTGACTGATATGATACAATGCATATTGCATAGAGATTGAATTCGTCGGTTGTGCACACCCTGTCTTTGGTCATGTAGTATGTGCTCGTATAGAATATAAAGCACCTGTCTTCTACCTATAGGTAGTGGCGATAGGATTTAGTGTTCTTAATGCATTTTTGCGTTATTTTATAATATAAAGCTTATCATATAGGCGGAATGTTCTACGATATGAAGAACACATTCAGAGAAACAAGAGTGTATATGAATAAAATGAAAAGCGAATCCATTCCGTTTGAAACTAGCTAAACAATTTTTTAAGTATCCGTTAAATGTGCTCAACTCATACAATATTGAATACGCCTAGCAGTAGGTACTTCCTCAAATCGCATTGTGTCGCGTTTTACTCAACCATTCGGCTTTGCTGAACCAAATAAAGCCGTGCTCGAGCGAATGATATTATTCCAAGGATACGTTTCACCTACCAGAGAATTCTGAGGATTATGCAAAAGCACGTGTTTTGACGAAAAAATGTAATGTACAGACTCTCTTTATTGCAACACAGATGGATATAGAGTGTGATGCTTTAGAATATCTGAGATATTACAAAAAGATCTGTACAATATTGCGAATGTCATGTTTTTGTATTGTGTGAAACATATTTGCAAAAGATCCGGAATCGCTCGGAATGAATAAAAATGTCGGATCTCAATGTTCGTGTCTTCGGATTCTTTCTCAGGTCGTGAGACGGCATTTATGCAGCCTTTAAGATGAGGGGGAACAATCTCAGAAGCATCTTCAATCCTGTACGTGACATCTCAGAAGAAACATTAAAGTAAAGAAATTGCTTACTAATCGACAAGTAGAAAGCACTCTTAATTTTTTAATAAAAAGTTTGAAATTATTGTCAATGTCGATTATTATTTTACATACATATGTAACATCACGCCCGTAATCCTCGGGTAGGTGCAGTGAGTTCCTTTCAATTTCAAGATTAGACTTCAAAGGTTTACTCCAAATTAAAGTCAATCAGAGGCCTTGTAATTAAATCTTCCCTATTAATTAGGTTTATCTACCTCATACAGAGATTCTAACTCACTACCATGCATGCATAAATAATGCTATCTAATAAATTAGATTCCCTTACTATCTGGTTTGTAACAAGACAATTTTGCTGATGTTTGTTTAGATAATCTTGTTATTATTTTGGTTGATTTCCTTTTCTTATCTTAAAAGTGTTCAATGATGCTCAATGACTATCTATATAGTTATCTATTTGCATTGGTGTTCAGATTGACTAATTCTAATATTAATCGTTCGAATTACCAAAAAGTGCGAAGTTAATTTTTTTTTTGAGGATAATCTAATATATGCCATTTGTTTTATTGGATGCTAAATTATAAAAAAAAAAATGTTTATGTGCACATGTGCACATTTAGTTATATATACGTACATTCATAACATCACGCCCATAATGCCCGAAGGGGTAGGCAGAGTCAAAGGGGCAACATGCCCCTTCAAGCACATTGAGCCAAAAATAAAACCGGGCTGGGTTAGATGGACAATTGTGAAAAAGCAGTGACAAGCGGCTAACCTGTCGCCTACACAATCACACACCCAAAACCCGATATACCATTAGTCGCCTTTTACGACATGCTAGGCAAGAACCACAGTTGGCATATTCTTTTTAAGTCCCAGACCAACATGGGACAGTGGGCTGGGTTGGATGGAAAGCTGTGAAAAAAAATGTGAGTGACAAGTGGCAAGCTCGTTTAACATTTAGTTATATAGATACATAAATAGAGGTTAATCGTCAAAGATCAAGCGAGAAAAAATCATCAATTGCCAAAAATCTCATAAATACATACAAAAAAAATCTGTCGAATTGAGAACGTCCTCCTTTTTTTAAGTCGGTTTAAATAGAGCTCGTCTGTTCGTTGTCCTAATTTGATTTTAGGGCCATATATAAAAATCTTTTTGAAGATAACTTTGCACCTTTGAAGGAGCTTAAGTATTTGTAAACCTAACTGGTATCTAATAACGGTTGAGTAGAAAGTGTGTACTTTGCCCGACTTCACAGTTACTTTTCAACTTAAGTGAAAAAGTTCGTCCAAAGTTCCCGTAAGAAGATATCTTATCTGCTTATGTGAAGCTGTATACTTAATGTTAAGGATTGCTCGAATTTATTTGCCGTTAAATTTAATTGTTGATTAAATTAAATGTAGTTATATATAATCCCATCTTGTCCTTGTCTAGCATGTCGTAAAAGGCGACTAATGATATATCGGGTTTTGGGTATGTGTCCACTTGTTACTATTTTTCACAATATTCTATCTAACCCAGCCCAGTTTTATTTCGGCTGAATGTGGTTGAAAGGGCTTGCGATCCCTTTGATTCTGCCTACCCATTCGGGGATTACGGGTGTGATGTTATGTATGTATATATGTATATATATACGTACTTAGGTATATCTACGTTGAAAAATCAATTTTAAATAAACTAACATAATTGTTACTTACGTCTTCGATTCATATTTTAATTGAAAATACATTTTAATGTAGTTTGTTAGTATTAATTTTGCTTTGTTGTATCTTATTTTTAACTCTATTTTCGAATCAAGATTGTCGTTCCATGGCTCAGCGGTTGTAACTAATACGAGAAATCGAACAAAACTCCCAAAAGAACATCTAAAACCATTGACGATTCTTTTCCCTAAAAGCATTAAGGAAAATACAATACGCATAGATTTTATTTGGATGAAATACAAGGTGGCGCGAAGAAAATACTTGCAATCCCTCCGGAAATCAAAGATATTGCGTCTTTGAGGTTTTCGATATCAATTGGTACTTTCGTACGGTAGAAATGGAAACAAATACCTTTTATTATCGACACACAGGTGGCTGGATGTAATACGATTTCATTGCGACAGGGTTGAGCGACATATTTAGGATTGGCGACTTCCCCCCCGCCGGGGTCCTCGGTTTGTCGTACCGGGGGGGCTCAGTAGGCCCTGCCATGGCAGGGCTGAAGCGAAGAGGGACCCCGAGGTGAGCCGCGACTGCACGTTTGGCAAACCGGGCAGTTGCGGCGGTCCGGCCGTATGGCCGTACGGCCAAAGCCCATTGCGGCCGGACCAGGGTTGCCGAGGAAGAGGAGGAGCGGAGTGTTTCGTTGCTCGCCTCCCTATCCTCGGCAACCCGACAGGGGCGCGCTGGGTCGCGTTGTGGTGGGTCGCGGAGGGATTGAGCGTCTCGATGCTCTCCCTCCGCGACGACAGGGCTCTGCCCTCAATTTGGGTCGCCGGGTGGAAGGCGGCCCCCCTGGCGAGACGCTCTCCGCGTGCCCTCTGGCTTAGCAGAGGGCACAGCGTGAGAGTGGGCCCACGACGCCGGTCTCGGGGACGATCGGCGTCTGAATCCTGGGCGGAGTAGTTGAGACATGCTGGGTGGCCTGGCATGTCTCGACGCGCGCGCGTGCTCGGTGCTGTGCATCCGACGACTTATGGCGTGGGCTGCACAGCATCGACCACCGCCGCGCGAGGTGAGCCGCGCAGCGCGGCACGCGCATTACCGGAGGAGCTGTTGTATAGTCCCGACAGGGGATACCGGCTCCTCCGGAACTGCGCCGCTGGAGGCCACGTTGGGGTTTTAGTCGGTTCGAGTCCGACACACCGCCCTCTGCTTCCCCGAGCAGAGGGTGACGGCTCGTGGGAGTTTCCCCAACTAAAAAAAAAAAAAAAAAAAAAAAAAAAAAAAGGATTGGCGACTTACATTTTTATTAGGAGCTTTGCTACTACCCTGAACATCTTCATGTGATGAATAACTATTATAAGAATAACTGCTTTGTACTTCGACAGAAAACCAAGTTATTTTTCGTATATTTAAAATTGCAACAGGTACTAAGAATATATAATTATATAATAATATATATAATATTTATTTCTTCTCACAATGTTTAAACAAGTAACAAGTGTAAATATTTACATAGGGCTACAGTACATTGTGGGAAGCTGGCCTCCATGCTAGGCATGACCTGTATGACGGACTGCCAGGCTCCCCTCCCATAAGAAATTATACACAAACAATAGGAATTAAAACATAGCAAAATTGGACAATTAGGTACATTGAACTTGTTTAAAGCAAATAATTGTTAAAAGATAAACACAAGGACATAAAGCAGAGATTTAATGTAGTTACAATAATAAGGTGTGCGCGTGTGTATGTATGTGTGTGTATGTGTATGTGTGTGTGTGTGTGTGTGTGTGTGTGTGTGTGTGTGTGTGTGTGTGTGTGTGTGTGTGTGTGTATGTGTGTGTGTATGTGTGTGTGTATGTGTGTGTGTGTGTGTGTGTGTGTGTGTGTGTGTGTATGTGTGTGTGTGTGTGTGTGTGTGTGTGTGTGTGTGTGTGTGTGTGTATGAGTGTGTGTGTGTGTGTGTGTGTGTGTGGGCATGCGTGCATGCGTGGGTACTTGTGTGTGTTTATTATTAACAAACTATATTCAACAGATCTTCGGTTGCATCGTAATCTAATCGTAAGAGCCAATTAGGATATGGATCTGTATTTTAAGTTTAGAACTGTAATCAAAAATAAAGTTTCAAAAGATTTGTTTTATGACCTAAAATACCGAAACTGATCACGCCTGTCATATTTCTCCAAATAAATAGGTTACCAGGTTTAGCGTACACATAAATGGCTATAAATATACGTCTGTTCACACCTTGACAGTTTTTATCATTTATAGCTAGCTACGTCAGAGGTCATCAAATATCGATCAGGCGAAAACAGCCGGCGAAAAACAAAACAGAAATTGAACTCAGTCTTATTAATTTCAAGACCCAATATTTATAACGTATTCACCCAGGGCTATTAAAAAAAAAAAGTCACGTGTAATGTTGAATTACGTATATATTTTACTTTGTATAACTAATAAATAAACAATTGAATAAAATTATTGATATGGCCAGTTTCGTGTATTATTCCACTACTTCTGGTCCGTAATCAACGTAAAAGTCGGTGGCGGTTGATTGGTTAGTTGTGTCAACTACTTTCCTTAGTTTTTTCAAATAGCCAATAGCCATCTTTAGCATTGCACTTTATTGAGGATTCTGGATCAGATAACATCTTGCCTTCTGCGTGACGCTATATATCAGTGATATCTTACTATCGTTACCAGGTTTTTGTTGCGTCTACAATATTGAAACTCACGCAATGTATAGGAGTAGTGGGTGCATTTTGCGTGGCGAACGTAGACTGTGACGTTTCAAAGACTTTAATAAAGTTGGTATTTGAAAGCAAATGGAAATTTTAATTTCGCAAAATGAATAACAGCCTATATATTTAAGATATTATTTTAAGAGGGCTGAAATCCTTTGTTTATAGTATCAAAATCTTTACTGTGGCATTTCTGATGCTATCAAAGCGCTTAATGAGTGCATATTACTCCGTTCCCTTGATTCTTGGCAGACTTTGAGGGTAGAACATGCTGGAAGAATTGACCTAAATTCATATAAGATTCTTCAATGAAAATTATTAAAACGCTCATTTGTTGAAGCTATCCAGATAATAAAACACAATTGCATAGTCTAAAAAGAGATTGGCTTATCAATGAAATGAATGAATACCCAAATCAACTTTAACTTTGCGTTTCCTGGTTGTCTGATGAATCTCCTTATCTGAACTTTGCACCCAACGAAGATTTCATTCCAACTCAATAGGGACACGTCTATTTATTCCCCAATAAATGTTTAATTTCCTGTAATATGATATTAGCTTTGCCTAAAAAGTCGATTCTAGTATTATTTCTATTCAAGATCTGTTTTGATTACAAAACTTATATATTTTAATAACGTCACTCTAATTGGAATTATCTATTTAGAGTGGACGTATTTAAGTAACTACACACCCATAGTTATTTGAATATGCCAGTGTACTCGGAGCATAAAGTAAATTCATACTTAGATATAATTTAAAAAAATACACGTGCAGATTCAAAAAAACATCAACATTATCAACCCGTGTGAAACGCTATGCTTACTAATAACTCCGCCCGAATATGTAAAAAAAACTACACTACAGTTGCATTATCACAGCAATAACCATCATGCAGAAAACGGGAGGCTACTCGAGTGAAATTGATATAAAAGCAATTTCGAAGATTAGATATTGCGGCGTGTTAACCGAGTTTTCGTGTTTGCCAAATAATAAGCGGCGCGTATAGGCATATTTTATGTAAATGGTAAAAGCTAAGTGAATAAGGTTAAGCCTGGGTAAAGAGGCACTTTGATGTTTTATAAGAAGATTGGATGCGTAAAAGGCGACTAAAGGTGTCGGGTTTGTGATTGTGTATGTAACGAGCCACTGGTCACAGTTTTCCATCTTGCCCGGCTCTATTTTGTTGTTGGCTAAAAGAGATTGAAGGAGCTTATTTCTCGGTCAGCGATATGTATGTATATAGGTATGTATGTATTTATTCTTAAATGCACTCGGTTTACATAACTAACTAACTAAACTTCACGCCACTTCCCTAGCGGTAGCGGAGAGAATCGGTTTACATCATTCTGTTAAATATGTTAATCTTTTTTATTCATTAAGGTTAAACCACTTTGGTCTTAAGATTGGCAAAATCAGAATATAAATTAACGTTTTTCACACAAAAACTAATATGGGATGTACGTATGAAGAAAAAGTATTTTTTTTTTGTTTCTTTTTATCTTTAAATGTTCTTTACATCCTACCCAAATGTATGGACTAAAATAATTGAGGTATTAAAAACTAATCTAAAATATAGAACATTCACCAAATTTCTTATCACCTTAGACGTGTCAATGTGTGGGACATTTCATATTCCTTACCTAAACTGGTTTATTCTTAAAATAGTTATTGAAAATATTTTCCATTCCTTAAAAGTAAAGTAGGCAAGTTCAACGTAAAATAAGTTCAAAGTAAAGGTGACTCTGTATGTCGCCTTACAATTGAAAACGTCTGTACGTATTTTCAACACTTAATAATGGGTAAGCTCATCGTAGTGTGTAATGAGAAATAACTTGGTAAATATGTGTCTATTACAAATGGTCGAACTTCAATGAAGATGATTTCTAGAGCATCATAACCTGAAAATAATTTTAATGTGGAGGTACAAATAAAATCAAGATGCTAAAATAAAAAAATCTATGGAAGTATGTCAAATTATAGGTGGTATATTGATGTTAAGAAAACGATTCAAGGGTGCTTAGCCAAATGCGCGCCAGCGATTCCATAACGAACTTCGCTATCGCTCGTATCGCGCCACAAACTTGTTTACTTAAAACTCATAGTGCGGAACTCGGAGTAAGTTCCCGATTTGTCCACCCGAATAAGTCTGTGGCGCGATAGGTACGAGCGATAGCGAAGTTCGATATGGAATCGCTGACGCGCATTTGGCTAAGCACCCAGTTTACTGCTGTTAGTAGTGAGATGTTATGTGTACCTATAGTGTGGAGGTAGCCAGTAGTAAGTAGTGGTAAATGATGCATGAACTGCTGAAGTAAAAATGACTTATGTATGTTACCTTTACTTGGTTTAACTTTTACTTAATAATACTCGACTGAATCTTTAACGAACATTAACTGTATGACTTGGTATAAATATTAATTTAATCTGTAAATTTTAATTTGTTATTTAATCTGGCATTGAAAATAGTAACTACCGAGTTTCTTGCCGGTTTCTTCTCGGTAGATGCGACATTCCGAACCGGTGGTAGATTCAAATTGTTCTATTTTGTATCTATTATTTGACGATTTACAGGTGCTTTTTTGAGGCCTATGTAAATAAAGATATTTTGAGTTTGAGTTTACAATGGTTGGTTGGCGACTGTTTTGTTACCTATATCTAATGATTATTTATTTATTATCTTATTAGGAGAGCCAGAGAAAATTACATTAGATCTTACTTAAAAATAGTTTTCACAATGTAAGGATTGTAATCCTTATATATGCTTTGTTTAATTACTACGTTCAAAAATTAGGGAATAATGCAAAGTGCTTAATGAATCAAATACTGTGCAATATAAGTAGCTACACAAGCTTTGACTTCTGAATGTAAAGCAAGTAGGTAATAGGTAACATTTTAGCGTGATATGGCTCTCAGCTGTTACCTTGAGATTTGCTATTGTTTGAAATATAAATAGATATAGTATAATACTAATATGTATATATACGAACAAAACGCCGTCTTCAACCAGTTCAATATTCTTTCATAAATTGAGTGAGATGCTAGAGACAATATGTAAACATGACAGGAAAAAATATGTCATATGTGGTGACCTAAACATTGACCTCATGAAGGATTCTAAAATTTCAATCGAGCTTAAAAGAATATTTGAAATTTACAACTTGCAGGCGGCCATTCAAAGCCCCACTAGAATTACTGCAATGTCAAGTACATGTATTGATCACATATTCACAAATGTTGAGGGTGGTCAAGCTCGCGTTCATGATTTAGGTTTGTCGGATCACACAGCTCAATCATTTCTGATTCCTATTACTAAGCGTGTACATTCGCCAGTAAAATGGTGGTATGAATATAGAAGAGATTATTGTAAAGATAATCGTAGGAAATTCCAAGAATGCCTGTCATCGCTTTCCTTTTCCGAAGTATTCGATACAAAAAATGCATCACAGGCATTTAATGTGTTCTATGATTTATTTATTCTTTTTTATAACCTATGTTTTCCTATAAATAAAATTAAAATTTCAAATAAAAATGTAACATCAAAATGGTTAACAAAAGGTATTAAAAAATCTTGTAAAAATAAGAGAAAATTATATCTCACATGTAGACATCATAAAAATTATAAAAATTTATACAAAAAATATTCACAATTATTGAAAAAATGTTTAATTACTTTTCAAAAGTCAGAGAATTTAAAATATATAAATAATACAAATAATACTTGCAAGTCTGTATGAAATATCATACAAAAATATACAACACCGGATTTTAACAACAAATGTGTAGAGAAAATAACTGTAAATAACTCTGACATTAAAGATCCGCAAGTTATTTCTAATATCTTCAATGAATATTTTATAAACGTTGTAAAAGATAATTGTGTCGATACTGTAATGGATAACATTCAAATGGACAATATCGAACAAACTATATTCTTAAATCCAGTTGGTATAGATGAATTAAATAAGATAGTTAGAGCATTAAAAAATTCCAATTCAGTAGGGTATGATGATATGAGGACCGACATTATAAAAGATGTCATAACTCACATAGCAGTTCCTTTTTTGTATGTAATTAATATATGCTTAGTTCAAGGTACATTTCCTGATGCATTAAAAAAATCAGTTGTAAGACCATTGTACAAGAAAGGCGACAAGTCTAAAATAGATAACTATAGACCGATTACCCTAATACCTATATTTTCTAAGATCTTTGAAAAGGTAATTTACAGTAGACTTAGTAAGTTCTTTGAAAAAAACAATATTATTACTGAAGAGCAAAATGGGTTTAGAAGGGGTAGGAATACTTCATTGGCTACATTTAAACTAATTCGTCACATAATGGCTTGCATTGATCGGAAGATACCAACTACTGTTATATTTATGGATATGAGTAAAGCTTTTGATTTGGTATGTCACCAGCGACTACTCACAAAATTATCAAGGTATGGCATACGAGGACCAGCTTTTGAATTGATAAAATCATATTTAAGTGACAGAACACAATGTGTCGAGTTAAAAAGGTATTGCACTAAATTAAAAACCGTTTTAGCATATAAATCTTCTTACGCTAATAATAATTTTGGTGTACCACAAGGTAGTATCCTGGGACCTTTGCTTTTCTTGCTCTACATAAACGACTTGCCAAAACATGTATCGCAGGAGTGTATTTTATTTGCAGATGATACAACTCTTGTGATTGAAAGTAAAGATGTGACCACATATAACGATGATGTAAATAGGATATTGTCCCAGGCTACATTATGGCTCAAATCGAATAATTTAAAATTAAATACGGAAAAAACGAAATACATACAGTTTCGAACGATTAAAGGTACTCCACATCCCTTAAATATTACTGTTGATGGTGACCGCATAGAGGAAGTTCAACTAATTAAATTCCTAGGCATAAATATTGATTGTCACTGTAATTGGAAGGCACACATTAATATTGTATGTACTAAAGTCAATAAATTTGTATATGCCTTAAGAAAAGTTAGTAAGGTAGTCTCTATAAAAGCTGCACTTACAGCTTATAATGGATACGTTGATTCCGTGCTACGATATGGCATAATTTTATGGGGAAATTCTGTAGACATCCATAACATATTTATTATACAAAAGCGATGTATACGGGCCATATTTGGTATTAAAAAAACGGATTCATGTCGTCCATTCTTTCAAAAATATAATATACTTCCAATTCCTTGTTTGTACATTTATGAAATAAGTTTATTCGTATTTAAACATAAATCTCTTTTCTTAGACAAAAGAGATGTCACGAGTAGAAATATTCGTTCTCAATATGCATGCCAACTACATAAACCGTTTGTAAAACTGTCTGTAGTGTCTAGAAATGCTTTTATCATGTGCATAGATATTTACAACAGATTACCAATTCGCTTTAAAAATAACAATTTAAGTTTATATGAATTTAAGAAACTAATGAAAATGTGGTTATTAAGTAATTGTTTTTATAGCCTCAATGACTTTAAACAACATACAATCAGACGAATCTGATAAATTGTTGTGTTCTATGTTATATTTTTATTTTTTTGTTTTTATCTCTACAAACTGTGTATACACCTGTAAAGGTAGGATTTGGCGATCTTCATAAAAAGCAACTTCTACTGTTAACTATGTACCCAAATTTATACACAATAAAGTTCATTTCATTTCATTTCAACAACTACAGGCGTTTGCAGGAAGTGGAGTTATAACCCAAATATTGGATAGTCGGTTATGCCAAGATTCAATTCAAAGCATCAATAAATTTTTATCATTATCCTACAAGCGGTATGTCCTGTGCTTAGTGTTAGTCAGGGAGCTAGTTAGACCATGATCTAGGATTTAGCGAGTCTGGTAATAATAAAGAAGCGACTGCCGATCTGACCTTGATGATTCTTAGATAATTTGGATATTGTCATGGCAACAATAAATTTGTATGAAATAAAACATGTGTGTAGATATATCGGTGTTGGGTTATATTTGACTAGCTCTTGCCTGTGTCTCCTCCCGTGAAATTTGGTCTGCTACGGAAAAATTGTATTGCGCATCTGGCGGACGTAAGGTTAAAATGTTAGCGTACCCAATTCCATCGCCTTAAATAGATAGAATGTTGCTTTCATATTTACAATATTAGTAAGGATGTCTAGTTTAAGAGTAGCACTAACCATGAGATCAGCAACAGCCAGATGTATAAGCAGCACATCCAGCCGGGTGGCGCGGCCAACGCGCCGCCTCCGCACCAGCTGCGTCAGCACCGTCAGGTTCCCCGTCGCAGAGATCACCATCAGCACGCTGTACACGGTGATCGACACCATGTGCCCATGGTTGAACTGCATGTCCATGGGCATGTCCGAGCTGGTGTTCGGGTGGCTCCAGTTCTTCTGCGACGCGCCCCCCGGGCCTGACACTTTTTCGTCTACGTCCATCATTAAACTTGCTTTGGAACTATTTACAGGATTGTCTTGAAGTCATTTTGGATTTCTGTAATCGCACGCGCGGGACGCGGTCGAGTTGTCTGAAACAAAATAAATAAATAATTTAATAAATTAAATCATAAAATAACGTTCTCGATATCGCATGGTATATGACGATAAAAAAATTTGACAAAGCATCGACTCAAAGGCAACCATATTTTTCAGTCAGTCTTGAAATGCAAAAGCGGCTACTTCTTGGCAGGTGGATAATCAATTTAATATCTTATTGTCATATTATACATATTGATTGGTTGTACGCGGTCCCTTTACCGCTCATCATAATATGATAAAAAGAAGCATTATTGGACTATTATTTTAAACCGAGTTAATTTAACGGAGGAGCACTAGTGATTGCAGTTAAATATTAACTTAACTAACTAACTAACTAAACTTCACGCCACTTCCCTAGCGGGGTAGGCAGAGAGAACCGAACGCCATATGGCACGATCCTTACACACCTCACTCGCCTCTTCAACATTAATGATCCTTTTCATACAATATTAACTTGCATTTGTCTAAACAACATAAGGTAAAATAAACAAAGTACTACAAAATAACAAGCCAGTAAAAGATATGTAATTTCCCTAAAGAAAATTGCTAATGAGCGTAAAAACAGCCATTGTATAATTTATATTTACTGGCAATTATTCGATTGATCGATCGGCGATTTGAGAACAGAAACCGCTTAAAATTTTACAAGGGCTTCTGTATAAGGGATTTAGTAAAGTTGGGGAAAGCAAAGGTCAGCGAAGAGATGTTGGCAAAATAAAAAGCAACCTAATCACAAATTCAGATTTCTCCATCAATAAAAAATGTTGGGAGAGAGTTAGTCGAGTGCGCTAATTGGTTCAAGGATCTTTGATCTCGGATTAGAAGTAGAAATTATGCAAATGAGTTGGAAAGTTATTGTACCCTTTGTAAGATGGCTACATTTTTTATTCTCTTTGAAATGTGATTTGGGCTTTGTATAATAATTACATACAACCAATATAAGTGAAGTGGAGCAATAAAATATGAAAAGGTCTACGTGATTTGAGGTACATATTAAAAAATAATAAAATAGTAGTTAACAATACAAATAAGAATTGTTTAAAATAGATGTCTTAACAAATGGAGTGAATTATTTTTATTTATAAATGGTTGTTTGACATAAACTTGATTACTGAATTGGAATAAGAATTTAGGCATATAAAAAGGATCAATTTCTACGTCGCTAACTAAACACATTTTGTACTGAACGGTTTCTTTTTTTAATTATTAATTTGTTTATTATTAGAAATACACGGTTTTCTTTTTTATTCATTCAATAAATATTTCATTATTTAAGAAAAATATGCCGACTGAAATATATATTACTTGTGTATTCTTGAGTTGGAATTTAAAGCTTATTTTAATGGTGGACAATATTCACAAATATCTTTAATATCAATAAAAAATCCCAAAATCTTGTGAAAACAATATCTTTTCAAATGAAATATCAAAAATACTCTTTTCAAATCATGTTGCTCTTAATATTTATTAACTTGATAGAGTCTTCCAAGAAAATATCAATAGAGACAAAGGTTTAACTTATATTTGACATCGTCTAATGTATCGTCTAATGCTTGAAGCAATAAAACAGTTGTTGATTATCGACGTGAGAGTATTACGAGTAGTGTGAACTGTAAGTTTACTTTCATCACTATGACAATCCCGGAAACCGCTTTATCATGATCCTGGGTTTAACAAGTCTGTTATTACATTGAGCGAGCGCCATCTGACCTTTGTAACCTCTTAAATATTGGAAACAGTCAAATGGGATCATAGTGACATGTGCAGGTTTCTTCATAATATTTTGCCTTGCCGCTAAGCTAAAGATAAAAGTACGTAATATTTTTTGCAAAAGTTGATGGATGTAGGAGCCGCGGAAGGCCCAGGCTCACCTACCACGACCAGATTAGTCGTGTATCGG
Source organism: Glyphodes perspectalis (assembly GCA_951394215.1). NCBI lineage: Eukaryota > Metazoa > Arthropoda > Insecta > Lepidoptera > Crambidae > Glyphodes > Glyphodes perspectalis. Next base: position 3,900,354 of record OX596217.1, read on the forward strand.
GGTTTAGTGGGCATACCCCGGCTACTTCCCATCATGGCCGGGGAGGGGGTCTCCGACTTAGAGATTCCTGGAAGTCCCACACACCACGTCTTCCTCTTTCGAAAGGCGTGACGGTGCATAAAGCATACCGCGCGTCAAAAAAAAAAAAAAATAGATCATAAAACCATCATCATAAAAACCGCATTGCTTGAATGAAAAGGATCATGAATGTTGAAGAGGCGAGTGAGGTGTGTAAGGATTGTGCCATATGGCGTTCGGTTCTCTCTGCCTATCCCGCTAGGGAAATGGCGAGAAGTTTAGTTAGTAATATTTTTTTTTAATTTAATCTATAATGTCACTTTCCGTGACAAAGCTTGATTAAATTAGATTTTTAAAAATCTAGAGGTTCGAGCCCGGTCCAAATCAACACGTTCGTCGCATAACACATACTTATCATTGATATAATATGTCCCCTTCCACTAAGTTAACACAATAATTTTCAGTTAACAAAGGTTATAAAAGTACCCCCCATATTTTACCCCTAATCTCTAAGTCGCAAAGACTGACGCTAAATAGATGTTTATAAGCCGAGTGGACGTAAACGGTTAAGCCGTCTTCTGTGGACGATTTATATTTCAAAGAAAACTTTTCTACAAAATATATTTAAGTGCTCTAATTAGACACACATAAATGAATGAAATTAATGATTATGATTAAAACATTATTGACATTCTTAATTGTCATTACTTTTTTTACAATTTTCCATCTAACCCAGCATATTGTTCCATGTTGGTCTGGGACTTTAAAAACTGTGTTTCTTGCCTAGCATGTCGTAAAAGGCGACTGACTAATGGTATATCGGATTTTGGGTATGTGATTGTGTAGGTGACAAGCTAGCCACTTGTCACTACTTTTTCACAATTTTCCATATAATCCAGCCCCGTTTTGTTTTTGGCTGTGTGTGGTCAAAGGGGCATGCTGTCCCTTTGACTCTGCCTACGCCTTCGGGGATTATGGGCATGAAGTTATGATGTATGTATATATCATCACTCCTACTGCCAAAGAGTAAAATGAGTCAAAGGGGTGGAAAACCCTCTAAATGCCAATTTTAGCCAAAATAAAGCTTGGTTTACTTGGTAGCACTTTAAAAAAGCCGTTAACCATATTCCTGAAAAAGGTAAAAAAAAAATTGTATCGATTTTATTAGGTATAATATTATAAAGACTATTTCCGTCATACATGATTTCTATGTAAATTTAACCATTAAGGCTGCACACGCGACGGAAGCTTCAAAAATGGAGTAACTTCTCCCGTTTTCTCAACATTTCCCTTCACTACTCTGCTCCTATTGATTGTAGCGTGATGAAAAGTATACTATAACCTGCCCAGGAGTATGAAGAATAATTGTACCAAGTTTCGTTAAAATCCGTCGAGTAGTTTTTGTTTCTATAAGGAACATACAGACAGACAGACAGACAGACAAAAATTTTACTGATTGCATTTTTGGCATCAGTATCGATCACTAGTCACCCCCTGATAGTTATTTTGAAAATATATTTCATGTACAGAATTGACCTCTCTACAGATTTATTATAAGTATAGATTAGTGTATGTTCTTCATAGATCTTTACTTATTACGAAGCCATCCTATTTAAGTATCCTACAGTAAAGATAACAAACAAGTTTCCATTTAATGCCGATTTCTATTGTTGTGATTAAATTATTAACCGTTTGAAGTTGCCAATAGTTACTAAATCTTAAGGTATTACTTTGTGTATTTTAAATTGTATACCTACTTAGTAGAAAACGCCAGATTCTGCCATCGAAACTATGTAGTTTATTTTCGATTCTAATATTACTTACAAGAAAAAACAGCTGTCGGAATTAAACTTATTTATACCAAAGAGGTGTAGGTAATAGTCCAGATTACGAAAAAGAAATATATAAAAACGAATCTTCTAATCCAGACCGATAATCTAATAATATCCGATTCGTTAAATCGACATAGGAAAATAAGACGAAAATGTCAAGAAAGTGCCGCCAAATTGTGAATCCAGACACCTTGCTTGTCGATATTTCGATCACATTTCCATTTTTAAATTCCACGTTTTTGTATATGAATGTTATGGAGCGGAATAGGAACTAAATCTTTGTCTGTTCATTAAATTGCATTGCACTATAAATTTTAATAATTTTTACTTCATAAAATTGCATGTCACTTGACCATTTTAGAATAAGTTTGTGTTTGTTAAGAAAATGAACTTATTCAAACACAGATGCTAATACGATTCGACAAGCTCGAGCGCATTTGGTAGTGACCCTGCCCCATGCGCCAAGAGTTGTGGGTTCGATCCCCACCCAGTACAAATATTCGTGTGATGAATACTCGTGTTTGTTCTGTGTCTGGGTGTAAATATACAATATTTAAGTATATATTATTTGTAATACCACTGTTGATTCTGATATCGGTAACAAGTGCTTAAGCTACTTACCTCGGAGACAGATCAATGTATGTGATGTAGTTTGATATTTATTTATTTATTTACGTCATACCCAAATTTGAACTTTCGGCTCCCGCTTACTTCATCGAAAAATGAAACCTAATCGCACAAATATATTATTTTCAGGGCTCACTTGCTAAGTATGACGTCAGCCAGACCCAAAGGTTGAACGGATATTTCTTCGTAATTGACAGGGTGATCTTTGCGTCAGTGTAACTGTTACATTTCTGACTTTTGAACTTTAGTTACACCAAGCTTTCGAACGTATACGTCTTTAATTACACAAATTGTCTTTTATAACATTCACAATAACCTAGATATACTCGTATCTTAAAAATACATACAGATCTACTTACACATTCATCTTGTTATCACGTGTTTTATAACATCTCTGTATCAATAACATAGCTCAGTTGGCGTCGGTTCTTCTACTAAGTAGTCATACCGCCGACAGAGCTTTTAACTACTGATATCGACATAAAGCGACAAAGCTCTCTCTCATAAGACAGATTTCAACTCCTCCTACTTAGTGATTATCAAGGGACAAATGCCGAACCTCAAAAAAATATTCTTTAGAAATAGGAATACGTCCCAGATTTCATAAATCTGAGGAAACTAAAGAGGTTTTAAATCAAGGGCTTTACTGCGAAATACGGATACGGGATTTCAGAAGACCGATCCCATCTCCTTTTATTCAGGTTTTAGATGTATGTTTGCCGATAATATTATTTGACGATATCTCCTAGTATCAGGTCCTGACAGTACCTTTTAGACGTATTTCTTATCGTTAAATTAATAATTGAGGATCTAGCGCTGAATCGCAGACCAATTTTCAATACCTACCAAAACTTCCGTTCAAATCGGAATTCGAAACTTTATACGTCTGTTCACCAAATAAAGACTCAGATTTCTAAATTCAAATAATTAATTGTAGTACGAGTGGAACCGGAGGATGTGTCGTTCTTCTTTTAATCTGCTATTTAGCAAATATGCCAAGGGCTATGTCTAATATTACTAACTCCGACTATAATACGTATAGTTACTTAGAACAAGTGATCACCAAACTGTTTAATTTCGAGGCTCCTTGGGAGCGATTTTGTTGATGTAGTCATAAAAAATCCATGCTCAAAAATATCTATGGATTCATTTGTCGTTTATATTTTTACAAATATTTTTCTAGATTTAGCGTATTTACGTTTATGCTAAAATATTTTAAAGGCGCACATATTATTTTTATGAATTACTTTACATTATGGTGACTGGCTGGAAACTTTTGCAAGTCTCCTACTATATCTACGTATTCTGTAGGGCCCCTTTTTCGGTGGAACGGCGTGGTGTGTGGGACGCCCAGGGCCCATCGTATCAAAGGTGGCTGGGGTATACCCACTAAGCCCCTTGGCGCTCAACCTTAATTGAATCCGGACAATCTTAACTATCTCAGGGGGCCCTTGTATCAAGGCGTTGACTGGCAGCCGATATAGACCAGTTTGGGAATCATTGTCTAAACTAACTGATGCTCGTTTGAGCCCAACAAGTGGCCGTGAATTAATAATGGGAGCTATTACCATCGGGTAGTTGTTGACTGAGGACCGTATCGGTCTGTTTCATCCTGTTACATGTGACGGAATGGATCGATTCATAGACTCGAATCATACGAGCAAATATGTGTAGTATAGTATATGCCGTTAGGTTAATCTCGCAGATTCCCCATTTTAGTTTGGTTCTATAATCTTTATTCTAGAAATAGAATACAGATTCTATATAAAACAAATATATTTATTGTTGAACCGAAGGTTGATCTTATAAAAGCCTATACACAAGATGTAGTTTATATTAGGCGGTGGCGTAAAGTTTACTTAGTTTATATTAAAGGGCTGCATCACTCTGTGGTCTGTGGGCTGCATGTAACATGAAAGTTGAACGAATACTTAGCTAACAAAACTCAATCTCTATCTTATGCCTGAAAGAGGCTGACAGCATTGAGGACTAAAAACGCCGTGTACATAACCCTTAGGGATCAGTGTTTACCCTTTAAACACGGAACCTGAATATAAACAAACATCCAAACTCAAGTCTATATTATGAAGACAGCAAGAGTGCCATTTTATTCATCGATCAAAGGCGAAGCTAATCACGAGGTCCATTAGTCAGTTCAATCGTCTCCAAAATCAAGCCTCTTCGTTCAATATATTACCACACATTCGTCTCGCTGGCAAGCTTTTGTGTTTGAAGGACCACAGTTCGAATACGGAGCCCTTCTTAATAGGCTCTTACATGAAATTATTTCTTGGACGGTTAGCCCATTACACACCCATTATTTGGAAAATAGGTAATACGGATCCCGACTTATAGACTGGTCCTCGTGGTTATATTATCCTTATTATTGTGATATCGGTACATTTTATCGGCATCTCACGGCAGATAAAACCCTTAAGGAAATTATTTAACAATATGCTCTACAGATAATACGTATACGTATTTTTTAACCGACTTCAAAAAGAGCAGGAGGATCTTAATTCGACCGTATATATGTTTTTTTTTAAGTAACTAAGTCTCATGCCATAGCCATCTCATGTCATTTAGATTAAATAATAAATAAATAATAAATTCTTCAGACTGACACACCAATTCCCTAGTCCCAAACTAAGCTATAAGCTTGTGCTATGGATACTAGGTGAACGGATAGACATACTTAAATACGTTTATAAACATCCATGACTCAAGTACAAATATCCATGTTCATCACACGAAACATTTGCCCCTAGCGGGATTCGAACCCGCGACCCTTAGTTTCGGGGCCAGGGTCTCTGACCACTCGACCAACGGGTCAGTCTAAATGTTTAGATCACATCATTAGAGGTTGGCCTGCAATAACTATCGGTGTTTTTGGGTAGAAATACCGGTCTTCATTAAAATTTTATAAAATACAATAAAATATTCAATACTTTGCAAGCGTAACAAAATATACAACACATTTGGACGTAAATTATTGTACAACCGTCATGTAAATCGTAAAACAGTAAAAATTTCAGACGATATCTCTTTGAAGGGGAAAGAAAGTATTCATGCTTTGTTATAATTTTAGGTATTTCTTTGTCTACACGTTTTGTCGTCTAAGTTTATAATTGTCTTTTTATCTACTTGATCGATGGCGCATTCGGTAATGACCATGTCCTATGCGCCAACAGTATGAGTTCGATCCCCAAGCAGGACAAACGTTCGTGTGATGAATGCTCGTGTTATTCTGTGTCTGGGTCTTAATATGTAAGTGTATATTTGTAATACCACTGTTGAATCTGATATCCGCAACACAAGTTCTTAAGACAGAGACTTACTTAAGACACAGAATAACACAAGCATTCATCACACGAACGTTTGTCCTGCGTGGGGATCGAACTCATACTGTTGGCGCATAGGACATGGTCATTACCGAATGCGCCATCGAGCCAGTCGAAAAAAAAAACCTACTATACAAGTTAAGCAGATTAAGATTAGGTCTTGAAAAATAAAACCGCTTCTAAGGAACATAATATTGGGTCGCAATGTATTTTTGGTACGTACTCATTTCTATATTTTGTCCACATCTCTGCCGGTCTGAAATGTCGAATATCGCAATGATCCGATTTGTGTCTAGAGCCGTCGGACGCGTGACGTAGAGGCGTGACGTCTAGCTCGCAGCGACTATGTCGTTACGTTTATTTACTTAGCACCTGAAGAGAATTTGTATTCATCATAGGCATTCACGGGCTGCCGCCTTTCAGTCTTATTTGTTGGGTTACCTCATGGTCGCGGCCCTGAACCATATTTAAATTCAAATTCATATTCAAAATATCTTTATTTATATAGGCTTCAAGAAAGCACTTATAAATAGTCAATATACAAAAAAAGATCAATTCTACCACCGGTTCGGAAGGTAGAATCTATCGAGAAGAAACCGGCAAGAAACTCGATAGTTACTCTTTTAAATGCCAATTATACAATTTTGTAAACTTAATTAATCTACACTTAAGACTAGATATCACTGCAGATGAACAATTCATTATGAAGTTAACCATAAATCTTTGTCATTGAGGAATTCTTCGATCTTGTAATAGCCCTTACTCATTAAAAATGATTTAATGCATAATTTGAATCTATGTAAGGGTAATGTTAAAATACTTTGTGGTAGTTTATTGAACATTTTAATACTTAGACCAATAAATGAATTACCACTTATTTGGAGTCTATGATTTGGAACAGCAAGTTTGTGTTTATTTCTCGTATTAAAACTATGAGTATTTGACTTTTTAGGAAATTATTCAATATTTTTGAATATATACATAATACAATCCAAAATGAATTGTGATGCTATGGTTAGAATTTTTATTTCTTTAAACTTTTCTCTAAGAGAGTCACGTGGTCTGAGGCCGTATATAGCTCTGACTGCCCTTTTCTGCAATACAAAAATAGTTTGTATATTGGCCGCAGATATATATTGGTAGTATATACCATGGTAGTATATACAATTACTTACTTACTTATTACATCCACACAGGATTTATTACCCATATACATATAATGATATATGGTTAATAAATCCTGTGTAGATGTATAGATCCTGTGTAGTTTTTGTTCAATAAGTTTTAACACAGTAACCTACTAACCATTACATTGTATTCGATAAGGCAATAATACTCGTGGTATAAATTTGAGTGGCGTAAAATCGTTCTCGTGGTATCATTATCATTAATAACTAAATATCAATAAAACTACGGTCATACGAGCAAAGACTAAAATATGTTAAAATCAGTTCCTTAAAAAACAGAATGAATACATATGATATTACCTTTCTGTATAAAATATACAGAAGGTAGCGGTGGTAACTCAATGGTAAAGACACGCGCCTCTTAACCGAGGAGTGCGGGTTCAAATCAAACCCGGGCATGTACCTCTGGATTTTTCAAATCTATGTAGGTATTTATACCACTAGCTCGACGGTGAGGGAAAACATCGTGATGAAACCTACAAATTCAAACCACTTTGGATTTGTAACCATGATCCAAAAATTGTCTGGTTCCCCTATCTTAGGGTTACGAAGGTCAGATCGGCAGTCGCTTCGATGTAATTACCAGACTCGCTAAATCCTGAATCATGGTCTAAGCGGACCCCGTCTAAGCACGGGACATAACGCTAGGAAGATGATGATAAAATATACAGACAGGCTATTGACTGCCCTCAGCTGCCGAAGAGTTTTTGCTTCCGCGTCCCTCGTCGTATACCTCGCGCCCCTATAACACCGTTAAGTCCTCCTGTACGTAGATCGGTACTAGGTTCTAATTCCCCAACCCTAAGGCTTTGTAAGCTGTATAACAGCTGGAGTGATCTGATCGACCTAAATGTTAAATCAATTACCAAGGTTAACAAGATGCTGTCTAATGGCCGTAATAAAAAATTCGATTAGATAAGTAATGTTACATATAGGTTCAAACAATTTTATAGTTTCTTTTGATTTTTGTTACACTTCTGATTTTACATCTAAACCTTTTCATTAATTCACTAGGCTAAGCTTTTAGTAATTACATGTAATGTTTTCCTATAACTAGTTACCGCACTTGTCAACTATGTTGTCTATTGTTAGTAAGTATAATCGTGCATAAACGTTGGTAGACCAAATAAATAAATAAATCAATTAATCCCGCAATGGTTAACCGCGCCACTTTCTATATTAATCAAATGAAGATGATTAAGTAAGTACCTAACAAGGTGTGGATATTAAAAATGACAAAGAACCTATTGACAGTCAAATATAGAACATAAAAGCTAATTATAATTTGTTAATAGGCTATTTAAAAAAAAAAATAATAGTCCACTATAAAGATTACAATAAAATATTGCTTACGTATTTTTTCTTTTGTTCAACTAAAAATTATAAAGATACCGCGTGACGTCACTAGGTGTGTAAAATTTTACTGGTTAAGTTACGTAAAGCGCAAAATTTCAGGTCTTTGAAGCGCAAAGCTAAAGCAAAAATTCGTATTTAATATTTTTAGATAATTTAAATTACGGACTAAAAAATATTATTGAGGAAAATATCCTATTAGATGAACTTTTCCTACAGTCGGTCGTTACACCTATATTTTCTGGGGCAAATGTATATTAAGCATTTCCGATATGTCAGTGAGTGATCTCGCTCTAATTTCCGCGCAGTTGCCTCTGTAATGTCAAGAGTCTACTTTGAAAATAATTATGGTATAATTTGTATTCATTATACTCTATTGCTACCGGTAAAGGTGTCATTCTCCTTAGATGCTCAACGACATTAATTTTGAGATAATAATACATGTGAGAGTTCGAGTCTTGTTGTTCGGGCATAGCGGGCGTGGGTAATTGTGTGTGAAATGAAGTGAAATGAAATTGCCTTTATTTACATAGGCTTCAAAAAAGCCTATCGTCACAACAAAACCAATTTTTTTAATCTATCCGTTCAAAAAGTAGATTGAACACTGTTTAAACTTAATACACAAATTTATGGCTCAACGCAGCTTAAACTTATAATAAAAATGTATGGCTCAAGGCAGCTTAAACTTAATACATCCAAATCAATTTAATTAAAATATTAAATAGATACATATTATTTATAATAACCTCAGACTATATTCACTACCCTTTATGTTTTTTTATCTAATCAACGAACAGCATGTGCCAAAAATATCGATAGGTGCTATTCGTGGACTAGGCCAGGTGCTGTTCGCGCTGGTGCTATTTTGACGGTTGCTCTAATTGGACTACGTCTTGTATGACCTATGGACATGGTTAATGAAAGTAAAAAAAACTTTAAATTACTGAGAGCAGAATTACAAATTAGGACATTCTGGAGCCGTAATTGTGCTCATTTTTAGTTTTAGTTTAATTTAAGAGAACGAAGTTTAAGCAAACTAAGTAGGAAGTTTTATTTTCTCGGAACTTTACAAAAAGGTAGGTATTATAGGTATTGCATTTCGAACGTCCCTTTGCGTAGTATTTGTAAATTATATTAGTGTTTTAAAAAGAGAGTTCCAAGCAAATAGTCATCTCTCCGGGTTTCTCTGGATTGGTCCTAGTAGTGCGAGATCCGGTATAAGAATATGTAAGCAACTTAATTAGCCCACCTATTCACTATGTATATATTATCTATCACTTATAAATAACAGATTAGAATATATATTTTTATATACCGGATCATAGACTATAGTTCATAGCAGGGATTCCTCAAAAGGAATATAATCAAAGGATTCCGCCAAAATCCTTAATCCTTAAATAAATTTCTGTGTTCATTTGTTATCAATTGATATGGGGTTCCGTAAAATATAAATATTTGGTTGGTGTTTTGTTATCTTAAAAGTTTAGCAACTCCCTGCCTTAGAGGAATTGGGGGAGCGTCCAACGGGATTTTATTATAGTTTTAAAATTGAAGTATTGTATTATTGTTTTAAAATCTTATAAATCATGGTGGACAATAAATAATAGATTGATAGACGACAATTTGTACATTTTTTTTACTGAATAAGTTTTAAAAACACTGTTAACATCTCTGAGGTATGAACTCCAGAATCTGAGTGTAGCCCCGGTTGCCAAATTTAAGAGACGGCAAGCAAACCTACTTATTTTGTAAATCAACTACTGTTTTGTACATTGACTGGCTCGATGGCGCATTCGGTAGTGACCCAGCCGCATGCGCTAAGAGTTGTGGGTTCGATTCCCACCTAGGACAAACATTCGTGTGATTAACACTGTGTCTGGGTGTTAATATACAATATCTATTTATAGGTATATTGTAATGCCACTGTTGTTTCTGATATCCGTAACACAAGTGCTTAGGCTACTTACCTCGGAGGAGTGAAGAGGAGTTTATATGTATAAATAAAGGTGGTCCACCCCAAAGCTATAACTTGAGAACGGCTTAACCGATTTCGCTAATTGTTATTGTGAAGTGAAGGTTCTTATAAAAGAAAAAATAAAAGAGTAGCGCGGTAAATTAAAAAAAATGGTTATTGAAAATTAGAGAACGGGGCGGTACCAAGTGCGCCGAGTCAGCTAGTTTATATATATATATATATATATATATATATATATTATTTCAGTATTTGGCCGTTAAATAAAAATAAGATGATACTAATAATGAAACCGCGTAGTATGGAACTCAGTATAATTGGAAAACTCGTCGTATTGATCACAATCTAACAATCGTATATAAAGGCTTTCGGGGGCGTATATTTTCAAAGCTTTTTGTACAAGGGAGATAGGTTGGTACTCGTGCGTGAACTGTTCCATTCGTTTCTATGTATATCATTAGAATAATTTTCCAATTGGCTTTTGTTACAACAATTTTAGTAAAGGTGATTTTCCACTAGAGGGCGAGACGAGACGAGGCGTGAAGAGAATTGAAATATGTATGACAAATTCCATCTACCAAAAATGCGCTAGGAGAGGATTGAAAATTTGCCTAGTCAATAAGTGGAAAATCACCTTGATACTGGTAACAATTTGATTACTGCACAAAAGATCTAGTTTATTAATTTTTTGTTAAGATATGTAACGTACGAGGAACATACATACATACATAACTTCATACTATCGCGCCCGTAATCTCCGAAGGAGTAGGCACAGTGGAAGCGTGCTCCTTCGGAGTAACCACATAGCAACAATAGCCAAAAATGAAAACTGGGCCGGGTTAGATAGAAAATTGTGAATAAGTAGTGACAAGTGGCTAGCCCGTCGCCTATACAATCACCCAAAACCCGATATACCTACCATGATATACCATTGGTTACCTTTTGCGACCTGCTAGGCAAGGAACACAGTTGGCACATTATTTTTAAGTCCCAAAACAACATGGGATATAAGAGTAATTCTCATTCATTATTGTTATCTTGTATAATAAGGGCTGTAAACTTATGTCTTTAATTCAAATATGATGATAGTTTCATGAAATATTTTTTTCAGATGCAACAGTTTAAGTATTAGATGAAGGACCGGATCATTATCTCTTTTAATGCCTATTTGGTCCTTCGAGCCGTACATTTTCCCGTCTCTTTTACTAATTAGTTAAAAGGCTCTCAATCAGCAAAAACACCCCATAGCGATAAATCTGAACAAGGAAGCTACCCTCGACACAATTAAACATAAGGATCGTAATATTGTATTATGTTACAACAGGTAAATTATATGAATATATTATATATGTAGATATGTTAATACAACCGACAAATATTTGTTATTGTTGCTATCAAATATCATGGATAAACACAATGATATCGAGTTTATCTTTGTGTAGGGGATCCAGTCAAGTACAATTAAATAACTTGTTTGACGTTCGACTGATAAAATGAGATGACGTCATTGACTTCAGAATGAACGGCATTACATGATAAATGACGTCAGTAAACTCCTCAGTTCATTTGTGCAATACCAGCGTAATCTTTGAATAATGCTTTTATATACTAACTACTAAGCGGTTACGTAGACTATGCACAATCGAAACACCACAGTTGTCACATAGTTAATGCTTTGTCGAAGTTGCTAAAATACAAATAATCACAACTGCAGACTCGCACAAACTATGCTGCTATTTTCAGGTTGACACAGTATATAAAAGTAAACCCTTGGTCAATTTAAATTTATTTATTTAATATGTAATTCGCTTGCAATTTGTCTACTATACGTACAATTGAAAAACTGTTATACGGAAATCATCTGTTGAAACTATAATATAATAGTCGAAACTATTTGTGTATCTTCTATACGACATGGTTCTCACTGCCTACTCCGCTAGGAAAATGGCGTGAAGTTTAGTTAGTTAGTTTCACTATGACATTATAATTTCCTCTTATTACCGTTTCCGTTTGGATCTATAGCTATATCATTGACCTTTATAGCCATATTATCAACCAAAATAACACAGACTTAATAAGTACCTAAAGCAAGTTAAATGTAAAAATAGTAACACAAGATTCCTATCTTGTGTTACTTTTAATAAAATATCTGCCGGGAAGGATCCCAACAGATAAAAATTATACGTATTACGTCTGCATTGATCGAGACAAGCGGACCAATATTGGTCGCCGGTTTTGAGAGTTCCTGATTTTGTCATTTGTGGAGAGGTGAATTGGCGAGGAAAAATCCAATTGATATTTTCTACCTCGCCGTCCTATGGTGCGATGATACTCATCGTAATAAATTAAGAGAAGTGACTTTTTTCTTTAGCTAGCGGTGATAGCTCAATGGTAAGGACACGCGCCTCTTAACCGAGAAGTGGGGGTTCAAACCCGGGCACGTACCTCTGGATTTTTCAAGTCTATGTACGTATTTATACCACTAGCTCGACGGTGAAGGAAAACATCGTGATAAAACCTGCAAATTCAAACAACTTTGGATTTGTAACCATAATCCAAAAATTGTCCGGTTCCCCCATCTTAGGGTTACGAAGGTCAGATCGGCTGGATCATGGTCTAAGCGGACCACGTCTAAGCACGGGACATAACGCTAGTTAGATGATGAAGTGATTTTTTTCTTTACATTTTAGGTAAGAATACTCTTGTCATGAACTTATACTAGGTACATGGTTTAAGTCATTGTTGTTATGGACAGTTGTTACTAACGTCATTTTCCGGTTCCTTTACGGGAAGACAGACTATAATAGTAGACTTTAGGAGCTTTTGTTAAGTAGTATTCCAACAAAGAAAACAACTGAATGTGTAATAATCATTGCTTTAGAAAGTCCACCTTTTTTATAATAACCGTCTCGATCAATTGATTTAAAATACGATTATTTCAAAGAGTTTATAATCAGAACTACTTCAATTAATAGATTAGACAATTATATAGATAAGAGAGCTTCGAAAGTTTCTTTCGGATTACCCTCTAGATTTATGTAAGCCTTCAGCGACATGAATCGGGCCGGTGATGGACGTTAATTGGCGGGAAACCTCGAGCCGTGGTGACGTCACATTCCCGGCTCGGGAGATACGCTGGCTTCGCTCGCTCGACTCTTTCTGGTTACTCGTATTTCAGCTTTAGCCGAACGTATTGGGGGAGTGGTAATTGTGTTGCTAAGGGCCAATCTTTATCAATCAACGTTTGACTCGTGACACAAACAGTTTGTTATAATACTTATCCGATTGGGTCACGGATTGGGTATTCTCGGACAAAATTTAGCTTATATATGGTGAGGAACTATTATTTGGCTGGCTACTTGACTTACTAGTACTTTCCTATATTACGTTACTTATTTTATTAGTTACTTATTATTAGTTACTTTCCTATATTTTACCATTAGCGATCGATAGCTATAAAAAATAGATTTCTGGTAAATAATGTTACTTACATAGCCCGAAAAATCCGGACCCGGACGATTTTTACGCTACATATCCAATTCAGCTTATTCTTAGATTCGGTATAAGACAGTTACATACCTCAATGTACTTATAATATTGAGGAATGGCCAAGAGATATTCAATATATTTTCAAATCAATACGAGTAGCGATTAAAACCACTGTGTGTGGTAAAGTATAATTTTAAAGAGCGAATACAGCAAAGATTCTCCAAATTCTTCGGGAGATGGCGCCCGCCGCCTAACCGTTCACGTATCATATTAACATCCTTGAATATTTAACGCAAGCCATTGGCAAGGAAAATTGAATAAAGGACCGATAAAGGCAGCTTCAGCCTCCGCACGAAATCCCGTATATCAGCAGAGTTACACTTGCGAGCAAATAAAGTGAACCAGTGATCAAAGATCGATGTCACATTACCCAGGCGAGCACGTATAAGACGATATTATGTTTATCCGCTGATATTGATCGTAAATAAAATCTATCATGGCAGAAGATGGCTTATTTATTTGCAAATAAATTTATTGCCAATAAAAATGGTAGGTACATATGTTTGGAATTCGTTCAAATAATGTGATCACTAAGCCTAGAATTTGTAACTGGACATTATTTAATATTGGACCGAAACTAATAGCATTTTAAATAAATTTACAACGTAGAGCCGAAATGAATTAGTCGCTTGAGAAGCCCCAAAAGGGCCGATGGTATCGGTCCAGACGTCGTTAATATCTTGAACGGTCTTAGCGAGCCAGGGTAAAAAGTTATGTCAAAAAAAAGTTTTGTGGTGCGGCAATCAGCAAAGTGTTTTGGATTTCCAGCGCCCTCAGCGAAACGTACTACCTATTGGAAATCAATTGTGGTAGGATATACTGTCTAAACATCTGAGGTGTAACTTCTATTCGTTTGTGTAACCTACCACGGGATTATTGTTACCGACATTGTGGCATTTTTATCAAAATTAAAAATCAAGATGTAGGCTCAACTCTACGTCACCATATTTTTCCTGCGAATTTTAGTTTACCTATAAACATATGTATGTACCTACACAATTATATAAAAGCTACGATTAATGCAATACGTAGTAAAATAAACGTTTAAGTTTTTTGCTCGCAAGTACACAAAAGATCTTGAGGCACGCAATATTTCGCCAGACAAATCGGTAATTTACATGACATAGTAAGGGGATAATTACTATTATTCCATTATCCAGCCCACTTAGGGATGGAAACGGAGAGTGTAGTTAGGCTAATAGGGATTGGAAATTGGCGTATTATTCTTCGGAGCCTTTCTTAATTGGTTGAAAGAGTCTTTTGTGAAGTGGCAATAAAACCACATGCTTACTCTTTACATTGATATATGGATTTTAAATGTAACCATTAATTTGTATCCTAGATAGATACTTATCACCATAAAGAGTAGATATGCATGCATGTGGTCTAGGGGGAACGGAGAGTAATAAAACGTCAAAATCATCTGACGTAAGAAATGGAAACCCCCTTATCCGTAATACGTGTAATTAATAATACAATTACGTATAACGATTCACTTACAGAGCATATCCGCCAGCTGGAGCTTGTGTTGGCAACGTACAAGTTAGACTTATTATGTGACACGTGTGAATGTTCCTCATGGGAAAATACAGTTGGCTATTATGTGTGTACTCGGCCAAGCTGCGGGACCGTGGCTTTCCAGAAATGTCCACTAACCTGGATATTTTGGAATTGCACGTTGTAGTTATGAAACCAAGCGCTTTATTTCCATGGAAAATAACAATTTAAACGATGATAATGGCGCGTTAGAGGCTTGTTGGCAGGGAGTTAGGTATTGGCGTTATTTCATGTGTAGGTGAGATCACTTTAGAGATAATAATTTTGTATTTCACGTGAATAAAATAAATATTCAGGGCTTTTGGTAAAATATATTTTTACTTAAAATTAAGTTGTGGATTTTTGTTGGAATTTTCTATCCGATATTGCTTGGCGCTAGCTTTAATTATGACAGCCGGATCAAATATCAAGACATGATGTCTGTACAACGTTTTATTAGGTATCATACAGGATAGTAACTTACTTAATAAGCCGAGCAACCGAGCACTTTAGATCTTTTACTTATTTGACGTTACCCAATGATGGAGCATACGAGACAATCTTCAAAGCTAAAGCTTTTGAGTCATTGTCATAGAAAGTCTTTGTGTCAAACCTTTTATACAGTATATTAGGTATCTAACATTTCGAAACTACATCGAAGAGTTCACTAGAGTGCGAACGGGCCCAGGCGTCCCTCTGTCTGGTCGTCCCGTCAGATATGGGCGTAGTTATATCGTTCACGCTTAGGGAAACCGACGATTTGTACGTACAATAAATGTCATTGGAAATATCTAATGGTCACTATGTAATAAGGTTAAATAACTTATAAGAGTCGACTTTAATAAGGTAATAAGTTATTTAAGGTTGACCTTAACATTATATTATGGATCGATTGCGTTACTGTCCTTATTAATACTAGTCTATAAATACATTATCAATACGATATTTTTTTAAAGGCTGTGTGGTATGGTACGCTAATGGACGTACCTGAAACATAAATTCAAGAATTAGATCAACATAAATGCCTCTGTCTAATGGCTAGAGAACCTGGCTGCGAAGTCTCCAATTCCACAAGGGACAAATGTCCTTGTAATGAACATAAACATGAACACTTAAATGTGGTTTGTAAGCTAAATACATATTTACAAGATACAATAAACAGCTGGAGCTGGTGTGCTAATGTATGATCTAGTATTTTCCCAAATTCTTGTCTTTATTTAGTTATTGTAATAATGGATGCCTGTATAAATTTCTAGTTCAGGCCTTTGACTAGTTTGAATAGTTATGGAAGCGAGTGCTTTGACAGTTGGTTATTCCTGTACAATGAAAGGTCCGTTTTATTTATTTACTAGCTGTGCCAGCGGTGTCGCCCGCGTTTATGGTTAATATTATAAAGACTATTTCCGTCATACATGATTTCTATGTAACTTTAACCATTAAGGGTGCACACGCGACGGAAGCTTAAAAAATGGAGTAACTTCTCCCGTTTTCCCAACATTTCCCTTCACTACTCTGCTCCTATTGATTGTAGCGTGATGAAAAGTATACGATAACCTGCCCAGGAGTATGAAAAATAATTGTACCAAGTTTCGTTAAAATCCGTCGAGTAGTTTTTGTTTCTATAAGGAACATACAGACAGACAGACAAAAATTTTACTGATTGCATTTTTGGCATCAGTACCGATCACTAATCACCCCCTGATAGTTATTTTGAAAATATATTTCATGTACAGAATTGACCTCTACAGATTTATTATAAGTATAGATTAGGTCTACCAACGTTTATACACACTAAAACATACAATTAAATTAATGAGAAGGGTTACATAATTTCTTAACTAAGTGCGATAAATCAATTAAAGGTAAACACTGCATGACTACATAACAACCAAATTTTTAACTTAAAATTAAAAACTTAATGCGATATATTTACAATAAAATCCCTTTGAATTTTAAACATAAATTCCTGTGTCCCTTTTGGCCGACCGGTATCCATAACAACTATTCAAATCTATTCGCAAAACTTAGTAAAATTTGTTTAATCTGTGATATTTTGGGAGCGACCCAGGTTTACCCTCGTTAACGCCATTAGAAATAGATGAGGGCACGACAGTCGAAATCTAATTACAAAGTAAAATTCGTGTTTTTTTACAGAAGCCGCGTAAATTTATTTTCAACAAACCATTACGCGTCTGGTCCGGTGAGCATTGTATATTTTCTACCGCGTAGGTTTGTATTTCAGCATTTTCTTTTCAGCTTTTCAAACTTGGCCTCAAAAAAGGGTCCAGTAGATTTCAATCAAGAGAGCTTTAATGAGAGAATCATACGACGTGGTCACTGTGAAGTCACAAAGCGATACCAATTAGACCTATGAATAGATTTTATAGCCTTCTAATAGCCCACTCGTAAATAAGATATTTGGATAGTGACCAAATGCTTACTTCTATTTTGTAATAACATCTGACATATATAACATACATATTTGACTGGCTCGATGGCGCATTTGGTAGTGACCCTACCCTGTGATCCCCACTCAGGATAAACATTCGTGTAATGAAAACTTTTGTTGGTTCTGTGTTTGGGTGTTAATATCAAATTTTTAAGTATATATTTGTAATACCATTGTTCTTTCTGATATCCGTAACACAAGTGCTTAAGCTCCTTACCTTGGAAAGGCTAAAGTACTCTGTGTTAGTATTACAAAATTAATCTATAAAATATTTATTTCTGTGTGTATGTAGCGTACTCGTTAATTCCAATCATAACACAAATGCTAAAGCTACTTTGGAATCGAATCAATGTATGTCATATTGCCTAATAATATGGAAGCAATCTACCCCGCTAGGAAGGGTCTATAAGAGAGCCAAGATCGCTAATTGAAAGTGCCGACAGCTTGGCTTAGCAGTAATTAATCCGACGAGATATAATCTGCTGCGAATGGTGCCTCGATCCGCTATTTACGTCGCGGTATCGATCGTAAAAATAGTACGATTTTCCTTACCAGAAGCTTATGATTTAATTCTTAAAGTAACATTATGAAAATTGTTGGCGAATTATTAATATACTTATAAGAAATTTAAATGAGTATACGTATAGCCCGTAAACCATTAGTCGCCTTTTACGACATGCTAGGCTCTTGGCTAGCATGTCACTGCTTTGAATGTTATGTATTTATGTATGTAGGTATAGCCTTCTTTTTATTTGGTTGTGTTTGGCTAAATAGAAGCATCGTATTTTCTCTGAAAAGTAAGTTCACTTTAGATATTTATTTCTATACCTACGTTGTATATCTGGGAACAAGGTTTACAAGAGATGGAAAGTGTGACAGTGATATTGAGAGGAGAGTGAATGCGGGCAATGGTAAATGGTGTGCTGCATTCCTTTATGAACAGTCGGAAAGTGTCTGAGAAAGCACGTCTGGCAGTTCATATGGCAGTGTTGGTTCACCTACTTATGAAATATGTTAGGAGTGAAACTGAATAAGAAATGAAGAAATAAAAGAACAATGTGGAGAAAAAGAAGATGTGGTGACTAAGGTTGAAAAAGGCATGCTTGGATGGTTTGGGCATGTTGAGAGAAAAGATGAAAGAAGATTGACGAAAGAGATATATAAGGCAAGTGTAAATGGAGCCGTCGGAAGGGGAAGACGTAGACGGACTTTCCATGATCAGATTGGTAAATTTGGTAATGTGTTAACAAAAGGTCAGGTAAACAGCACCCTTAACCAACGAGCATGTATGAAAAAGACTTATGAATGTAGAAGAAGCGAAAGGTGTATGTCAGGATCGTAGCAAATGGAAGTACGTGATCTCTGCGTACCCCCCATGGGAAAAAGGCGTGACATTATGTATGTATGTATGTATGTACGGTTCTACTGTCTCTTATTAAATTCCTTTGCTTCTTGACATGAAAGAAGAAATTCATCTGTAAAAGAATCTGCTGTTTGAACCGGTTCATATTTATATTTATTTTGTTCTGACGATTTATAAGTGCTTTTTGTAAGCCTATATAAATAAAGATCATTTCATTTCATTTCATTTCATTTCATTTTATTTCATTTCATTTCATTTCAGCCCACTACAAAATGTTATAATTGACAACGTAGAGTTCCTTTGTACAATGAAAGAAAGGCATGTGTGGACAGTGACTTTTGCACATGTCTTTAACTTTACGAACATACTAAAAGTTTACTGAATTCCGAGAAAATACACACATACATATCATTACGCCCGTATTGATGTTCATACATGCGTCCCGAGGAAAATATATTTTCTAGATATAATTTGATTTCGCGTGTACTTTGTCACCTAGGTAGTGTCTGAAATATTGTAAATACGTTAGGACTCAGTAAGAGTATCTATATATTTATATACTTTATGAAATATAGGTAGGTACATATGTACGTACAAACATTCCTCTTATACAAATTTTATCACCTTCCTAGCGTTATGTCCCGTGTTTAGTCAGGACTATGATCCAGGATTTAGCGAATCTGGTCATTATATTGCAGTCACTGCCGATCTGACCTTCGAAACCCTTGGATAGGGGAACCAGACAATTTATGATCATGGATGGTTACAAATCCATAGTTATTTGAATATGCATGTTTCATCACGATGTTTTTCCTCATTTGAAAAACCCCAGAGGTACGTGCCCGGGTTCGAACACGCACTGTTAAGGAGCGAGTGTCCTTACCACTGAGCTACCACCGTTTGTACCCAAACTTTACTCTTCTATGATATGATTTTAAAGTCCCAGACCAACAACGATGGCAACAATGTTTATATGTATATATTATATAGTTAAAGTAAATCAACACACTTGGTACTGCGCTAAGTCTCGATTCAGCGAGCTGTCCTTATTTAGAATTATCCTCAGCTTCCACGACTCAGCCAGTGTTAAGTATACGAGTCTTTGTAAACATTTATCTGATTAAAGAGCATGCTTCATGCTTCAGGAAGCACATTAAGCTGGTTTTGTTTCCGCTAGACTGCAGTCGTATAAACACGTGACTTCAAAACTCTGATGTTGAGCTAAATGCTGACTGATATGGGTCAATGCAATTGATGATATAATTGCCTAACTTTGGAGTAATTCTATATAATGCAAGTGATCATTAGTGGATAAATTATACCAGCCATAAATAAAATACCTGAATACATATATACCAACATATTTCACCACACGATCATTTACGCCTCGCGGGATACGAACCCGTGGCCATTGCGTTTGTACCGAGGCGGGGTCGTTAATAACCAAGCTCTCGCAAATTGAGTCTGGATTTTGGAAAGCTATTTAATAATAATTAAAATTTCATAATGATCAAGTATACGGCCATCTATAAAGAATTAAAATCTTATACATCTGAAAATAAACACATATGAAAATCTTGTGAAGGGAAATGTATTAATGTTTATTTAGAAGCTTGATATGCTTCGTACGTGTTATTAAAATCCTTTTAATATTCTCCGCCGGATTACGACCTAAGTAAGTAAATATTGTTTGCGAGATTTTAATTAATATTTACAAAAATAAGAAATTTAAGATGTAGAGACCTTATGTCCATATATCACACGATAATAACAAGCACGCAAGTCGTAGGTACAAATTATAAGTTGTGTATTTTTCGAGAAAATATTCGTAATTCGCAAGGCGTATGAATAAAAGATTCAATTTCATTTCATGCCATGTTAAAACTTTTGGAGAAGAGGTCTTTCATTATGTGAACTTCGTCCATTAAAGGAATATAGAATCTTTATATCGATGACAAAATTATTATACTGTACTAATATTACAGTTAAGAAAGTTTAGACAAAGGAAGTAACCTTTCACATAAAACCAAATATACTTAAACCTATATACATAGGTATAACGCATTGACAGAGATATTATTTTAAATCTGGTAATAAATAGGTATAGATAGATATATTTTTATATCAATAGTAACATTTGTTCGCATCTAGATTCTCTAAGTACCTACTTAGATACGGAATATTATCACGAATAAGATCCCACGGAATCAATGACATTTAGATAAAGTTATATTACAAGTATGTTTAGTAAGATTAATATAAATGGTACGTTAAGTTTACGTCTAGCACACAAATTGATATTTAATTTCTAGATATAAATTTTAATTTTAATAAAAATAGACTAATAAAAACGTCGATAAAAATAGATTCTCGTTAAGGTACTATCCCAAAAATACTGACTTCAGACAAAGATTTAGTTTTCATGCATAATGCCTAATATTGTTTGTTTACATGTTTATTACTTTAGCCTCTTTGGTTTAATGTAATTTAATTTCTTTGTTCCATTTTTAATAATTTAAAAATATTGTGACTAACGTAATAACCAATCAGAGCAGAGCGCACGTCTCGAGCGAGGTTTTTTTGGCGGGACATTTTTGAAAACGGCTAATCGTGTTGGATCTTATTGAGTGAAAGTAAGATCGGTGCCTTGAACTCGCTGCTCAGTCTCGATTGTTCATTTTATTTCTAAAATTGTAGTTAAGCTGAATAAAAATAGTACGAAACGGCAATCATTGTGTTTGGTGCTCGCATTTTACCCTAATGACGCCCACTAAGCCCGTAGTTACTATCAACGATATAGATGAAAACAATGCTCCTCCGACATATACGTATATATTACAAGCCAAATAATAATATCTACCATCTGAATTGGTGTTCCGTGTTCACTCGACTGTGGACTACGATTGTTGTCAAATAGTAATCAGCAATACCGATAAACGTAACTATTGTACCCCGTGCATTGCTATTGGGGGTATTGAATAGGATATCCGTCGATAAGCCGTGCATAGCTGTAGATTATAATTAAACCTTTAAAAGGGAAATTAATTAATATATTAAATGGCAAGAAGTGGCACAGTGCAGAGAGGAGTGGCGGTCATAGGGGAGGCCTTTGCTCAGCGGTGGGATTTAAATGGCTAAATTTAAAAAAAAAAAGGGAAATTTTGTTGAAGCGTCTCCAATTTACTAATGCGGGGGTTAAGGGCCCTTGATTTACAGGATTTATTTTATTTACATATCTATTTATTGATAAATAGATATGTAAATAAAATGATGAACAGAACACACCAGTTAAATTGTATGTATTTCTCCTAAATCATATTGTAACAATAACTAAATAACGATAATGATGAACTAAATAATGATAGATATCGCTAGTAGAGTTCAAAAAAGCATAAACATTGTGCAACTAGTTTCTGCCCACGGCATTGCTCGCGTGGTACACCGATGAAACATAGCTGTTATTTTAATGTATATGCTATGCTATTGCAAAGCTTGATTAAAAACCATGCAGTACTTTTTGCGTGAAAAACTAACGAACATCCACACATCCATCCATCCATACAAACTTTCGCGTTTACCTATATATAATACAAGTAATATATATTTTTGCGAAATATATTTAATTTTATTTCATAACTAGCTGTGCCAGCGGTGTCACCCGCGTTTATAGTTAATTTTATAAAGACTATTTCCGTCATACATGATTTCTATGTAACTTTAACCATTAAGGCTGCACACGCGACGGTAGCTTAAAAAATGGAGTAACTTCTCCCGTTTTCCCAACCTTTCCCTTCACTACTCTGCTCCTATTGATTGTAGCGTGATGAAAAGTATACTATAACCTGCCCAGGAGTATGAAGAATAATTGTACCCAGTTTCGTTAAAATCCGTCGAGTAGTTTTTGTTTCTATGAGGAACATACAGACAGACAGACAGACAGATAGACAGACAGACAGACAAAAATTTTACTGATTGCATTTTTGGCATCAGTATCGATCACTAATCACCCCCTGATAGTCATTTTGAAAATATATTTCATGTACAGAATTGACCTCTCTACAGATTTATTATTTAAGTATAGATGTCGTCAGATTGTTCAGTTTATGGATAAATAAAGATGACATTCCACACATAGGGGTGTTTTACCTAAGTAGCAAGTTAAAAAAAAAAGGTATATCTTTCAAGAATTATGTACATGGAAATTTATGCCGCTATTTTCTAGTAGAAAGTGAAAATGTTAATGCAAACCTGCACATGCCCTTGTTATGGATAAATAACTACGGTCCTAGTTAGCCAGGGTATTAAAATTAAATAATTAAATAAATAAATAAATTCTCCAGACTGGCACACTAATTCCTCAGTTCCAAACTAAGCTTATGTTTTTGCTGTGGATACTAGGTGAACGGACAGACATACTTAAATACGTTTATAAACATCCATGACTCGAGTACGAATGTCCATGTTCATCACACGAAACATTTGAGCCTAGCGGGATTCGAACCCGCGATCCTTGGTTTCTTGGCCAGGGTCTCTGACCACTCGACTAATGAGCCTGTCAGTTATATAGAAAAGTTTGAAGTAAATGTGTGTTCCATAGCAAAACTGGACCCAACTTGTCTATTGTCTTCTTCTTTGCGTCGCACGACTATAAAATGTTGTGTTTCAACAATTAAGAGCTCCAACATTGTTGTTTTGTTTTCATTCATCTCAAGCTATTTGCATTTGTTCGCTTTCTATTGAATATTTAAATTAAACAAAACGTTGGTTATTAAGATAATATCCAAATGTAAACTTAAAATATCAGGTTACCCTTGAAAGCATCTCGTTCTCCGAAATAAAGGCTTTGTATCTCATTTTTTACATTTGATGTTGGATATCAAATAAAATACGTAATTACCTTATACGTTATCTGTGTAGAAACTTATATACTTTTCACATGTCATTCTATCATCTATTTGCATATTTGCGGTCAGGAAAGTTCTTTATAATAGATGGGACAAACTTGATAGAAATAGAAATAGAAATAGAAATATCTTTAATCATGTAGGCTCCACAAAAGCACTTATGAATAGTCATAATAATACAAAATAAACATTCTACCGCCAGGTTCGGAACGTTGATTCTACCGTTGATAAATACGAGGATGAATGGGAGGAATACAAATTCCAAGGAGCACCTTCAACCACATTTAGCCATAAAAAAATTTTTAGGTTAGAGAGAAGTTTGCGAAAGAATAGTGACAATTGGCTATCTTGTCGCGTCGCCTACAATAAATCAGTAGGTGCATAATTTAGTCACCTTTTACGATATGCTAGGCAAGGAACACAGTGGGAACTTTCTATATAAGACCAACATGGGACATTTACACTATGAAGTAGACGATCTTTGCAATTTGTTGATGACTGCAGTCAATACGCACTCTATATACCTGTATGTCTATGTGTACCTATAAGCATGTTTAAATATAAATTGTAAATTATTATAAATTGGAAATTGTAAATTTTGGCATTTAAAAGAGTAACTAATCAAGTTTCTTGCCGGTTTCTTCTCGATAGATTCTACCTTCCGAACCGGTGGTAATACTTTTTTTCTGTTTAAATTGACTATTTATAACTGCTTTTTTGAAGCCTCTATAAATATAGAGATTTTGAATGTGAATTTGAATTTAAATAACAACAGTTTTACACAGTCTGGCGTTAATTAAATCAGAATATCACCCTTTGCATTACGAATTACTAATGAGTCGCAAAACATCCAAGAATTTGTATTCAAAACAGGCAATTACACCGCACTGCAACCTTCGCCCTCATCTGCATTAATTGCACATACAGATAAATAAATTATGCACTTAATATTCAATTTTCAACCCTACTTCGATGAAAACACGAAACATTTTCCTAATTATTGAGCTCAGTACAGCCAGCCACAGAGATACGACGGATGTTCTCGGATAATTATGCCAATACTGTCTGGGCATCCTGATATTAAATATATGCTATCTGCAGAGTCAATTAATAACCTAATAAATAAGTAGGTGTTATTTATCTTTTGTAAACATAACTTAGTTATCTAAGTACTTTATTGGTGTTACCTTTGAAAGACAAAGTAAAGTATATTACCTGCGCTAGACTATACATTATTAAGTTTATTATAGCTGTTAAATGTTTTGCAATACTTGAAACTAAATATTTTTAAAATAATAGTAGCTCCCTACCCTGCTAGGAAATTGGTATGAAGGTAGTTAGAACTAGTATTTCTTGAAAATAATATAACTGTCAACGTATTTCTAGTTTAAGTTTAGGTAAAAATAATAAAGGTGCAATTAATTCGAATAACTCAGTATCTCATAATATAGCAATCATAATCAGATAATTTTCCCTAACGTAAAACGGTCATGACACTGCAATTATTTTCTACGCGGTGTCCATTCGTTTGAACATAACAGCAAAAGATTTCATAAGCGTATCTTTGAAACTCAATCATCGTCCTTTCAATTTATCCTCACCACACGCTCAAGTTCAAAAGCTTTACACGTTCAAAGAACTGACGAATTGCACAATCGACAAAAACGTTTGGTTCATTTAGGCGGTCTAGGTATAAACGAAAATCTTTTAGATAGAAGGCGCAAACAGATTTACTAAAAGATTTTAGATTACGAGGGGCTTGGCTTAAAAATCTATCTACTAGCTTAGAGATCATAAACATGTCTGTTTTTACTCAAGTCATAGATTTGTTAGTTAGTGTTTCAAGTTTAAGTTATTCTAGTACCCCGTAGTGTTATGTATATGTACAAACAATATTACGAATTGAAGTGCATCGGCTTTGTACTTACTAAGGCCCTCAGAAACAAATTTACCAATGGATTATATTATATTTTTCGATATAATTCTCGAACGAAACTGAGTGCATTGTTTTTTTATTAAATTAGCTGTTGCGTGCGCCTTGTGCGCACGGAATATCATGAAAATAATATCTATTTTTGGTAAAAAATTTGCTTATTGTCATAAATAATCTCCAAGTACATTCGGTAATTTAAACATTACAAACATGCTCTTCAATGATATATAACTGTTTATGTGTATAGATACAAACTACACGAATCATACATATGTCACCGAAGGACGATGATGTTGTCAATTAGCGAGCCGATAGCTGCTGTGTAAAGCGACGCGCTGTGCCGCCTATTACCCGCGAATTCCAACAATACGATCAATCACCGTCTGCGAGAGATCTTGACATCAATTTCTCATGTCAAGTGTCTCGCTTCTGTAATAATGCACTACGCAATTTGAGACGATTCCGTTTACAGACCCAGATGTGTTAGAGCACTTTTAAAACGTGTTCGCGTGTAGCCCTTATCTCTTGTCTTTTTTAGCAATGGTATCGCACAATTTTTATAACTCCATTAGCTGTCAGTAAGTGGGATATATATATGTCTATGCTTCTATCGAGTGACGTATTATTTCGCTTGACACGTAGGTACTCGTAATGTTTAGATGTTCGCGCAATGAACGATCACATTGCAATTAACTTCCAACAAGAAACCTTTTCCGTGATTTATTTGTTTGCGGCTAGTATCAAAAACTGATCCAAACCATAATTTGATAATACGTCAATTCCCATAGCTGAAGTGTGAACCAGTTTAATGTAGTTAATTACCACAGTCACTAAATCTAGGGTCATGAACAGAATATGTAATCTTCATATAGTAACCGGACATAGCCATAAAAATAGATACAAGACTTTGGTACCTACATTTCTAACCAACACCCTAGAACCTTGGTGTTTTTTCTACTAAATGAAAAAGTATCTAAGTATATTTGTTCATGAATTTTAGTTGTAATAGTATTTTTAGATGTATCCATTATAAATACTGTTTTTCATTCACTCACTGAATTCTGCCCACTGTACTTTTTATACCTTTTACCAGAACTAGATGGAATGTAAGACATTCCAGTAAGCGGTGCTTCCATTTCAATCTGCGCTACAAACGACTAGCGTCGAGGGAATGTGTTTACAAATTCTTTGATGTGGGTCTATATCGTGTATGTGCTCTATACTATTTACCCATGGCGTAATATTCGCTAGAATTTCTACTAATCTCAATTATCTGAATTATTAAGACTGATAATTAGTTAAATTGTAGAAAAATATAGCTGAAAAATTTTAAGGAACTTTTTCATACCATGATCGTGGTAACTAAATGTACAGCCGACCTGAAAGTGGTCCTCTTCAGATATAACCCTGACAACACAACCAACCACTTGCATAAGGGCCAAGTGCGCGATCCCTGTCTCTAGTAATTTTGTTTTATGCTGTTCTTTAAAGTTTCTTTTAGTTTATTTTGCTTTCGAAATATAAATCACACTTAATAATATAATATCCGACTACATCACATACATTGATCTGACTCCGAGGTAAGTAACTTAAGCACTTGTTTTACGGATATCAGAATCAACAGTGGCATTACAAATATATACTTAAATATTGGTTACACAGACACAGAACAAACACAAGTATTCATAATACGAATGTTTGTCCTGTGTGGGGATCGATCCCACAACTCTTGGCGCATGAGGCAGGGTCACTACCGAATGCGCCATCGAGCCAGCCATAGTCAAATCCAACACTTCCCAGAATTCGTTACGATTTTCCGCCTGCTACGACGAAGAAATGGCAAGTTTCATTCGTTATCGCAAACATTCGCATCGTTATCGTCGCCGCCATCTAGCGGTCGCAGGGGACAATTACCGGACGTCCGTTAAGGTCATTGTTCGATTCTTTCGACGTAGTTACCACTTACCACTTTCTACGTTACATTTGCACGTGCTGATAATTTTAGAGACCGCTTAAATCTCCTAGAACTTTCGAACAGGTGTCTCTGTACAAATAAGAAATGGGAAGATTTGCTGGTACGTCGTTGGGTTAACTCGTTTTAAACAACGAAATCGAATTGAGAAAGTTAGCAGAAGCCAAGACTAACTACGTCTTGGTAATACCTAATAAGGTGAACAATGTTTCTTTAAGGATTTATAGTAGTGCTGAACTTTGAAGATACTGAACGGTACCTCTAAGACTGTCTATGAAATAGTATTTTAGCTTATCTCTAACATCTTTAGTAGTAGTATTTCTGAAAATTATTATTTTTTTAATTAGAAACTTCTGCAAACAGTTGGCGTTGAAAGATAAAAGACTCGACGCAAGGTATTTTCCTGCATTCTGAACTTGTACTGAACTCAGTTTATTATGTGATGTAGGTACATTTTATTTATTCATATTTTTCATATAAAATTACAATCTAGATCAATTTGTATAATAATATCATGTTATTTATTAAATATCTATGGAAATGTAATTATGATCCAATTTGTCTGGATTCCAATCCATCCATCTATAGTTACGAAAACATGTAGACCTTAGTAGATAAGTAGGTACATACATACATACACAACATCACGCCCATAATCCCCGAAGGGGTAGGCAGAGTCGAAGGGGCAGCAAGTCCCTTCAACCACATTCAGCCAAAAATTAAGCCGGGCTGGGTTAGATGGAAAACTGTGATAAAGCAGTGACAAGCGGCTAACCTGTCGCCTACACAAACACACACCCAAAACCCGATATACCATTAGTCGCCTTTTACGACATGCTAGGCAAGAACCACAGTTGGCATATTCTTTTTAAGTCCCAGACCAACATGGGACAATGGGCTGGGTTGGATGGCAAGCTAAGTATTAATTTTTATTATATGGCAAATAATATAGCTTCAATGTAAATTGACTCAATGATCATTGAATAATCTTGCTGAATCCAAGATCGGGGGTTTAAGTAGTCCCGACGGATAAAGGAGTTGTTTCAAAGCTGTAGATAGGCAATAATATTATCTAAGGCTATTATTTACAGCAAGTTTTGAAATAAGTTAATACATATGCAGTATTTTATTCAAAACTTTTTAAATATTTTTTCTTTTTAACTTTGTCCATCATATTTTCCAATAAAACATATTCCATAGATATTCCCTATTGTCTATCGAACAATGTATTCTAAAATAGCCTATTGTTATTAGATTCCATTACACTTTCAGACCTTATTGTTGTGTTTATTCATAATACTCCTAACTGTGTACTGCAGCCCACCTTGTGCTTAACCTTTAATGGCATGGCGATTCCTTGGCGCGCGTGTCTGGTCTCCCCGACCCCAAAGGTCGCGTCTGAGGTGGCGGCACATCGTTAGCTGGTATCTGGGCTGTCATCGCGACACTTCGCGCCACTGCGCCATACCGTGAACGCAATTATTGTCTAGGAATTGTTTACTATTTTTCAAGGTAAGGCGGCTAACACGTTTGTTGTTGAAAAAGGGTTTAATGCTATAATAGCAGGTTTCACTTGTTTCGATATGCTTTAAAAGTTTACCGAAACATTAGAAACTATCAGTATATACCTACTCGAACCCAATGCATGTATTAAATATACATACATAACATCACGCCCGTAATCCCCGAAGGGATAGGCAGATTCAAAGGGGCAGTAAGCCCCTGCAATCACACTTAGACAAACATAAAACTGGGCTGGGTTAGATGGAAAAATGTGAAAAGGTCACTTGTCTCTAGTGGCTAGCGCCTCACCTATACAATCAAATATCATTAATAATAATATAACATTGTATTCTATTGCATGTAATATTTTAAATTCATTCAACAATTTAAATACTTTATGTTAGTTCTCTTTTACTATATTTAAGTTAAAGTTAATGGATTTCTAGGTTTATTTGATACTAATTGTGTTACTCGATATTTTCGTTATCAGGTAAAAATATCTAACGAGTTTTATGACAACCTCCTTACGTTCATTATTTGCATAGTTATGTCTACATTTCTCTACCTATATAATTCGTACATATGGATTTTAAACTGGAATTAAAATGTTAACATATTATAAAAGTTGTGATTTGTTCATATTGACCAACTACATTTCATAAATCGGCTTTGTGTTTATTGTTCTCCGGAAAATAATAAGCCTAAGGTTTCTTTGTTAGACCAAAGAACGCAGAACGCGAAACGCTTTTTGAAGCATACCCGTACAAACTTCTGAAGGCGAAAGCCTTTGTACGAATACTTCGCTGACCCTTTAAAAGCTACGGAAATTCTTTAATAAACAAATTCTTTCTAAATAATTTAAAAAAAAACTAGTTAATACAAGGAAAAATATTTGATTTTATCCCGAATTTCGGACCTTTACAAATAAACAACCCTTTGGGAGGTGCCGATTTCTCGGTATTTCAGCTTCGAAATCATTCTGTAAACGGAGTGATATCTATTTAAAATAAGGTTTAACAAATCGTGCCTACCTACTTGTTTTATGATCTAAACGTTTTTTTATAATAAATTCAGTCCTGTTATCGTACAGAATTATTTATGAATGGACCAAGAGGATTAATTTTTTTTTTTCAATTACATACTGAGTTAATCCAAGATGGAAAAAAAAAGACCAAATTATCTGAAATATTTAGTAAGTAGGTATTGGATAACTGGAATTATAACAGATATAGAAAAAATACTTAGATACATTTGTTTCACGAGTATTTTATTGCTACATGTTAGGTACTATATGGTGTCTGGCATTCTAAATGTAATTAATTAATCAAGTGTTCATCAATGGTGGCAGATAATTTAATAGACAAGCTTCTAAGTTAATGAAAAAATATAGATTACATTATACCCTAATAATAATAATGTCCTCCTAACCGATATCGGTCACTGAGGCCAAACTTAATGAGGATTAGCCATCTCCGCAGAAGATATTATAGTGCACAAGTGTGTGCGCAAACACAGGAGCACACTCTGTTCCTTCACTCTCATAGTCTGGTGAGATGGCAATTTGACATGACCGGTGAGAGTTCTAAGAGCAGGACCAACGGCTTTTTGTGCTTTCCGAGGCACGAGGAGTGATTAAACTGCCAACTGACTCCGGACTCCTGACTCCGGACTCCGGGCTGTTAATGAATAATTTCAGTATTGAAATACCCAGTCACAAATTTTGGCCCGACCCCGTAATTGAACCCGGGACCTTTTGGTCTTTAGGCGGCGCATGCCACCTCAAGACCAACGAGGTACCCTAAGGCAGGGATGATGAACCAGTGGACTGTATGCCATATTCACTTATAGCCAGTGATGTGACTTATCTTAGATAAAAGTATCTGAAATACAGATACAAGATACCAAATACGTATTTACATCTTGTATTTGAAATACTTTTTATTTTTTTTATTTTTTATCTTATATTTAGATACATTTTCCTGGTATCTTAGTATTTTGAAGATACTATGTTCGTTAAGATACTTCCTAAAATATAACCCTTGTTTGCCCAGCTCTGTCCCTGTGGAGCGACTCTTCTTTTTTGGGGGCATGATAATGAATCCCCATCAAAGGAAGATGAACAATATGTTTGAGGAATTAGTTTTACTCAAATCTCAACTAACACATAACAAGTTTTAATTTTAATACCTTCATAAATATGGTTATATTTTGTCTTGTCACATTTGCCTGATCCTTGTTATCAACGCGATCTATTAGAAAATTTATTTTTTTAACAAATAAACTTAAATTCATTTAAATATTGTTTTCTTACAAAAGTATTTTATCTTTAAAAAGTAGTTGAAAGATAGGTATTTTGTATCTAGTATTTCAGATACCTTTTTAAAAAAATATTTGTATCTGGTATCTGAAATGCTTTTTTATAAAGTATCTTGCATCTAGTATTTCAGATACTTTGTTTAGGGTATCTTATACATCAGTGCTTATAGCATACAGGCACGCGTAAGAAAACTTAGAACTGTTTTTATTCAGATTGCAACCTAAAAATACATAATTAATACAACTGACAGTTGAAAAATCAAAAATAATAATAAATATCCGACGGCATCACATACATTGATCTGACTCCGATCTAAATAGCTAAAGCACTTGTTTTACGGATATCAGTATCAACAGTGGTATTACAAACATATACATAAATATTCAATATTAACACCTAGACACAGAACAAACACAAGTATTTAACACACGAATGTTTGTCCTGGGTGGGGATCGAACCCACAACGCTTGGCGTCAGTCAGTCAGAAAAATCAATCTTTTTAAACAATTACGACCGCAATTAACCAGTTCCAGGTGGCATAAGTCAATTGGAACAAAAGAAGTTAAAGAAAGTTTGGAACATCTGTCTAAAAAGGTTAACTATTCCTGCTCTACATGGGTTCCGGAAATGGAAAGATCTCGAAAGAGGTGACGCAGTAAGGTTGTGAAGAGCGTAGTGGCCCAGTGCGTTATCTGCGGGGTCGCAAGCCGACCTTCCGAAACGCGATAACGCATGTTTTCGTGATATTACTTACATTCCACGCACTTTGTTGATCTATCGATGCCCTAGTGACTGGTACATTTTGCAACTGATACAATTTATTTTCTTCTTTTGTTTAAATTAGCGCTTTTTAGGGGCATTCTGAGATTCGAGAAAAGGTATTCTTTTAAAACTTAACCCAATTTCGAAAAAAAATACATGAGAACGAAAACCACTAACCAGTTCGTCGCATGTTATCTCTATGTATCTCTTGACAATTATGTTAATATGAAATAAACGTTTACGAAATATAAAACAGAAAAGTATTTCGGATAAAATATAAAGTATATCGGAGTCCGAGTGTAACAGCATCTTTAATTTATACGCATCTGTTGCTTTATCTGACACCCCGTTAGGGAAAACGACGCGAATGTTTGTTGTCCGGAAAGCTCCAATGATTCATTTGACGGCCAATTAGCTGCGCCTTATGATTAATAGGCGAAATCATGCATAACAACGTGCTTAATAATAACGATACATGTCGAAAACAACTCGTTTATGTTTAATACAGACCTGCATATGCAATAAGCAATAATATATACCTATACTAATAAAATGTTATTCCTTTGACTCAACTGAAATAAGATATTCTAAATATCCCATTTCATAAAAACGGATTTCTTATATCGTGACTTTATTATCAGTCAGTTCAACCGGCTGTATAAATATCTGTTCTCAGAAACAGATGGTAGTATTAATTTTTGAATGTTGAAAAAAATAACAATCATATCTATAACGAGAAGTTAATGTTACAAATAACATTAATTTCGCATTATACAAATCAAAACTATTATATTTTTATTTTTCCAAAACCCATACAAACAATCTTGGGTAATGACTTAACACCCATTAAATTTATGTATTTACGTAGTATATTATTACTCTGTGCATTTAATGTTAAATTGAACTGAAAATGAACTCAATACTGTAAAAACACAATCGATTTTCCATATCTATTCAAGTACCTGCTCTAGGTATCTACTTCAAATAGAGAGCTAAATTTTTTCTAAAACATAATAAGGTCATACAGCGTAGTTCAAAGACTGTCACTCGCAACACGATTATGCCAGTACTATGATCTCTCCTAGCTTTCTTAATTGTTAACGTACTCATTACCTAAGTGCGTCTGCCCTTGTCTTCATAAAGGTTATATATTTATCCATTAGATTCGGACACCTTCATTTCTATGATGCTTACCTTTAGTCTAGTGAATAGAAAAACCAGGCCAAGTGATAAGGGGCGGGCCGCGCGTTAAAAATGTAGGTATGTATTTCACATGAAAATGGTACAAAAATTATAATGGACATCTATACTTACTAATATTATAAATAGGAAAGATTTGTACTTTTGTATTTTTGTATAAGTGTATGTGTGTCTATACTAATATTATAATTTGTATGTTTGTGTGTGTGTGTGTATGTTTGTAATGAATAAGCTCAAAAACTACTGTGCCGATTTCAAAAATTCTTCTACCATTGGAAAGCTACATTATCCGGAATTAACATAGGCTATATTTTATCCCCATATTCCTACAGGAACGGTTACTATGCGTGTAAAACCGCGGGGCGCTGCTAGCGTTGCAATTATTCAACTATCTAGTTCCAGTGTTGTAAGGTTAGGAATCGTAGATAGGCAACCGCATTAATGTGATAACCAGACTGCCTAAATCCAGTATCATACATAGGAAGATAGAGAAGGGCACTCCAAAAAAAAAATCTTTCGTTTAGAAAGTTTTAAATTGTTTTAAATATAAATAATTCAGGGATCAGTTGTTAGTTTCATCTTGGGCCCAACATTAAATCATGTACTCTATTACAACTGTATTTAGAAATGTACATATATTATAATGTACATTATTTCTTTAAAAGCCTATTTCTTAGTACTTATTTCACATTTGAGTGTGGTCACAATTGACATCTACAAAAGTAGTTTTATTATTACACGTAGTTTGCTCAAGTAAACATCTACGATTCGCTATCGCAATCTAGTTGATTGCTTTTCGCGAAATGTTTATCCAGACCGCATTTTAAATTTGAAATCTTGTAGCCAACAACAATATTTTACAAAGTTCGTTGTTGGATGAATTATTCATGTTGGTAGAACTTAAGTTTACTTAGAATGGATTTACCCGCTGAAGACCTTAATACTCAAGAAACAATTAATATATACCTGATACCTATACATATATATTGTTTACTGAATCGATGGCGCCAAGAGTTGTGGGTTCGATCCCCACCTAAGACAAACATTCGTGTGATCAATACTTGTGTTTGTTCTGTGTCTGGGTGTTAATATCCAATATTTAAGTATATATTTGTAATACCACTGTTGATTCTGATATCCGTAACACCCGTGCTTAAGCTACTTACCTCGAAGTCAGATCAATGTATGTGATGTAGTCTAATATTTATTTATTTATATAACTTAGGTACCTACATGTTAAAACTGTTATGAAATTATTTGTACTCATAAAATGAAACCGAATACTTATTAAATTTTCGTTGTCTCGTCATTCATACTTAGTTTATTCATGACTTATTCTTGGGCTAATATAAATTAATGAAATCGCTGAATCTTATTAATGTAGAATACATAATTATATCTAAATATATCGTACACTATCATATATATACATATCTTCATTATCATCATCAGTCTGGTCTTAGCGGACCCCGTCTAACTAAGCTCGGCATATAACGCTAGGAGGATGAGCCTGTACCTACTTGTCCACTGCTGGACATAGGCAGACGTGGGACCTAGCTTTTATGATTTTAAATATACATAAACACAAATTAACTTTACATCCAACCACCGCGATCGTTTCAAATTGTTAACCCGGGCTGATTGTTCGAGATTCATTTGTCTCTAATGCTCATAAACAAAATTGGCGCCAACACCCTTCAAAGTAAACGAAACCTGGCGCCCGCTGTCATTTCCTCAATAACGGAACGCAAGAATTTTTAAAATGGCTTCCGCTCGCGGTGTGTAAAAGCCAAAGACATTTTTATTTATGAAATTTTAAATTATAAACCCGGTCAAAACAGGCTTGGTATGAGCGGCGGATTGTGGAAGCCTGAGTAATCGGATAAATCAAGCTTTCTGTTTCATAGGTATCTATTCTTTTATGGTAGCTCTACTATTTAATTAATCGACACTATTTTTAACCGACGAAAGAAGGATAAGGTTCTCAATTCGACGTGTTTATATTTTTGTAGGTCTACACAAACCTTTTTACAGAATAGTCCGATTTCGATAATTAATTTTTTATTGGAAAAGGAATATGAAGTTGGTTCCATATAAATATTAATACCCTAGGGGTAGGAAAATAGGGGTGATTTAATGTTTCCTCACAGATTTTAATGTTGAGTTGATAGGTAGCATAAAGTAAGGTAAGTAGCTTTTTTAAAAGTAATTAAAATTGAAGCATTTAGTCATTATTATAGCTCCATGAAATATAAAATTAAAACATTGACAAAAAAAAATTAAACCGCCCAAAAAACTGAAAAGCAAAAAGAAATAATAAACCAATGTATTTAACTTCAATAACTAAATTAAATATACCTAAGTAATTTTGAGTCGGCGAGATATAATCACTAAACAAAGATAAAGTTACCATAAATTTAAGGATATAACCAAATCAAATTAACAATTATTTAGCGCCGACTTAGGTATACTTACATTACTTTGAGAATGTATTTACTAACGTTAAATAAAAAAGGTTTATTATTTTTTGTTTTTAATTTTTTTCGGCGGTTTAATTTTTTTTCTAAAAAAGTTTTTTTATACCATAAATAACGAATCATCTAAAATTTTGTCGTTAAATTCTGAATAAACGTATGTTAAATTGTATTATCTCAGACGTTTATTTTTTTAATAATTGTAAAGGGATGCAGACCTGAGTGTTTGAAATTAATTTCAAATTGATACCCTGAAACTACACATGAAAATATAATGATCCTATAAGGGTGTTTTTTTACCTTTTATACCTCAAAAGGAAAAAGGAACCCTGAAAATGAATTCAGCCGATGCTTAATCCTAAATTATATTAAAGGTACCGAGCGTTATCGTCATACGACATCGAAAAACGAGCACCCAATTTATCATATATCCTTAGTCTGTTCTATCC
The DNA here is from genome assembly GCA_951394215.1 of Glyphodes perspectalis. Classification (NCBI taxonomy): domain Eukaryota; kingdom Metazoa; phylum Arthropoda; class Insecta; order Lepidoptera; family Crambidae; genus Glyphodes; species Glyphodes perspectalis. Next base: position 3,937,095 of record OX596217.1, read on the forward strand.
AACGTCCAATACACCGTCCCTTACATGAATAATAGAAATCTCTTATTTGAAAAAGTCCTTTTTGTAATCCGAGTAATTTGGAATAGGTATAAAAGAATATAGAATGTCAAGTCAGTGAAAGATTTATTGAATCCTTACAATATTATAAATGCGAAAGTATTTTTTTCTGTCAGCCCAATAGAGCACGCGTGGGATGCTCTTAAGCGAGGTGATTGTAACCGTCAGCCACGTCCCCAGACAGTGCCAGAGCTCAGGGAAGCCGCTATTCAAGAATGAGACAGGTTACCCCGAGAAATGCTGGATAACTTGATTCTCAGCATGCCCAGGAAGATCTCCGCGTGTGTTCGAGCCAGGGGAGGAGTTATACTTAAATCACTTACTGATGGTGATGAAATTCGGTATACTAAAAGGTAGAACTCCAAAGAAGGACAAAGAATACTTTTTATCCCGAAAAATAATTGATCGGGGACGCGTTAGTATCTGCAGCAGTCCGTATTCTACGCGGGCGGAGCCGCAAGCAAAGCTAGTAAAATACAATATAAGGATTTCTGTGTTCTATGTCCCAAATCGCATATTAAGTAGTAATTCGCATAACGGAAAGTCATGAATATTCAACAATGGAAGCAAGTTACCACTATCTGTGTATAGGCTAGCGTCGTTAAAAGCCCGTCGTGGTATACCCCACCAACTTTTGGGGGAGCAACGGTTCCAAATTTTAGGTACTAGGGAAGCTTCGAAGACAAAATATTGTTTTCTGGTGCTGATGTTTTGTTAAAAAACATAAGTCATAATAATAAAATGTACTAAAATTACCTACACGATCACAAACGTGTTACAAATATGCGATGTGTTTATACCAAGGTTTCTGTAAATGTGCGTAGAACCATCATAAAGTTATGTAGGCATATCCATCACGTAAAAGTGAAGGCCTGCAAAGAACTAACCATTACTCCATAATACCTACAGATGAATTACCCTGATACATATAGGGTACATTTTATCAGTATTACGTATTATATGTGAGAAAAACTATACTTATAAAAGTTAGAAGTTTAGTTAGGTAGTTACTATTAAGAGAAGATAAGTAAATTCTCCGGTCTAGCACACCAATTCCCTAGTTACAAATTAAGCATGTACTGCTATGTATACTGGGTAGAGATAAATATCTACTGAAATGCAGACGGCTTCTAACTCACGGCCTTTGGTTTCGTGGAGAAGGTTTCTGACCACTCGACCAACAAGCCTGTCAAGATGTTGCAACCATGTGAATTTAATAACTCTTATTTTGGTATTAACACGATTAAACTTTAATAACCCTTTCACATAAAGAGAGTCCATTTCATTGCCCTTTAAAACTAGTTCCTGGAAGTTAACGGCCTTATTTTAGACCTAATTTCAAATATCCAATTAGGTTAAATACGCCTTGTTGAAAACTGTTTATCATAACTAAGCCATGAGCCAGTACAATTTATTGAATAACCCAAATATAGTTCATTAATACAAATTAGCATCAACTTCTAGACTTCTTTGAGTTGGTTGTTAAAGGAGTATTAATTAGGTATATTCGGATATAAATAATAGCTACGGTAAAACAAATTTAACTCAGAATTAACAGGACATTATTTCTTGCATTCAGTCTCTAATTGTTTTAATTCTTTGTAAGTACTCTTAGGCTTATTAAAAAGAAGCAGTGTTAAGATTAGTCAAGCTAATTGGCAACATTGTCAATCAAGCCTAAATAAAAAATGGTGACATATTTATATTCACATTCTTTTACACGTAGGTACAGTAATTTTGTATTTGGGGCCTAGAAATAACAATCTAATTTCACATCTAAATCCCCCGTATTTGCCCTTTAAAATTGATGCCTAGAAATATATATATTTTTTTACCACATTTGAGGAATAAAGTCGAAAAAATTTCGCTTTCGGATAAGAAGGCTTAGAAGAATAGCTGTCCATATTCGTTTGGGGATAAAAAAAAATCATATTTAAGTGTCACTATTGCAGATTTACGATTTCGTAAAAGTAAGAGCGATATATTAATGGGATGGTTACCTACCTAACCATCCCATTAATATATTCTGCGACATAATTTAATCCGCTTGCGGGCAACGTTTATTTCGTATTTTTTTTAATCGCATTAGGTCCCTGTTATCCCTTTTGCCACGCTTCTAATAATCGTAGCCATTCGCTATCGTCAGTACTTTACATACAATTAAGAACGAAACACGCGCTCTTCACCAATCCTAACCTTGACCCAAGATTATAAAGAATTCTGCTATAGCTACAAAATATAATAAACCAGTGACAAACATATTCTAAACATTTTGTATTTAGCGAATATGATCAGCCGCCCAAATATTCAATGGAAATAGCTGAAATGTTATGGCCCGTTTACGGGTAGGTAGATAATAAAATTTATGTAGGTATGACAATATTATGTTTGAATTTTAATATCTAACCTTCAGTTGCTCCCTGTCTGTACAAACCGCTTTAGGCAACCATCCTTACCTTTAAATCCTTATAAAAATACATTTCAATTATGTTTCTCCTCGAATTACGAATTTACCAAATTTATATAAAAAAATCTAAATATCCAAAATCCAGATTTAAAACATCGTAAACAAATCCGTTTCATTTTTAAAAGTAAGTAAGTACATTAAATATATACAGACAAAATAATGTAATTATTGAAACGGATTAAACTGCATATTAATTCGGATTCCCAGTATACTTTGTGTCGGACCATCCAATCTGGGCTGATTGGCAAACAAACTGTGTGCAAACAACAATATTTTGTTAATTCAACTATCAAAACCGTCAACGCGCAACGCTTTGCTCTGGCAACTAAGATATTACCCATATATTGTCAATCTCCCTTTCCCATGGCCCATTGCCATTTCAAGATATTACCCATTTCTCATGGCCAGCAAAAGTTTTATATAAAATACTTTATATAGTATTTTACCCCATAAAATAAAAATATTATTACGTAATAGTATTTTTATTCCGAAGTGTAAAAGTTTAAGGTAGTAAACTCTACTTCTACTAACAACATAAATGCAGAGGTTTTGTAAGATATTGATATATATTTGTACGACAATCATCCATCCATACACAATCAAATAATATCGTGTTTAAACCAGATTGTCACATAGATCTATAATTGTATAGTTTCCAGACATGTGAATTATTAAGTAGGTAATTAAAGCGAAACCTGTTATTAGACTTATCTACTATTACCTATATCCAACAAATATAATGTAAGATACAGTGTCTGTACCTATTCGTTCGTGGTTTCCATTAAAAAATATATATTTACATAAAATTTTGTAAGTTATCGAACTTCGACCGCAAGTTAAACTTCATACTCGTTCTAAACCATGCGTATATAAGTTAACCAGTTAATACCAAGCCGACTGTCCGATTCCAAGCAAAGGAATCCAGAACTAACCAAGTCATCTGAACAGGTGGATGGTTCACCCCATGGCCAGCAGTATACGTAACATGGGGTCAGTGAATTTTCGATTAGCCCCGCGGAGTCTGCGTCAGCGATCAACATGCCACCCGTGCCGTGATGGATGACTGCCGATAAGCTCAAATCGAGTTATGGGACGTATCGATTACTTAATACTTAATATTGAGTTGAGTTGCCATCGAGACTCATTTGCTTGTACGAGTAATATGTTATTTTTGTTTCTATCAGGACTGACACGTGTGTGATTAGATTGAGGATTTTTGTCTTACATCTGTTTGCTAAACCACAATTACTTTTTAATTAAATATTATAAAAATTAATTTCTTTTCGTAACTGCAGTATCTAGATTTCCTGTTTAGACATATCCGTTACTATAATTACCTAAAGCTTTATTTTGTATTTAACCACTGCTATTCTTGTATATACCAAAATATTTCTAGGTTCATAAGGTTTCGTTTTAACATTTGTGCGTCATTGTGCCTAGACAGAAACAAAATCAGAATAAGATGAGTGTAGTAAATATTACATAGAAACGGCCATAGACCACTCTGAATTACTTAATACATACTTTCCACCGGTCACTCAATTACGCAATGAATTCAAACCTTTCGAACAGCTTCATAGGTACCCTGTTTTGTTAGTTAACGAGACCATTTAGTTTATTATTGTTATTTTTGTTAATTAACTGAAGTTAGCCGTCTCAAGGGGAATCAATGTCAGGTTGACTCGCTTATCAAGTTCCGAGAAACATTGAAAAGAGACACGAAAAGGATTTGTTGAGACTCAATAATTAGCTTATGAAAGTCACGATCTAATCAATTAGATATTTCATAGTAGGTTGAAAAAAAAAAAAATTCCCGCGAAGGTGGCAAGTGAACTTAAGTCCTCGCAGTATGCGTTACCTGCAACGCTGCGATATAAGAGGTTAGCTTTTCCCGCACCTTGAATTAGTAGTTTTCCTACTTTTCACTCCTTTAAAGTATGATTCCTGGGATAAAAGCTATTCTATGTTCCCTGGACTCAATCTAGCTCTACTTATAACAAAATTCATCACAATCGGTTTAGTGGTTTAAGCGTAAAGAGGTAACAGACAGACGCACTTTCTTATTTATAATATTAGTATGGATTAGAGTGCGATAAGTACTTTAGGTTCCTCGTCCGCTACGGAGCAAATCCTCAGAGTTTAGTCTATCAGCTTGAGTCACTGAACGAAACGCAACAACTTGAGAGCTACTTTCCGCCGCCTTCCCCGATTTTCCTGTCATAGTGGTCTTATTTGATTGTGTGATCTTATCGAAAATGAGGAACGCGAATAGTAAACATTGAAAATGATGTGTTTTTACTAATTTTCAGTTATGGTTATATAGTTTTTAATTTATTATTATTATTATATTTGAAAATAAATAATTTATTCGATTTCGGCATTGAATGGAGATATTTCAGGATAACATTAGGAATGTGATAAAGTAAGTTACATACATACATACATAACATCACGCCCATAATCCCCGAAGGGGTAGGCAGAGTCAAAGAGGCAGCATGCCCTTCAACCACATTCTGCCAAAAATAAAGCCGGGCTGGGTTAGATGGAAAATAGTGAAAAAGCAGTGACAAGCGGCTAACCTGTCACCTACACAATCACACACCCAAAACCCGATATACCATTAGTCGCCTTTTACGACATGCTAGGCAAGAATCACAGTTGGCACATTCTTTTTTTTTTGTCCCAGATCAACATGGGCCAAGTCCCAGACCAACATGGGACAAAAGTATAAAGTAAGTTGGTTACAAAATTACACATACGTCACTGATTTTTGAAACCGCTTTATATTTTTTTAAGTTGAAATACCCTTGAGTGCGTTCAGTTTCCCTTTTGGCTGTCATCGACAAGACCACAGAGTTACCTAATAACGTTTCTAGGCTACGTATGTGATATAGTGGTTAACCTCCATCATGAAACTTTAATTAAAAAAGCTTTTCTGCACTGTGATGTATGCAGCCACACAACGCCGAATATCTTTAAAATGTTCTAAATTATTACTTTTTCGATTCGATATTATTAATCGTACGTTAAGTCGAATGTTCGACTGTTGAAATAAAAGTAAATTGACAAACAACAGTTTTTACAAAAACTTAAAGGGCTAATGTAATGTTAAGTAACTACGAGATATCTATTAAAGGGTTAAATTGATTGTAACATTTGCTTTTCGTTCAGTGAAATGTATTAAACAGAATATTATGAAATAAGTGTACCTGAGTCTAACTCTTACACTCAATTCATTCACAGCTACCGAACATTGAAATGGTTTATATGTGTTTCATGAGGTGTAAAGTTCAGTCAGGTAGATAGATGGAAAAGGTTATTCCGTCGTCTCTAGGCGACATTTAGCCGTCGTAGCGTGTGCTTTTAGCTTTTACTTATTGGCCGTAAATCAGTCAAGCAGAAACTCATCATTTGGTGACAATATAAATAATGCTACGGGAATACAAGCTGAAAGCTGTTTAGCCTCAAAAAAAGACAAATCGTTCCTTTGCCTTATTTTGTTTAATGTTTTATGTATACCTTTAAAGGAAGGTCGACACTTACTCACATATTTGTACATGCAAGCATATATTATGCATTTGTTCTCTACTACTTTCTTGGTCCTATATATGAAAACTTGCATGTAAAAAAATATATTATTACATGAAAGTTTTAACATTTAGCTCTTACCAGTCTTGCCAAATTCACTTATCAGAAGCGGCCACCCATAGGCTGTAAACTGGACGCCCGAGGGCGCGGTGGCTCGCGTGGTACTCGAGGCTCACGCGACTTGATATAAATGCTTAAGCTTGTACTGGCCCGTTGGTCGAGTGGTCAGAGACCCTGGCCACGAAACCAAGGGTCGCGGGTTCGAATCCCGCTAGGGGCAAATATTTCGTGTGATGAACATGGATATTTGTACTCGAGTCATGGATGTTTATAAACGTATTTAAGTATGTGTATCCGTTCGCCTAGTATCCATAGTACAAGCATAAGCTTAGTTTGGAACTAGGGAATTGGTGTGTCTGTCTGGAGAATTTATTTATTATTTACTAGCCGTCCTCCCCTTTATATGTCTCTTCCTAAATCTTTTGTACACAATGATTTTAAAAGATTCTGAGTGAACACCTTTTTATAAAAAAATAAATAATCAATATCGAAATCAGATTAACGTTTTCAAATGTTTATTTGCACAGGATTGATAATATCAGTTTGTTTGCGCGGGGTAGACAGATAAAGGTATTCCCGAGGTCAGACCCGCTTGTAAACATGTGGTTACAACCACAGTTAAATAGTGTCAGTCAATTATACACGACACGACGCGAGAGGTGGGAGGCTCTGACGTCAACGCTTTAAACAGCGACCTTCCGATTCTATATGAACAATATTAAGAAATGTGAGCTTGCCGAGAATCCAGAGCTTTCATATGGCTTTGGATAAACACGTCGCATTCCGTGTAACTTCGTACAATATGATTGGTATTGTAAGCATGGGCGTACGCATATTCTGGTCCAGGGGGGGGGCAGTACAAAATATTATTAATAGGTTCCTATAGTAATTAGACCAGCAGGTATCTTGGCACACGAGACCACGACATCTTCCGTACCCCATGATGGTTAGTTAATTAAAACATATAAAACTGCAAAAATACCTCTTTTAATCTAAAAGCTCTTTTGAAAAGTTATACCTATAAAAGAAAACTTTGTTTTTGGGTAAAAGTGGTTTAAAAGCCTATTAGTGTTTTGATGCTTCCTAGTTCTACGCAGATTGCAATTATGATGTGTACGTATATACACATACATTGATCTAACTCCGAGATAAGTAGCACCTGTGTTACGGATATCAGAATCAATAGTGGTATTACAAATATATACTTAAATAAATATTGAATACTAACACCCAGACACAGAACAAACACAAGTATTCATCACACGAATGTTTGTCCTGGATGGGGATCGAACCCACAACTCTTAGCACATGGGGCAGGGTCACTACTGAATGCGCCTTTGAGCCAGTCAATATAATGACTGATCCACCTAACCACTTAGGTATCTACAAAAGCTCCGATAACAGATTTTCACTATCCTATTGTTTCTGTAATGAACGCACAGCAGAGCGAGCTTGGGCCTAGATTAAAATACTGTCAGCCGTCCTACGTGATGCAAGGTGATCGAAATATATTTTAAAATCAGAAATTTTGTATGTCCATGCACACCTGACAACACATCGTACATATAAAGGTGTTAGATAGTTACCAGAGATTAGCAATTTATGTAATATACTAGCTGACCCGGCGAACTTCGTTCCGCCTAACAGTCAATGACACATAATCGGGTTTAATAAATTGAGATGTAAGCTATCCTATCTTTCAAGTTGGATCAAAGTGCATACGGTGTGCAAATTTTATTAAAATCGGTTAAGTAGTTTCAGAGTCCATCGCGGACAAACAACTTGACGTGTTATTTAAATATATTATAATTATACAATGGGAATATAGAATATGTAGCATAATTGATCCAATTACTATACAAGTGCCAGTGCAGGTAAGTGTACAAAAATGTCTGATTAATCAATGTAATAGTTTGGCTATATTATACGATTAGAGTATACATTGAGTATGAGCCGTACTTTGTTTTTCGGCACAATCTGGGCTGGATAACGTAGTTTATCGCACTATGTAAATGTTGTTCAGAGCCCAAATATTTAAATAAGTAGCTTAAATACTCTCACGCCGAGTCAACCAACTCTGTTGATTGACAAAACAAAAAAGAACCGACAGTTTCTATCGTGAATAAAAGGAAAATGTAAAGTGAACCAACAATGTCCCCTCAGGCGGGCGAGGCCGTGACGCCGACCTCAGAGGAAATGGCTGAAATTTAGTTACCTACACTCTAATTTGGGGACACGCTTTACTTGCATCCTGTCGTCATGTTTACGGGAAATAGGAAAGGTGACGATTCTATTTTATAAAACTTCAATAAATTTGTCGATAGGCTAAAAAAAGCTCGTTCACTGGATCAGATTATTGAAATCAGAATTAATTATGTTTATCTGTAAGTGGGATCACCTTGCGTCTACTCCTTCTGTAATTGAAGGCGAGATTGATGTTATCCAAAAATTTGTTTTTACTCTAGTCAACCACGACCAGATTGGTCGTGTGTTAACAGAAGGTGATGTTACGAGTCATAAAAACGGTAGAGCTTGTATGAAAAGGATGATGAATGTTGATGAGGCGAGTGAGGTGTGTACGGATCGTGCTATATGACGTTCGGTTCTGTGCCTACCCCGCTAAGGAAGTGGCGTGAAGTTAAGTTTAGTTTAACTCTCGTCAAATCCCTTTCATTATTCTCATGGCTATAACTCTATACTTCATTGAACAGGCTTTATTTACATCAGTATCACCAGGTTCTCATAACATTTAAATATAAAAAATAATTATCGCCTTACACGCTGTTTATTATACCGTAAGCTAATTTGTTTGAAAATCATGTCGTGCCGTTATTTAAGTGTTCCGGAGAACCGAACAAATCAATTAGTTTGTATTGAATTCCGCGCTCCTTAGCCAATTTTCTTCGAACCGAACCCGTTTGAGATTGAGGCATACTGGAGATGAAATGACTGACACCATTCCGTTTCCAATACGGTGCTTGGACGAATTTCAGCTGAAATTCGAATTAAAACGAGTCCGGTGGGACTATCCTTACTTATCGTTGCGAAAGTGTGTTTGTCCTTCTTTCACGATGCATCGAAGTAACATGATATTTAGATAATAATCTAAAAATTATATCAAACTTAAATTAAACATGTTTATCGCATACCATGTAAGTACATAATACAATCGCATGTTAAATCATGGAGAACATCATATTTAGGCATAGAAACAATTTACATTAGATACATACGAAAGTTGTAACGTAGGTAACTGTTTGCGGAAAATGTTTCTTTCCCACAAGAAATCGGGAAATAATATTGGACGCACGGCCGTAGCCCAAGGTAGTCCTTAAAAACAATCTATAATATAATTATTATGATTTATTAAAACCAAACACTTACACCAGGTAATTATCAAACACTAAATACAAGTGTATGATCCGAGTGAATCTATTATCATAATGCTAGGAAGATGATAACAAATACATCACGCCTACAATCGCCGATGGAGTAGACAGAGTCCAAAGAGCATAAGTAATAAAAATGACGAGAAATCTAATCTCTTTAAAGAATATACATAAGTATCTAATCAATTGAATTGTAAATAGAAAACTTTATGGGTTTAAAGCTCAGGTCGTTAAACTAAATGCGGACGAATACAAAACAACAAACAAATCTTCAATAATGGCTATTAACCTTACTTCCATTGTCTAATGTCGTTCAATACAAACTTAGCAATTTACAAACGTGTTTAAACAATGGCAATAAGGATATTACAATATAAACACAAGCCAAGAAATAATCAATATAACAAAGCACTAATATCTACCATATAAATAATTTCTTGATTACGCAAGAAATAATTTAAAATATCTTGCGTAGGTTTAAGTTTACATACATTTATTCTATAAAGGACATTCTTAATAAGACATAATCAAGTATCAAGATAGTAATACTATACTCACATGAGAGTGTTACAACAGCAACAAATCCCAGCGACTTACTGCGATCAAAATGTTGGCAGATACCTGAAACAAACCGAAAAAAAGTTAACTTAAAGATCTGAAAATCTATGACTAAGTCTAAAGCAGTTTTCCCTTTTGAAATTTTCGTTCTAAAGGTCTTTTGTCAAAGGCATTTCAAGAAGATTCCTTTGAAGCCTGAGTTTCGCAAAGAGCCTACTACGTGAAGAAGGCAGGCACTCCACATTTGCTAATCCATGGCTAAGCTCAGCCCCTAACTGTAGGTACTTTCATTCTATAATCGCTTCACTTATTGCTTCCGACATAAAACGATAATTCCTCTCATTTTCATTATTACTCAAAAGTGAATAAGGCACAGGAACGTAAGGGCCATCCATTGTACAAGAGTGCCCAGCCAGACCTTCACTCGTAATTAAAGATCCTTAAAGTAATTAAACTCAAGACTCAAAGCGGAGTAAGGAAAACGCGTTTCAAATCGGAAAAATAAGTACCTACAAGTTTAGAAGTAATCCGAATCAAATTCTTGACCCAACCCGAATTTGTTTACAGAGGAGAGAGGGTGCACGCGGCCGTCGCCATATTTCCAATAAAGTAGGTGAGCGAGGAGACGCGGGCAATGGCATGCATAAAATTTATTTTGATTTAATCTAAGCACTAAATATTCGAAGACTCTAGTTCACAAAAGTAATACTAGCTATAATAGTAGATTTTTCCCCAAACTCGTTTTATACTCATAAGAATGTATGCTTATTTATTAAATAAAACTTTGCCTATTTTCTCTTCTAAACAAAACTAGCAAAAATTCGAGAATCTAACTTGAAAACGATATGATTCTTTATACACAATCATTTGGAGTTAATTTATATCCTAACAAACAAAAATATTACCGCTAATAAATACTATAGGTAAATACTATCTTTCACTGAGAAAATTAAAAGTAGGTACTATTTTTCTTTAGGGAAAATAAAGTTGGCGCTCCGGTTCCTGACACACTGAACCTGAGAGCGAATGCCGGCGCCTACGCGTTGTCCGGGGCAATATTCACGAGACTGGAAGTTATAGCTAGAAATAGAACTAACCTTGAACCTACGTACGAAACCCAAGTTCAGGACACAACATAAACGAATTAATCAAATGATTTTATTCTAGTTCAACGCATACATCTATACTTATAATAAATCTGTAGAGAGGTCAATTCTGTACATGAAGTATATTTTCAAAATAACTATCAGGGGGTGATTAGTGATCGATACTGATGCCAAAAATGCAATCAGTAAAATTTTTGTCTGTCTGTCTGTCTGTATGTTCCTTATTGAAACAAAACTACTCGACGGATTTTAACGAAACTTGGTACAATTATTCTTCATACTCCTGGGCAAGTTATAGTATACTTTTCATCACGCTACAATCAATAGGAGCAGAGTAGTGAAGGGAAATGTTGGGAAAACGGGAGCAGTTACTCCATTTTTTAAGCATCCGTCGCGTGTGCAGCCTTAATGGTTAAAGTTACATAGAAATCATGTATGACGGAAATAGTCTTTATAATATTAACCATAAACGCGGGTGACACTGCTGGCACAGCTAGTACGGAATAAAATGAATACCGTTGAAGGAAAGTCCATAATAAAAATAATAAGATCAAATTGTAATTAAAAGAACACGCAGGATACTTAATCTTGACATTTTTAAACACCAATATTCATAATGTGATAATTAATATTTACGTCACATATCATATTCAGTAACAACATATCGTTTTATTTTGGGTAGGTTCTAGGAAAGTATCTAAGTAAATTTTGTATTGTGCCAAATAAACATTTATTTTTAACCATCAAAAAAAAAAGGAACAGGTTGTCAAGTCCATGCGTGTCTGTCTTTTATTATCATACATTAATAACTAAATAATTTGAGGTTACATACGTACTTATATGTATTTAGTGATATTTAATTCAAAAACCCTCCTATTCAAAATCAATAAAATTTACCAATACCATTTAGTCCTAAAATGCGTAAATTTAGAAAACAAATAAAAGCTTGTAATAATGGTTTGTTCATTCCGAAGGCACGCAGTCTACATGTTCGCTCGTCCCAAATACTTCACATACAAGGAATCCTGGAAAGGGATTATATTTACGTTGTTAGGCGCCAGCCCGCGACACGTGAGTACTGTTTGAATTCCAGGAACAATCATCGTCATGAAGCTGTATGTTCACTCACTCTCTGAAGTGTGTGCTTAGCCGATAAACGGGGCTACTCATTCCTGTAGGCGTGATTTTGTTTTTTATTAAGTAATACTTCTTTATAGACTACGACTACTACGATCCAACTTGTGAGACTTGTGACTAAAATAGTCTACACGAGAGATTAGAGAAGTTCACAATTTATCGGCGATGCCAATTTTATTAATTGGTTAAAAATAGGTAAATGAACTTGATGCTCCTCCTCGTATTCTGATTAGCTCATGGGGGATTACTGGCTTAATAGTATGTATTACGTTACATTGTGTATAATTCTGTCGAACTTATAGACATATGAATTACGCACTATAACGGATCAGTGTCCTACTTCCATTACATTTCTCAACTTGCCACCTCTAACTTAAATATTCATGAATAATATTTAAAATATTTGAACACCGAGTTAATTATGATGATAGTGGGTCATAATTAAAAAAAAAATAAAAGTTCGTGTCCTATTTTGTTCGTTGATCTTAAAAATGTAAGTTTTCGTCTACTCATATTTTCACGTCCGGTAAGACTTCTTTGGAGTCGAGAAATCCTATCGGATGTGCGCCAGAATCTAAACAATCCAGGGTTTGTTACACATGGTATTTGCGTACGAGACGAAGGCAATAAATAACCCTAGATCCTCATGGACGAAATTGAACGCATAAATTTACTCAGGCGCGTAAGATATTCGCTAGAGTAAATTGTTTTATACCCGTTTTATTTATTGTTTACGCACCCGATTCACTTGGATTACTATACATTTCTGAGCACAATCTATGTGAAAATATATGTTAGATCTACATATAGAAGGAGATATCACGTGTATTTATTTTCGAAACCGAAATACATTTATTTTTACAATCTTGCAAAATTGCGTAAACCGATAACCTTATTTTTTATGAAGTACTAAGAAAAATGTCAACAATCATGTTAATTCCTGTCCTGCCAATAATCCAAGAAATATAACTTAGGCATCCTTACGCGGATGTCGAGAGAAATTGTCTGCGTGATGCGCGAAAAAAACCTACTTTCATTTCAAGCGCTCAAAATCTATAAGTTGGCTTGCTACTTTATGCAAAAAGTATGTAAAATAAGAAATTATGACGAATTTACAGTAAGCCTTACCTACCTATGACAAATTAACACATATTTTTTAATGTATGTGAAGAATTTACTTTGAATGTATGGAGAGTACAAAAATGTGACGAATTTACTTTGTGACGAATTTACAATAACCCAATAAAAACATGTCTACTTATGTACAAAAAAATACATGTGATCTAGCGAGGGTAGTACGAAACCTCACCACGTTTCACCAGGGGGGAGGTGGGGTCTAAAAAGTTGCTAAAAAAAACATCACGTGAATAACGGACGGCCCTTAACAATGAATAATTTTTATAAAACAAATTGTGTTGAAGAAATAATCACCGTAGCGCAAAATTAAAATAAGCGCCTTGCTCGGTTGTTCTTTTAGCTAAAATTATACGAATAACAATTCCAGCGTATTTAAAATATTTCCATAGTACGGCTCCAGTTATCTCGGATCAAAAAAAAACAAATCCGTCCATTAGTGCACGATTAACATTTATTTTGAATGTTTACAGTATATATAGATGAGTTATATTTGGTAATAAAACTAGTTAATTGAATAACTTTAATGAAATCAGTATAATCTGGGGGCACGGCAGTGCCCCCGCCAAGTCGAGCAAAAAAGCGGCACGGCCGTACCATCCTTTTCTCGAAGCAATTCAGGCCATTTTCGACCCCCGGTAACTTCGTTGTGGATAAAACTAGAAGACTGAATTTTCAGTAACCATGTAGGCATTGTAAAGACACGGTATATTTCAAATTTCATTCAATTTGAACCAGTAGTTTAAGAATTATAATGGGTCAAAGTTTCTTAATTTTGTCACTGACTGACTGACTGACCGATCATCAAAATTCTAAGGCACTTCTAGCAGACCTAGAAGCTTCAAATTTGGAATATAAGTAGTGTTTGGTGTATGAACTAAGAATAAACTTAAATATTTGGGGGCACGGTAGTGCAACCGCTAAGTCTAGCAAAATTTTTCAATTTCGGTCCAGTTTTATAAATATTTAACTACTTACTTAAATAACTTTGTAATACCATATAAATATAAAGGTGCACGGTAGTGCCGCCGCCAAGTCGAGTAAAATTTTTCAATTTCGGTCCAGTTTTCTAGATACATAACTGCTTAAATAACTTTGTAATCCCATATAAATATAGGCGCACGGTAGTGCCCCTGCCAAATCGAGCAAAAAATGTGTATTCCCGTCATGCGAATTCATTCCGCAATTACAAGTCTTACAGTTACAAGTCTGGGCGGTTTACATCTAATTAATGTCAACTTTGGAAGTGTTAAAGCGCAGGAATCCTCAATTTGTGAATACAACAGACCAAGAAGCATAATTTATCGTCCAGATTTGTCAAAAATTGTAACATCAAATCCTCCCAGAAAAACGCATAGAGACAGGCAGTGGGCTCTTAGAAAAACTGTAGCTGAAGCTCAAGAAGTAGTACCGGAAAAGAGAAAACGGAAGGCTACCTACAAAAATAAGAAAAGTTCATATGTCAGAGAGAGGGCTTTAAGAAAATTCGTAGATATACATATATACAATAAGTAGAAGGTACCGAAAAGAAAAAAAGGAGAACTGGCTACAAAATACAAAAAGAAATGAGATCCCATCAAAAACAATACTTGTCAAAAAAAACAAGTCTCGCAACTCAGTTGTTCTACGGTAAAAAGTTGTGAGATCCATGTAATACCAAGTCAGTTATTAATATATTTAGTCTCTACTTAAGTGACTTTCTGTCTTAATACGTCCAGTCCCTAAGACCACGATCGTGGTCCATAACAATTGAAAAACTGGTCAACAAAATTACACTCTTTTTTTGCCACATAACAATTTAATACTTTTTTCTAATTATCAGTACCAGCATAATACAATTATATTATAAACATTTTTCCATCACGTCACATTTTTTTGTCATTTGCCAAGAAACATTCAAATATCTGCCATTGAAACGATTTTTGTTGCATTATTTAACAGCATAAAGATTAATAAAATGTAAACATAATACATGCGATTGATAGTCAGAATGCTGAAAATTTCAATGTACTTCGAATTAAGCTTCTACTATGATTCTATGCAAAGTTAAGTCTAGTTAAGCTTTACCATATTTTTTGCGTACATTCGAAGCTGCGCATTTTATATGGACGAATTCTTAATACCATTCTAATGCGAATATTTTGCGATACATTAGTATAGCAATATAATTTACACTGTTAATCAACAATTTGGGATTATTTCTTTACATAAAAGACAAAAGATATGAAAAATTTTGTATTAATAAATGGATTTATTAATACTGAAGTCAGACCTTAAAGCCAATTTAAGTAACTTTGTTCTCTAATATCTCAAAAATGTGACCTAATGATCAAATTTGGATGACGGAATCTGAATCAGCTGTTATTGTTTTATCAATAAGGCAATGAGTTGATTCTGTGCAAAAAAACTGTTGTCTAGTGAAATCCAAGTCAATATATTTATATAAAACATTAAAGATTTTTAATATTGATATGCATCACTATAAGATGCTGTTAATTATTACGTAACAACTTAATGCTTCGAGTACGGAGATTCCAGACACAATTGATTTTCAATTGTTATGGACCACGATCGTGGTCTTAGGGACTGGACGTATTAAGACAGAAAGTCACTTAAGTAGAGACTGAATATATTAATAACCGACTTGGTATTACATGGATCTCACAACTTTTTACCGTAGAACAACTGAGTTGCGAGACTTGGTTTTTTTGACAAGTATTGTTTTTGATGGGATTTACAATATTAATGACCAGCTAAATATATAATTAATATCCTACTTATGTATATATAAAATTAAATTTCATTTAAAATTCCAGTCCAGTCAACAGCTATAACTTTGCTAATACGAGCCGTCATAAGAGTTGTACAAGGGAGAAACACTTTTGGACAGTTCAAAATAGCGAACCAACTGGCTAAACTGTCAAAAATACCACCCCAGTTCACAGCATGACATTAATGCTAATCAAACAATACATAATTGTGTCTACAATTTGTCGCTGCACTCGCAGAATCTAATTTTCTATCCGTTTGCTAACTGACAACACGTTCACTCTATGGGAGCGTGAAGCGAATGTTAAAATAACACTTATATATCTTCTAACCTTCGCAATTTTCAATGAAAATATCTAAGTGGCGGGGGAAGTACTACACAGGAAAGTCCACTTTAGTAATAATACTAAAGTAACTTAACATTCCTGTGTAATAGTTATCTATTACAGCGCTAAACTTCCAGCTTCAAAGACATTTTAGTTTCGTATAGCTTTATTGTTTTTAGATAGGTACTAGCATAATTAAGACACTCTAATAAATGACTCGATATATAAACCCTTATTTTTGAGAATTTTCTTTCGTTAATTGCGTTTTTTTAAGTTTTTCATGGATATATTATAGGTACTAGTCGTTATATATAGAGCTTCTTTGTACCCTGATTGCATCATGTTTGTTTTTAATTGACTTAAGTACACGCAGATAATCTTAGCGCAAGATGATCTTAATGGTGTGTTAATTTAGGATAAATAAAAATAATACATACTAACATAATATAAAATCTCGCCCGCAATCCCAGAAGGGGTAGGCCGAGTCAAAGGTGGGGCCTTCAGCTAATAACAAAACTGGGCCGGGTTTGATAGAAATTGTGCAAATCAGTGACAAGTGGCTAGCTCCTCGCCTACACAATAACACACCCAAAACCCGATATACCATCAGTCGTCTTTTACGGCATGCTAGGCAAGAAACACAGTTGGCACATCCTTTTTAAGTCCCAGACCAACATGAGAATAAAAATTGTAACATCGGGATATTGTTGCTGTGAACTGTTTACCCGTAGCTAGTGCAATGTTTATCAACACAATCGCGAACAGCAGCTAATCTATCTGTGAGTGCTCTCCAGGTCAAGCTGGAGTGATTTATTTTTACTGCCTATATCCTATTGATAACAGACTTCACACGTCGTTGGTGTATATAGAAATGAATGTCTGAGTTTTCTCATGTGGTTTCGATTATAACAATCATTGTGTCACTCTAGGTAAAAAATCCTGAAGATTGTATTCACTAGGTAAATCACCTGTACAATCCACAAGTTATTCATGTTTTTTTGAGGTGAACATCTAAATCACCATTGCCCTAATTGTTTTAAGGGCGATAATGGCAAACTCCTACCGACTAAAAAGTCTTCTCCGAAGTACCTAAAAATACATCCATAACATTTTATTTTTAACCAAATTCATGTCTGGCAACACTTACTTTAGTAACTTATTGGCTATCGGAACATACATTATATCGATATAAACTGTAAAAATTCTGTCGATATTCCATGTTTAAATATAATATGATGATAAGGGCACGTGAGCACTGCCCACTTGACTTTGTCCCCGGTTATCTGACAGATATTTCGAGAATTAATTAACCATTAATTGGCTCTACGTAACCTCTGAGAACGGGAGAAGTCACGCACTACGACCAAAACAATGAGACATCTCGACGCTTACGTGTGCCTTCCAACTGCGTGTTAATTCGATCTGGCCGGATTATACAGTCACGGTTAGTTGCTGATATGACATGCGGGAAACACGGATAAATAGATTAATCATTAGCCGCATTGTGGAAACATACCTACGGATCGCTAAAGGTTTAGCACGAAAATTTGATTTTCCCATTTACTCCACTAACATACGCGAGTGATCCTGAGTTTGACGAAGTGGATTAATTGAAGCGAATAACGTGTGACATCAACTATTTATAAATCTGCATGTTTTTGCGTCGTATACAGCTAATGGTCAGCACAATAGGATTATTATTTTAAGGCTTACCATTAAGTTGTTTTTATTCAAATACTTTTAAGATCAGACACAACATGGATTTGGATGGATTGGAGAAAATTCCTAAGCAAATCGTGAAATAACACCCTGAGTCCATTACTCAGGGTGTTATTTGTCGTTATAAATAAAAGAAAACGAGTTCATAGATAGAAAGATGGAAAATTTCCAAATATGGATACCATTTTTATGAAATATTACTATACATTTTATTATACCTACAGCTCTACTCACTAAAAATTTATTTCTTAAGTGGATAATCCACTGGGTTTCTTAAAAGGTTCGAATTAAGACAAAACAAAAAAAAACAAATATCAAACCAACATAAACTGAGGCAAAATAAAGACCTTTCTATTTACGAAATCCTCGTACATAATCCGTTTAGTTACGGATCACATGAAACGCAAAAACATCCCAAAGATGGATTCCCATTATGAATTATTTTTCATTGATATTGATTTCGACTGTATAGGTTCAGGTTCCATTATTTACAATCAGGCATATGAAACTTTATCAACATTTAAATATTCATACATGTCTGAAGAAATTTTGTTCGTCTTTTGCACGGCTAATCAAACAATAATTTGATTAGACAATTTGTTTACAATCAACAGGAAAACAATTTTAAAGTCAAACTACTATTATATGGTTTAGACATGGGAAAAGAGGAGAGAAATAATAAAAATTTGATAAAAATTGTTTATCACCTGTGTACATATATTCTATAAAGTAACCCCTACATAATATTAGCGTTATTTAGATTTGCAGCATTTTGCGATAAAATAAATCAACTATCCAAAAAGTTTCAAGAAACGATTAGGAACGTCGCAAAATCATCCTATATATGTGAAATAATGAATTATTGGCAATTTCCTGGGAAGCTTCCGTGAGGGACGGATGGAAAGATATCTACTGCTATCTAATAGCGTCCTTGCCACCAATGACTGCCTACTAATTAACAACAGACGCAATAATGCTTCAAAGCCTTCCAAATTATAGTGTGCGACGAGACGTGGCCTAGTAAAAGATTGAACTCATGGCCGTATTTCTAATTCCAGTCCAATTTTCCAGAAATCAATCAGTTCAAGTTTAGCTGTTGCTGTTGGCGAGGCGTCTAAAACGCTGTTGTATACATACCTTGTCTAAACTTTCTTTGATGGCCTAATTTGTATTATTTTATACTAAGAGATGAATTTGATTACGAGGCGATACGATATTATTAAATAGAATATTCTAATTAGTTCAATCATTTTTAATTATACATTTTTATTACGATTCACAAAACATATCATAAAGAACCATGTACTATTTTACTCTGGGACTTAAAAATAATGTGCCAACTGTGTACCTTGCCTAAAATGTCGTAAAAGGCGACTAATAGTATATCAGATGTGTGATTATGTAGGCGACGAGCTGGTCTACTACTTTTTCACAATTTTCCATCTAAACAGTCCAGTTTTATTTTTTGATTAAATGTGATCAAGGGTCTAGCTGCCCCTTTGACTCTGCCTACCTTCGGGGATTAGGGGCCGGTGATAATACGTATGTGTGTATAAGAAAAAAAGCGTTCGGTAAAGATTGAATTACAACGTCTTATCTATTTTGCCACTGCTCATTTCAGAACAATAAACAACACCGTTTTGAAACGCAATACTCTAACAGTGTTGTTCAAAAGTTTAACATTCCATTCGCGGTAAATGTGATAAACAAATATACGAGAGATGAGTTGCCTTTGTACGCGTCTCAAAGAGATTCGCCACTGTTCCATGTTTTACTTAGATCTCGAGTTGACAAGCACGCCAAACGGCTGTAGGGCTGTCGCCTAAAGCCGCTGACGAGCATTAATACAATGTTTATAAACTCTAGTTAAACGTTGTACTTATTAATGTTATTAATTTAAAATGTGGTATAAAAAAAAAACCGACAGATTCCATTAAAAGAACGGCCTTTCGTTTCAATCTCTTTATGTCCATAGAAATACCTAGTAAGTTGAACGTCAGCAAGTGCTTGAATACTAGACTGCAATTAAATAAATAATTTTAAAAACAGTAACTTCCATACGAACATTAAATAAAAACTTTTGAAAAAATACTAAAAAATAATAATTGGACTAGGGAAAATGTTGTCCAGACAGGTATGAATCTAGAATATGTTCTGTTCATACTCATCTTCATAGACATATTGAGATGAAGCAGAATGGTTACGCAACATATTAAGATGCTAACGGTACCATTTCGCATTCCTTACGATTATTGTTTATCATGTATTGCTGTGGTAATATAGGCACCTATATAACAAATAAAAATATATAATAACTTACATACATACAAAAAATAGTAGTGACAAGTGGCTAGCTCGTAGCCTACACAGTCACACACCCAAAACCCGATATACCATTAGTCGCCTTTTACGAAATGCTAGGCAAGAAAAACAGTTCGCACATTATTTTAAAGTCCCAGACCAACATGGGATCGATATATAATAATTATTATTATATACGATTACCAATTTATGAATCTGATGAAACATTCTCAGTTAGTACTGTTTCAAATAAAATTGTTAGAAGGAATTCTAAGTAGCCATTAATTAAAATAAGCACGAATTTAGTATAATAAACAAATAGTATCTGGTAAATAAATAAAAGAGATCGATGTCAGAAAATGTAAGCACTGCTATTATCTAACGTGAATGAATAAACAATGCGGTATTAAATAAATAAATAAATATCAGGCTACATCACATACATTGATTTGACTCCGAGGTAAGTAGCTTAAAAGCACTTGTGTTACGGATATCAGAAACAACAGTGGTATTACAAATATATACTTAAATATTAGATATTAACACCCAGACACAGAACAAACACAAGTATTCATCACACGAATATTTGTCCTGGGTGGGGATCGAACCCACAACTCTTGGCGCATGGGGCTGGGTCACTACCGAATGCGCCATCGAGCTTGTGAAGTAAAGTATTAAGTAATTATTTTTTAATAAAAGAAAGAAGACAACCCTTCGATTCCTCTACAATCACATGTGGAAGGTCTGTGTATCATATATTTCAAATAAGTTTTACTTCATTAGCCTACTAAGATCAGGAAAATTACATTATTGACATCACGTTATTATGTAAGAATGCGTGATGTAGAAAATTATCAGCGCGTGTGTCGAATATTAAAACTTCACATCTATGATCTGGTATGGTGTAAACTCCTAGAGTTTATCTTTTACGTTTGTCCATCACCGACTACATGTCCACGAGCAACTATTCCGTTCTCATGGTAACAAAGAATAGCTTCTAGACACAAATCAGGTCTTATGCCTTCTCAAGGCACATATAGTTTGACTACCTAACTAGCACTGGCACCTATTACCGATCTCAATATTGGCGACTATAGACGGTTAAAGACAATTGCAAAATATTATTCGAGTATTACTAGACTCTAGTTTTAACTACACTGTAAACAAACAAACATAGCATCACGCCCATAATCTCCAAAGGGGTAGGCAGAGTCAAAAGGGCAGCAGGTCCCTTTAACCACATCCAGCCAAAAATAAAACTGGGCTGGTTTAGATGAAACATTGAGAAAAAGTAGTGACAAGTGGCTAGCTCGTCGCCTACACAATCACATACCCAAAACCGCATATACCTACCATTAGTCGCCCTTTACGACATGCTAGGCAAGAAACACAGTTGGCACATTCTTTTTAAGTCCCAGACTAACATGGGACAATCGGCTGGGTTAGATGGAAAATTGTAAAAAACTGTATTTCATTGGTATCGGTTTTAACAATGATTAATTGTAGTCATTGTCACATTTTATTATTAGGTTTAAATCTACGTTAGTATCGTATTCATCAAGCTTACCACCGGTACTTCAAATAGTTTTATTAAATATATATTCATAACTAGCTTCTGCAGGTTTGCTCACCTAGTACATCGATAAAAGATAGCCTATGTGTTATTTGGCTATATAAGCTACATAATTCTTAAGTTTCATTAAAATCTATTCAGTAGTTTTTGCGTGAAAGAATAACAAACATCCAAACAAATTTTCGCATTTATAATGGGTATATAATAGGTAGTAGGATATTACATATTTATAATATTACAACTGACAAAATGTTTCATTGACTTCAACGATTATTCTTGTAAAAGTAATAATTAATCCAAAACATCTAGATAATTTTGTTTACAATGGAATATTCCTTGTAACAAAGCCTCGTCGGTTTGATCGAATCAAAACGACAACACTGAAATGTGTTAATTAACAGAAACTATTTGAAACAGTACACTGTATCTACTAATTGAATTAGGTGAGATATAAAATGCTTAAGTAAAATCTAAATCAATATTTTCACAAAGATTTTTTCTAGATTTCAATATCCCTCGCTACTTCTCAATTACATATTGACATATTTAGGAAAAATAACTTATTCGGACAGCCTTCAATATTAATAACATACATTTATAACAAAATAGCTAAAATGATCCCACTAAACTGAAGTAACGTGCTTACCAACGAACCTAACTTAATCTTTATGTACATACAACATGTACGTACATACATACAGCAAAATGCATTATAAATAATATTCCACCTAATACGAATCATAGTATATAGGTACTATAAACGTGATCCACTGGCCTGCTTCAGTAATAAGTAACCCAGATTGAGACAATAAAGATCGGTCGCAATGTCATTGATACAATTTTATTACGCAATAACACAATCATTCATGACATAATAGCCAAAACAAAACCGTAGTAGGCGCCTCATAAAAACTGGTTCCTACAGTATCATTATTATTAGTATCACAATGTATGGTACTGTAGCAGTAGTAGCAGTGCCGTAGCTAGGTGACCAAGTTCGTTGGGGCAAAAAACATACTAGAGCCCCTGGGGGGTCAAATATTATTTTTCTACAAGGAGAGGGTGGGATCATCTTAATACACCAAGCAAAACCTTTCACATTCCGACTGGGACTAAAAGAAAAATGGTCATACAAAATCTAATATTTCTTAATAGTTATAAGAGGTTTGGCAATGAGGTTTTGGGGGTCCCCCAAGCTTAAGGACCCCCGGGCACTGTCCCACTTTGTCCCTGGGTAGCTACGCCCCTGTGTAGTAGATACATGTGTATGATATTGAAACTAGATTTTGACATCCTTTGAGTCTGGTTCCATCAGTAATCAGTCGCATCTGCATAGTTTGACGTAATAACTCATGTCAGGTACAGGACTTCTGCAACTTTGGATACTTGAAATTAAACTAGTAATTGATAGTTGCCATCTTGAGTACCTAATTGCTTTTGAGGTCCTCGAACGAAGAGAATGTCTGCCTCTAGTGCCTGCCTAGGCTAACTTGTAACACGTGGCTCGATAGTTGTGGATTGTCGAGCGAAGAACTTTTAAACTACCAATTTTCTGAGGGATAACAGATCTTGAAATTCAAGGTTAAATACAGAAGTGATACATCTACACAGTAGTAAAGACACCAAATATTATGATGGATATATTTATAAAGAATCACACTAACTACGAAGTATTTTTTCGTCTGAACATCGTAGAAAAAGTACAGATGGCAGCAAAGTAACAGAACACTAGTTTAGGCTTAACTAATTACTAAAGATATGTTCTTAATAGACTTATCGTAAAAGTACGTATAGGTACATGATGTTGAAATGAAAAACCATTACGCGTATTGCTTTACTTTACTAGATAGTCAGTATAAAATTCCAGTCTTACATCTGTATAATAATGTATGTAGGTACTGAGAGTGGACGGAGTCTGTATGCAGCTGCTTTAAAATAGAACGCAATGAGTTATCATTGCGTGATACTACTTAAATCATTTTTAATGTAAAGGCGTGTACACATACGTTAAAGGCAAATATTAAATTGACTATTTAAATTGACCGTTATAAGTATTTTGATTTTTTTTTTATAAAGGGAAAGAGTAATGTATTTTTGTCATCAGACATGTTGCGTGACGCTCTTGTCCCGGTGGAATAGATTTTCATATTGTCACATTTCCTTGTAAATCCAATGGTAAGTTACAATCACAAGGAGCGGTAGTGTGAGCCGACGTTACAGCTAAGGGCCAAGACGAGGAAATTTGATTGTCGCTTGGTCCAGGGAAGTCATTGTTGAGATATTGAGTTACGTCCCGCGGGAGACGGTACGACGTAATCTGTGTTAAGCCGAGAGTACAAGCCTCGTTTTAATGGAAAAAAATCAAAGAAAACGTTACAGAGGATTAACCGGAGAAGAGGGTTGATGTCGTAGGGACAGGTCAAGACATAGTAGTGAGGTTTTGTTTTGTTCGTTATGTCGCATATCCCGATTTTGTTAATCATAAAAATAAATTAGACGATGATGTCGGTTGTGTCGAATTTTTACTTCACGATAAAAGACTTTTTTTTTTCGTCTACACTTATTTTAACACTAGCTTTGCCAGCGATGTCACCCGCGTTTATGGTTAATATTATAAAGACTATTTCCGTCATACATGATTTCTATGTAACTTTAACCATTAAGGCTGCACACGCGACGGAAGCTTAAAAAATGGAGTAACTTCTCCTGTTTTCCCAACATTTCCCTTCACTACTCTGCTCCTATTGATTGTAGCATAATGAAAAGTATACTATAACCTGCCCAGGAGTATGAAGAATAATTGTACCAAGTTTCGTTAAAATCCGTCGAGTAGTTTTTGTTTCTATAAGGAACATACAGACAGACAGACAGACAGACAGACAGACAGACAAAAATTTTACTGATTGCATTTTTGGCATCAGTATCGATCACTAATTACTCCCTGATAGTTATTCTGAAAATATATTTCATGTACAGAATTGACTTCTCTACAGATTTATTATAAGTATAGATGACATTTATTAGGCAGCTGTTCACATAGTAGATTGATAAATTTTGGAAGACCCGGAAATTCACAATTTGTTTCCAATTTGGGATTAAATCAGAGGCTGGGTATAATTAACGGTCTAATTTAAACGAATTCTGCGGGAGCATTATACTTAAGATACGAGAATCATTTTACGATAAATAGATCTAGGCTTCATTAAAAGATTTGTATTCATTACTTGGTGATTCGCCCGAGGCTTCGTCTTCCTAAAATTCAACTTGTCAAAGAAAGTCTTTTAGGTGAACCGCGCGGTCAACAAGATTGTTAAACGTTACCGAAATCAAAGTCAAAGTCAAAATATTTATATAGGTTTGAAACAAACACTTATAAATCGTCAATTCAACAGGAAAATCAACTAATAATATGAATCTACCACTGGTTCAGAATGTTGCTTCTACCGAGAAGAAACCGGCAAGAAACTCGGTAGTTACTCTTTTCAACAACATATTTTACAGGGGTGTATAGATCATATTTGCATTTGAACCATGTCGTGAAGTCGGCTTGTTAGATACCAAAATATAAAATAACGATGTTTACAACATTTAATGATGAGAGATGAGATTTAGGTAGATATAGGTACTCGGTTCTTTATAATTAAATTAATATATAACTAGTTTCTACCTGCAATGAGAAATGCGCACTCACACACACATACACATTCACATACACATACATGCACCTACGTGGACACGGCAGGGAGCTTTGCTCTTGTTCACGGTGGTTACGTTGGTAACGTTTGGTAACGTTTGGTAACGTTTCGCGATCCCGTGGCCACCTTACATAAAGGCGTAGTCGGTATACCCCGCCCACTACCATCTTGGGCGGATCAGGGTCCTCCTATCATCTCGAGGGCCCCGGGGCCCCCGGAAGTCCGACACACCCCGCTGATTCCCCCCGGTTTTAGCGGGACGGTGTGTAACGCATTCCCCTGGATCAGAAAAAAAAGGGAGCTATGCTCTTAGTCAGCATGAAACTGTGCCTTTACTTTTTATCTCATATATTTTCTATTCTTATCTTTCCAATTTTTTTTTTAAATATGATAACAGTTCAGCTATGTCCTATTCTGTTTGTTTCGTCAGTACGTATATTATTTAAATGTCAAAACTCAAATATCAGCTAACAACATACAAACTTTAAAAAAAACTTTACAAACACTAGCTTTGGAGATTACTACTGATTCATTCGGTCATTAAAAGTCTTCGCCTACCAACAGTCTTGACGGAATAAATAACGTTTAAACTTTTTATAATTAATAAGCAGGGAAGGTAAACAAGGTAAGGATACAAGAAAAACAAAGTAAAGTTTGACAGCTAATTTTTCAAAGATACACATTCGTGCCGCCAAATTCGTGTAATGGAAAAATACAAAGTTTGGGAACGATTCTTAGGCGACTTTTAAAGAACATAATCCTTGTTATCCGTATTAAGTTCTAATTAAGTTTCGTTTAACTAACTAAATAATGCATTTTTTGTATTGCAAACTACATACATTCATCGGGCTTAGTGCCTAATGATGTTTACTTAATAGCTCAATGCAGTTTTCTCTCAGTTACTTTTCAATTTAATTAACTACCATATATCTATTTAAGTAATCAATTATATTACCTAATTGATTAAGGCCTTTTTTTAGTCTTTAGTTATTATGATAAAGTGTCTCCAGGGCAACATGTTAAACAAATATAATGGTCAAGCTGTACGTAGGTGCTTAAAAATGCCTAGACATTAATTTAAATTCCACTGAAGTGGTGCAATTCCAGATATTAATACTTGTGGTATTAACCTTGCTTTATCAGTGAAATGTCTAAACTTCGAATTGAAATGGATTTCTATATTTAGGTAGAGCCATTTCTGAATAACTTATTTACAAGGTATAGCTAACATTAATTTTGTTAAGTAGGTATATAATGTGTTTAATTAATTTAATAATATAATATTGTTCAGGCGTACACAACAAACATACTGAAGAAAGCCTATTAGCTCTTCAATTCAATTAAGTTCTCAACCCTTTATTAACTCACTTTGATCTATTGATCCAGTACGAATACTTAGACATAACCTTTAACATATCTTCAGCTTCTAATACAGTGGAATATCAGAAAATATCTGTTTGACGTCCAAGATAGCTATTTTAGATTGTGGTTTTTGGTTTTAATTGTTAGTCTATTTAAGACATGTGTTAAGTTGGCAACAATGAATATGCAATATAGAGATATTCTTCAACAAATAAAATCAGATTAACAACACCAAAAGTTAACCAGGCTGTGCGATAAAAATTTTGTTATGTCTAATTACTTTATAAGTTTTTTTTTTAATTAATACACTTAAGTAATTAGAAGAAGCGAGCTGACATATATGTATGTAGATAAGTATAAAAAAACAAATAGAAACAATGGATCCACAAAGGTTATTTAATGAGGCCGACTAATATTTGTTTTGATGATGAAGAACACACGTTACTCTTAAACAACTATTCATTACAATATGTATATATATATATACGAAATGTATATATATATACACGAAATAAAGGTGTTTCAAGAGATATTTAAATTGTATCTTATTTTCACTAGAGAGATTTGTATATTTAAACCCCGCTTCATTCTCCGCTCACAGCATGGGCTTAGCCTTAGGATTTAGCTCCCACTACTAACAGTGTTGATCTTAGCTGCGGCTAACATCTACACACGACAACATCTGACACGCTATTACTCGTTGAAATAACACATAACACAATAATCTTTTTATCTAGTAAGCGGGAGGCTGAATATTCCGACAATTTAAAAGTCAATGTTTCCTTACAAACATTTCGTAGTAATAGAATGGCCGAAATCTTGTTACTCATATTATTAAACCAAGCGATGCGAGGACAACCGGACGGTATTGACCAGCGGAGGGTTAAAATAGCTCCTCCTGATTTTAAGATCCATTTATTTTATTGCAATGAACAGAACGCTCAAATATAACTCTTTGGGCACTTGATAATAAAAGCTTTTATGGATCCAGACTCCACTTCAAATTAATTGCCGATCTGAGCAGTGTAGTTTGTGTCAAACATTGAGCACTTAAAAGGCTTTCGTTTTTACCTGTGACTTTTTTATAGCAAACAAGCACTACCAATTTATTTACTTAATAACTTTTCCAAATTGAGCAATTTTACTCAGGAGTTACCTATATGTGTGAAAATTTATTATGTAAGCCTATTGGAAAAGTAATATATGCATAGGTAGGACTGCTCTCAATACAACTATATGCTATTATTATGGAAACTCTCATCAAGAACAAATTATAAATTCAATAAATTTAATTGATCTTCTTCTTAGTATAAAGCTGCCCGTCCACCGGAGCGGAGCGAGGTAGCGGAGAGGTGAGCAAGTTGAAAATCTATCAATAGAAAACGTCTAATGAAGAAGGGTAGAGATTTTATGCAATTCTATTGGTGTATTTTTAGGTCTTTTACCGCTCCGATGGACAGGCAGCCTTAGGGATGTAAATCAATCATGCATAATCCGTATTTCACCACACAAGACACTCGTCCGAGTCAGCGCTATTCACAAGATTTAACCTTACGCATTAGCGAGAAAAAGCTTTGGGAAATGCTTATCCCTCACGTTGTTCGAGATTCTTTCCCTCTGTCCCTGTCCCCGCCTTACTTAACCATATCCCTTGACTGGGATTGAAGCACCTATGTATCGTCCTTGTGTTGCGAAGGACTCTTATGATACAAGTTTGTTTGGAAAACCATAATATTATTTTAGGACAGGCTTCAAACTCTGATGTTGATTTTGCAACATATTGTCGATGAAATAATTTTTGGGGTACTGTCGATATGCAAATTCATATATACCTAACAGACAAAAAAAATAAAAAAAAATATCTACAAAATAACTTTTATCTACACTTTTGATATTTGTAGATGAATAATAGAGGAAGAGAAATAGATATAGAATGGAAATGGAATTTCCTATAAAAAATCAAAATTTTAAACGTTCCTACAATGTATATACATACATATATATGTACATACATAGATCCATACATCCATATAATATTATAGTAAGTGATACTGATGTCAATTTCTTCTCTCTTTTTCTTCTCCGAAGAAATTATATTCCGTACCGATAATAGATTCCCCTTTTTTTAAGTGCCTTATTTTAAGGCCTACATAAATAAATGAATTTGAATATAATTCCGCAACTGGGAAATTCTAACTTTACCCAACCAGAAATATTAGGTGAAATAGATATTTCACTCGCAGTTCGCAACTACAGAGAATCCGATATTTGATGAAGATTTGATATTCGTAGGACATTTGTTGACTACACACTCTAGTTTAGAGGACGTCGGGTATAGATACGTGCGTAGTTTGGCAACACAAGCCCCGGGCCTTTCGGCAAAACGATGAAAGGCACAAACGGATACCCACTATGTCGTGTGCAAATATCTATTTCATTGGGACCTACAACTGCACGAAATTGAATTTCGCGAGCGCGGAATACGGAACGTCATTTGCGGTGAAGATCCTTAAATGTCACGCTTGCGGGCCGCGGAATTATCCTCCGGTTTCAAGTTAAAACGTTTCCTGCTAATTGGTTTTAACTATATATTCATTTATAACAGTACAGATGCAGATAAGGAATGACATGAACAGACATTTATGTAATCTCAATAAGTAGTAGAACTACGAATATTTTCCTAACGCTCACAAATCAAATTATTATTTTCCATTTCAATCAGACCATAGTCAGTAAAAACATTTGCGATATTCCTTTCAGCCTCATTTATCTAGCAGCTTTTGGCGGCTGAAATCAGATGTAGAGTGTATCTTAGCCTTTTAAGACTTTACCATAAGTATGCTTTAAACTATACATAAAATGTGTTCTAATTTAACTTTTATCTTAGAAGTAAATAGTTATAAAATTCCATATCCCACTAGCACCCAATAGGTAAGTATTGTTTTGCTACTAAAAGGCACACACACACAATACCCTATGCTACCGCGATGTACCAATGATACCGCGGTATCGATATGATTTCCGATTCCAATTGACATTGCCACCCATCGATTCCCTACCAGAACAGTCACTCGTACAAACTTTATAATTTCTTGTTACTCGGTAAAGTAGTCTAGCGTGCAAGTCCATTAGCTGCAAAGGCGCCGTGATGTTAAGGCCACACACCGTCACGACGATGAGAGGTCGAAGTGGGAAATTTGATTTGTCCTTAAAAGGTCCAAATGGTTACGCGTGCGTTGGGGGAATGGGGTGTAAAACATTTTTCACTCACAAAAACTTTACTGGTTTTGCACTCGCGAAATGAATTCATCTTTTTTTTTACAGTTAATCAAATGTCACAAATAACGTCTAGTGATATCTTAGTACTATCTATTTAATTATTACATCAAGCATATAAACTCATATAATCCTTAAGAATTGCACTACCGATTATTGATACTACCTATTCGTAATCGGATCAACTCCAGTCGTGTAATACATAAAACCATTATAACATCGCCTAACAGAAAATGGTTTCGCTTTTAAAACTTTACTACACAGAACTGACGTTATTTAGATGATTGGAGTATTGGAAAATTTCCAAGAAAATTTTGCTTTATTCGTGTTTTGTGCTTTTTACGGCCATTACACTTGGTAGTATATACTTGTCATATAAGTATTTTAATAATGGGTAAAAATATAATAAATTCTCCAATCCGATTTTGGTCACTGCGGCCAATCTCAATGAGAATTAGCCGACTACGCAGGAGATGGTGACAAGCAGAGAGTGGACAAGCATATGCGCAAACACAGATGCTTCACTCTTATAGTCCAGTTAGATGGTAAACTGATATAACCGGATTAAGATCCGGCGCAGAATCAACGGCTTAACGTGCTTTCCAATTTCTTTCAAAAAGACAGCGATTCCTAAATAGTCATAATATGCTCAGAAAAGCACCTATTTGCTCATAAAATATACAACATTATTGGACCGTGAACTCAAAATTACAAATTGGTAATATCGTGGGGATGCCGATCTTGTACGATGTAATATTTCCAAATAAAAATATCAAGTAGGGATTTAGCGACTGATATTTAATTTGGGATTGCGTTAAAAAGAGGGTCTCTCCGTGGATATTTGATATAAAAGGTCGCTCTGATCCCTCATAAAACACTGCCATGAAAATAATGAATCCAGTACGGTGAACTTCATCCGGTATTGTCTAGTACCATTATTGTAATTATTTATGTAAGTCCTTCTGCACCACTTCGAGTTCAGCCTTTTGTCATTACAAACTTCATCTTCAGCTTAAATGGGCAGGGGTGGCTCCAGACCATTTCCGTATTTCATTCTTAGAACTGAATCTTAATTGACTCAAGTTCTAAAATTGGTAGGCTCTTCTCTGATAAGCCTATCAAACTACACACGTTTCTATCACAGACAGGTGGTGGTACGTATAAATTAAAAAATAAATTATTTGTTTATACTTTTAATATAATTATTTTATCCCTTATGGCAAAAATAGACCAACACCTACAAGACACATGTTTCTTAACATTTAACTGCGTCAGATTTTTATGATCCATCATATAGGCGCATATTCGAAAACAAATATCCCAACGATATAAAGCCAAAATAAACTCAGACCTGAAAATAAAGATCTACATCGGCCTTGATCAAGTAAATTTAGAAAATACTTCGGTAGGAGGAAGGACTGTTTCATCAGCAACATGGTTGTTTTGTATTTAATAATGGTAATACATCACTTTACTACCTACTCGCATATATTTGCGAATAACTCAATTCCTTGCAAGATTATTGTTTTAAAACAAAGAACATAATCCACATGTTTTTAAAGTAAATATTGATGTTTTCTAACCAGCAGAAATTGTTTAATCACGTGTACTCGAAATAATTGGCTTGCTCCCGATAATGTCATGAAACAATGCAACCGATTTACTTGACGGTGACGATACGAATTGCAAAAATATTCGTACTCGGCCCTCAAATCCGAATATTTTTAGAATATACGTCTAGACAGAATTTTCTAAACAATACGTTATTTTAGCGTGCAAAGCTCAATACTCGAACATAGGCATTTTGTAGGGATAGGGATAGATCTCCGGCTATTTTGACGGTGAATTTTTTTCACGTTTAGCGGGCACAAAAATCCTGCCTACCCGACAGGATTTTTTTTCATATTTTTAATTTAAGTATGTTTATATACCCAAATGAAATCCTCGCTCCTAATTTTTTTTTCAATGGGGATACCATTGGCAAAAATTATAGAAGCATAGCATTACATCTTCCTAGCGTTATGTCCCGTATTTAGACCGGGTCCACTTAGGCCATGATCCATGATTTAGCGAGTCTGGTAATTAAATTGAAGCGACTACCGATCTGACCTTCGTAACCCTAAGATAGGGAACTAGACAATTTTTGGATCATGGTTTTTAAGAGCATAGCATTATAGAAGCAAAAAGACAAATGATAAAATCCGCCAATTTTTCCATGAAGACAAATACTATCGTCGTGTTAAACATTTGTCATCAAAAGTTTGGAAGCAGGGTCACATCAAAATCGCATGTTAAATCAGCATAAACAAATGTCTTTGGGCAGGTTAATTTGGAACCCTTTTAACTGCCCTCGACGTTGGGTAGGAACTATATATTGTGAACGAATTCCAGCCTTCCACGAACCAATCTCAGGGGCCACTTATCAACGTCTGCCGATGTTTGGTAAACAATGAAAACTCGATTATGTATGAACGGTCATGGGTCCGTAATTTCAACGAAAAACATTATATTTATTTTTGTTGATCAAAATCGACCGTAATATTTATGTATAAGTAAAATACACGGCAGAAGTCGAAGTTCATGTAATTTTCCGTCAGATTGAACGCTGAAGGATATTGCCGTGTTTATGGTATTAAACATGCAATGAGTACCTTAATATCGATACAATAATCTACAGTGTTAATAATTGGAATGGATACTTCATTCTCCTAATATTTTATTCTACTGAAGGCGAAAAACGCATCCTAGAATTGTTGCTTGTTAAAATCTGGCTTTCGTGATCCAAATATAAAGTAAAACCTGCCTTGATTAAGCCGGTTTCTTTAGTTAGTGATCTCCAATTACTGCATTTGAATAACAACCCACTAACTTGTTAGATAACATAGCCTTTGAGAACCTATAACAACAAAACACAAGTGTGGCAAATCCAGAACTCTGTGTTTTTAAGTGTTAGTTGTTTTAAGGCCGTTAGTTCGAAGTTCGTTTACTTTGAAATATGTATATTCTGTTTACAATATTGAGTTTTGGTTATGTTAATAGTTATTCCCTATAATGGATACATGTTCTGATCAGAACTTTGGTTTGAGAGCAATGCTAGTATAGTACGCTATGTACTAGTTCTATAAACGTTGAATAAACTTACATAGAAATTATTTAAGAGAAGGTTTTAGGCCCCTTAGTCTACCTCATCCGCCTAATAGAACCGCATCTGACACGTTGCCAAGCCAAGCCATCATCACCACACAAACTGAATCAGATAAGTACTCATTTTACTTTAAGGATATTGTAAGCAAAAATGACAGAGTACGTTGGTAGAGTGGGTTCGAATCCCCCTAGGGGCAAATTTTTTGTGTGATTAACTTTGTACTCGAGTCATGAATATTTTGTTTATATTTATTTAAGTATGTATATCCGTTCACCTAGTATCTTTAGTACAAGCTTATAAGCTTAATTTGGAACTAGGGAATTTGTGTGTCAGTCTGGAGAATTTATAAAATTTATTATTAAAAGAAAATTCGACAGAAAAAGGTTTGTTTTAACGAAGTAACTCAATTACTAACGATTTATGTTATTTTACTTAATATCGAAAAGGAAAATGGACAAAGAATTAAGAGATATTTTAACATTAGAGTCTTACTTAAATAAAACTGAGGACATCTCCAAGAAGACTTTATTGAACAAAATATAAAGACCACTAACTCAAGTTTGCAAGCTTTAATTAACTTTACTCAGACGAACAAAATGTTCCATTTCCAAATACTTTGTTAATTTCCGTCCCTTTAACTTTAGCTTGAACACTTTTATTCCCCTGTTGCACAGAATAATTTTCTGTTTAAACCGAAAAAAGTCACATAATTCGAACCAAAAAAAGATTCATTATTGAAGTACGGGACGATCTCGCCAAAGTGGGAAGAAGAGGCACAGTGCAGAGAGGAGTGGCGGTCACAGGGGGAAGCCTTTGCTCAGCTGTTAGATTTAAATGGCTTAATCAAATTGAAGTCTAGATGCCGGAATTGATTTATAATTTTGCGACGCATTTATATTCATAGAAATGCTTTAAAAATTATTTTAAATGGTACGATATGCTCAGACGCAAAATGTCCACATTGCAAAATTGTATTTTAGCATGCCTAATGTCAGTTTGTATGTAAAAATGGCACGGACTAATTCCTTCATGATTCGTAAATAGGTGCCAATAGAATACTATAGAATTAGTTTGCTTTTATAAATAAAAGCTAATAATTAGTATATTAGTAATTTTAACAAATACATTTTCGATTAAATTGATTATGATGGATACTAATGTAGCCTTCTCGCCTTCCACCGTTGGCTCCCAACTAATCTCTCCGACTAATTAGTTTAGCCTCATGTTGCACCAAAGCCGTTGGAAAAAGCCTTTTCTTTAAAACTTGCTACAAATTACTAGATCTCATATAACTTTATTGGATCTTATCTTTATTTAGCAGGAATTTGCTCTTTTTGACGTGTAGGCGGTTGCTTATAATACTTTACTAAGTTTAATAAGCAATTGAACAGCCTTGTAATCGGAGAAGATGTCTAACTTATATATACCTACTTGCTCTATTGACTTACTATTCATATCTATAGTGACAAACTAGGTCATTTCCTGCATCTACTAGATGACATGATTTATCTGACAGAATAATGAGACTCACTCAATACTTTTATCTGACCAATTAACACTGAGATATGAAGTCATAACCATTTAAACGAAGCTATACAATCTCATTAGACGTTATACATGTATTTATAGCTAATTTATAAAATGCAAAAAAGGTCCTGGCACTTAATAGTCCTTTATGAAATAGCTTACTTTCTACATCTTGCATGATTTAATAAGTACATGCTTTAATTCATAAAAAAAATATTCAAAGAATATTGGTATTCTAGGAGACAAAATGTACTACTAATCGGATCATCTTACGTCACCAAATCAGTTAAATTTCGATTATGCTCCCTGAGATGTATTGGATTGTAATGATTCCACGGGACCGTAATTATATTGGAAGCAAAAAGAATCCCTCACCGGTCCACCAATCACTGAAGGTTCACCTTTACTCTGCTACTTTGAAAGTCAATTAAGTCGACCGAACTTGTATGTAGGTACTTTAAATTCATCTAATACCCCTTGGATTGATTTTTACCCTTTCTAATTTTCCAATACGGAGTAACTCACAAACCTAATCTAGTCGGTACGATGCCCCTGTCGCATGAGGTGCCTCCAGGCGGTATCCACTTCTACGCAATGGAAAGTCTAGCCGTGCCTATCCCTAAAGCAAAGGGTGCTAATCCCGCCGTCGATCAGGCTAATAGAAACCCCACTCAGGGTTAAAATACTATGCTCAGTCACAGGTTAGCAGATGTCCAGACGAAATTATTTTTATTACTTTCATTAGCTGCCTACTAAATTATTAAAAAACATATTTGTCATTACTACGTAACAACTTAATCTTAAAAACGTCCATCTTAAAAAAGGTCACGTAGTAGGGGTACGTTCCCTTACCACTGGGTACCTGAATAACAAGCTTAGGCTTTTAGTGACTCGAATATACTGGTCACTCATAAATATTTAAAATAT
Source organism: Glyphodes perspectalis (assembly GCA_951394215.1). Lineage (NCBI taxonomy): Eukaryota > Metazoa > Arthropoda > Insecta > Lepidoptera > Crambidae > Glyphodes > Glyphodes perspectalis. Next base: position 3,973,211 of record OX596217.1, read on the forward strand.
ATCCTTTTAGCTTAAGACTATTTTCACGTTCTGGTACCTACGTATATAGTAATTTCACTGTCATATGAATTCTATTACATGATTAACTCGTGCGTCACTCATAGTTGGCGCAGCATTTGGCTTTGAAATGTAAAACCTGAAATAGTAAGATTGCCAGAAAAAATTCGCCCATAAAACTGAACATCTATTCATCACGAATCTTTTTAAAACGAAATGTTATTTAAGGCGCGGCCTTGCATACAAAATGGCAAGTAAGCAAATAGAATGAATGATTACATTACTCACAATTTGTTTGACGACCTCGCGCAAATTGATTTTTCATGATGAATTATTTAGTATCATTACTCTGTACGATTGTAACGAAATGTGACAAACCGAACATTACACTTTAATAATATTTGTTCAGATATGTTGTACATACACCTTTCAATATACATACATTACATATTTGTAAGTATATTTTTACTTCGAGCTAATATTTGAATATAATTTTAGCATACAGACGTTAAAGTCTGTAACAACCTAAAAATACTTCTTGATTTCTTCATACAATTGTATGAAGCATGACATAGGTATTACCTACTCTGTTTATGCTTTTAGCATCATCATCTCCCTGCCATAATCACAGGTTATTAGATGACCAGTATGTGTTTCACGTTCATACCCCCCAATCAGATGTAAATCAGAATCATTAAAACCAGAGGCAAATCAACTGTTTGTCCCGAAATGGGAATGGAACCACTTCACAGACGGGACTTTATGTCAATACGTCTTGAGTGATATGTAACATTATACATAGACCACAGATAACCTCCACATACACCTATTGCTAAGCATCAAATTATTTTGACGATATTAACATCAGTTGCTAAGTCATTAGTCATAGATAGCTTTGTCGGTGTGCATAAATCTACTTATACATACTGCATTAATGTTATAAATACTATACTACAAAGTACATATATATGTAATATATATGTAGTTATGAATGGACGAGTCTAATTCTTTTATGTTATATAAACGAATTCAAATAAAAAACATAGAGATAAGCTGACCTACGCTAAGTCCTTTCGGGATAGTGGACAGTTCCCGAAAGACGTGGTATTTAAACAACTGAGGTAGTGGAAACAAACTTATACAATACTAGCAGCGCCCCGCGGTTTCACCCGCGTAGTTCCAGTTCCCGTGGGAATACGGGGATAAAATATAGCCTATGTTACTTCCGGATAATGTAGCTTTCCAATGGTGAAAGAATTTATGAAATCGGCACAGTAATTTTTGAATTTATTTATTCCAAACATACACACACACACACAAAAATACAAATCTTTCCTCTTTATAATATTAGTATAGACAAGTATAGATAGATTCAATTCAATTCAATTGTCAAAACAAAATCGTGCGTAACGCTCTCTCCAGGAAGCAATTTCCTCAAATATAAGTAAGTGCACCGGACACATGTTGAGATAAGTCATTGACACATTAATCTGTCCCTTAGAAAGGGCGAAGCTATTTAGGTCGGAGCAAGCCGGTGTATTGGATAATGCCGGTTCTAATAACTTGGTCGCAACACCGATCAACTCAATTTGTAAAGTTTCAGTCTGCTCTGTAGGGTAACCAGCACTACTGCCCCAAAATCATAACATGACAGATTTTGATATATCATTAATTTCAAAAATAACAGTAAAATTATTGGCAGCAATCGTTATAATTTCAGAGTTCTTGACTAATTTATATCTTGTAACATTTAACTTTTTTCGGCCAAACATAATTTCATGTAACAACCAACATACCTATATTTGTAATTTTTTTATTGTATTCTCTGTTTAAGCAGTTTTGCGAAATTTTCGTTCTTATACAAAATTGCTCCGGTATATCACATACATACCACTCTATGGACTACCTCATGCTTTACCTCGAACAATAACAATTGAACTAGTATTCCAGAATATCTCACTAGTTGCATTTTAATGTATTTATACAGAAATAAAAACATTTATGAAAGGCTAAAAATAATGGTCACTTTACTCTATCTACTGACAGGAGGCTGGAAAGGAAAGGATTTATTTAACTTTGAAACATAGGACTAATTGCAAAAGTGATATATATATATACGTGCTTTGTCAGAACTTACAGTATATAAGCTTATTTACTTAGCTTACTACTTGTACATACGCCTCACGGACAACGGCTTATGCTCAGATCAAAATATTTTATTATGAGGATGACAAGGATACCTTTACGCCACCTTCATCTCCTAGTACTTTACATAGTCATTAACTACTGCTGTCTAATGTCACCGAAGTCAAGTACCTGCAAAATAGGTTATTGTCCTATCCCACGCCCTTTGGGAAATGAACGAATTTACCTTTGCGAAAGAACTGAATAAAATAATCAAAGCTATAAAACAACTATTAATTTAAGTGATACAACTTAAAAGGTTACCGTGCATCCGTTCTATAATTGAACCCTTCCCTGTGGAGGCTAGTCGAGAAAAGTGAAGTCCAGTGGACGAATAGCAAAGGAAATTAGTACATGGTTGTCATAGACCAGGCACCTAGACCAGCTGCTCCTCGTAACCCATGTGGCGTAGCCAGGAATAGTCGCGGAGGCGTGTCATAGACCAGCCGCTATAGCAACGGAGTTTACAAGTTAAGATATTACCGACCCTAATAAATACTTTAATTAACCGATGTGATTTTTCAATGTTATCGTAGTACTTGAAGATCATCACTCCCAGCCTCAGAATATCGGATTTTAGGAGCTTCATTACATTTTCCATACAATACACTACCTGAAATACTGTAGTGAATTTGAATATAGATTGATGCAAACACATGGTTAAAAACAATGGCTTAGTTACATAGACAAATATTTATCAAAAACAAAGTTACTAGCCTCATGAAAACTGAATGTTTGCTTTAAAATGAACACTTATTCTTCATTTTTATTCAGCTTCTGCACGTTGTATTTTGGAAACGCCTTATCATTGTAGATAATTTCGTTCTATTGTGATTTTCGACGAAGATCAAACAAACATTGCAATAAACGTCCCTTCAATTCCCATCCCACGAGATATTAGAGGTGGGTTCTATAAAAGTAATAACAAGAGTTATTGGACAAACTTTTTCTCAACTATTTGGAAGCAAGTGCTTAGTATCAGCTAAGGATATTAAAGATTATGAACTTTGTGGTAAGTGGATACTGGCATTATACATAATATTAGATACCTTTATTTGTATTCGGGATTTCGTCTGTGTGTGATTTGACGGAAACCTTTTGTTTTTTTGCTAACAGTCTTAATGTTAAAATAATACTACTACTTTATTCTTAACGACATAACAGCTATATACAAGTCTAAGTTTCGTCACAAATTTAAATACATACATACATAACATCACGCCCATAATCCCCGAACGGGTAGGCAGAGTCAAAGGGGCAGCATGCCCTTCAACCACATTCAGCCAAAAAAAAGCCAGGCTGGGATAGATGGGAAATAGTGAAAAAGCAGTGACAAGCGGCTAACCTATCGCCTACGCAATCACACACCCAAAACCTATACCATTAGGCGCCTTTATACCATTAGTCGCCTTTTACGACATGCTAGGCAATAACCACAGTTGGCATATTCTTTTTAAGTCCCAGACCAACACGGGACAGTGGGCTGGGTTGAATGGAAAGCTGTAAAAAAGGAGTGATAAGTGGCTAGCTCGTCGCCTACTCAGACACATACTCAAAAGCCCGTAAACCATTAGTCGCCTCTTACGACATGCTAAGCAAGAACCACAGTTGGAACTTCCTTTTTTTTTGTTCCAGATCAACATGGGCCAAGTCCTAGACCAACATTGGACAAATTTAAATATGCATTTAGTTATTACATTTCATTAATAATTAGTATTTAGTTTCAATAGTCCAGTAATACAAATTATATGTATTTACCCTGACGTCGTCCGCAAATACTCCGCAAATATTCAAAAGTTAGCTACGGAGGTATCTAAAAGGTTTCATATGAATATATATCAGCTTTTATGCAAAAAGCTACCGCATGTGGTTTTTCATGTATCAACATAAATTATCTCTTATGTCAAAGAGCTCCGTCATAGAGATGTAAGTACGTACAAATAACTTACTAAGTTCAACAGTAATTTGTATATTTTAATACTGAAAGACGTAGGTTTGATTTTATTTACCAATTCAAATGGATAGGCAGAGTCGATGGCGCATTCGGTAGTGACCCTGCCCCATGCGCCAAGAGTTGTGGGTTCTTTCCCCACCCAAGACAAATATTTATATGATGAATACTTATGTTTGTTCTGTGTCTGGGTGTTAATATTTAATATTTAAGTCATCATCATCTTCCTAGCGTTATGTCCCGTGCTTAGACGGGGTCCGCTTAGACCATGATCCAGGATTTAGCGAGTCTGGTAATTACATTGAAGCGACTGCCGATCTGACCTTCGTAACCCTAAGATAGGGGAACCAGACAATTTTTGGATCATGGTTACAAATTCAAAGTTGTTTGAATTTGTAGGTTTCATCACGATGTTTTCCCTCACCGTCGAGCTAGTGGTATAAATATGTACATAGATTTTTTTAAATCTAGAGGTACATGCCGGGGTTTGAACCCGCACTCCTCGGTTAAGAGGCGCGTGTCCTTACCATTGAGCTACCACCGCCAATATTTAATATTTAAGTATATATTTGTAATTGTCAACTTGTGTTGTGGATATCAGAATCAACACTGTTGATTCTGATATCCACAACACAAGTGCTTATGCTACTTACCTCGAAGTCAGATCAATGTATGTGATGTAGTCTGATATTTATTTCTAAAAAATAACAAACAAAAAAAGGGGGCAACAGGCCCCTTCAACGACACTTCAGCAGAAAATAAAACTGGTCTGGGTTAGATGGAAAATTGTTATTTTTAAGTCCCAGACCAACATGGTATAAGTAGTAAAACCTTTTTTTTTAATTATATCATTTAAATACAATACAATTTTTCCGGACTTTCATCGGCCGATAGCTATTTTAGCGAGGCTCCTTTTTCTTTCGTTCCCAACATCTACCCGATAAATTGAGGCCCCTTTATGTACGAGGCCTTGGGCTAGGGCCTAATTCATCCACGCCTAGCTACGTCACTGGATCTGCACGTACAAGAAAACTTACAAGTGTAATGAAATACAATTTAATCCGAAATGTTGGGGTTTAAATCTCAACGAGCGGTGAAACTGTGGAGTGATGTTGTTTGTAACACAATACCTAGACCGTATCACAGATGCTCATGCTTAAGTAATTTCAACAGATAGACACACGTTTATATGTAGACCATTTACTTTGACTATCACGACGGAAATTTACGGTCTATATATCTGTGGGAAAGTAAATATTATACCTACACAAGTAATTTTCAGACATATTTAGAAGACAAATTATTATCATTAAAATTTATTAATTTAAACATATTTTACACTAATAAATCTAATTACTATGAAAACATTATCTAGTCAGTCAGGCGAGAATGCTTGTGACGTCATACTTGCGCATTTATTTTGTATAGAAGAACGTAAATACGACGTCACGGTTGTCTATGGAAGCTTAGCATTGTAACAGCGCATAGAAAGTAGGTCAAATAATAATGGGTGGTGTCTATGATTAATTGATGGTATCTATGGTTAATTGATGGTGTCTATGGTAAATGTCTAGGTATCTACCCTTTTGTTTGTCTAGCCAGCCAGTTAACCGTTAATATTCCTAGCTTTAGGTGTCCAGTTGCCAGGGATCCGTTTGGCGAAAGATTCAAGCGCAGCGACCTTGATTGACCAATTGGAGTACGGCTATTCATTCTATTAAAATTTTTAGATTTTCTTAAAAAATTTTCCTTACCTCAAACATAGTACCTATGTATGTTTACCACTAGCTCTGTATTTTAAAAACTATACTATTGCTTTACTACAATACATTGATGGCCAATAAATCTACGGTAACTTGCACTTGCAATAATTGTGTCGCTAAAGTCATTATACTGATTTCAAATATGACAATGACAATGACTTCTCCCGACTATGGCTGCTATAGTACATATTGGCTCCAGCCGTGCTGCTTATGTGCTAACATGACAAAAAACAGCAGCCATTTTTTCACCAAACACGGATTAGTCCTATAATTATAGATTTTAGTGCTTTTATATTATGCCTTAGTCTTGTAGCAGTAACACAAACTCACTTAAACACAAGGTACTTATATGGTGCAAATTTGTCTTGTTATAAAGTTTCCTATAGTGCTGCAGTACTAGTACTATAAAAGTAATTTTGACGCATTATTAGTGCCAAATAGATATATAAAAATGACAATAAGGTTGTCAATAGTTTAATACTGTACTACAATCGCATATTGTATACCCATTATAGAGCAACACTTTAAATATTCCTTTTTATAGTCCTGTGAGCGTTTTAAGAGCTAATTTATAGGACTTAAATGCTCTTTTAACTTTATAGTACAGGCAGTCACAATTGTTACCATTATAGGGCTACTATATTACCGTTTGGTGATAAAACACCTTGGTTATAGAAGCTTTTGTTACTTGGGCAAACAGTCCTCACATTTCAGCCGCGTGACCATTAAACTACCACTGTTTTGGACAGGATAATGTCCTGTCCAAATTGTTTCTGTCTCGATTTCATATTATCGTGAATTAGATAACTATAGAGATATATTTAATAAAAATGTGTAGGTATTGTTCTTGCCGCTTGCATACTTTGTGCTCACCAACACACACCATTCCATTTTATTTATATAGAAGCCTATTGAATATGTGAGATCGTCTACAAACGAAAACAAAAACAATTGTCTATCAGTGAATTTTGTCACCAATCGACCATCATTAATTATATGACATTGCAATAACACTCTGTATATAGAGACGTACCTACGAGCAGAACACTTCCCGCATACGTATCAAGCCACGTAAGATTAGTATTGATTGAGATTTTCAACAAATTACACTTGAGGAAATAATCTTGATCTTCCTAGCGTTATATCTCGTGCTTATATGGGGTCCGCTTAGACCATGATCCAGGATTTAGCCAGTCTGGTAATTACATTGAAGAGACTGCCGATCTGACCTTCATGACAATTCGTCAATTTTTGGAACACGGTTACAAATCTAAATTTGTTTGAATTTGCCGGTTTCATCACAAGGTCTTCCGTCACCGCCGAGCTAGTAGTATAAATACGTACATAGATTTGAAAAATCCAGAAGTATGTGCTCAGGTTTAAACCCGCACCCCTCGGTTATGAGGCGCGTGTTCTTTCCATTGAGCTACATTGAGACTCATTGACTTGAGAAAATAATATAAAAGCAAAATAAATCAGATATCTATATGTATTTGTTACTGTTATATGTATTTTAAATCATAACTTCTGATACAACTCTATAAATTTCTGATATCTGATTTATTTTACTGTTATATTATTTGCTGAAGTCAATAAGTGAATTCACGGGACCATAATAGTCCCGTTAATATTATTTCTAGTGATAATGCAACGCGAAAGTTTAACATATAGAACATTATCATATATGGAATTATTCAATAATTCAATTCACAGTTTAATCCGCTAGTTGTCCGCTAAAACAAACTTGACGCAATACTATTCAACTTTTGAATACTTTAGCTTGTACAACATATTTAATCGATACACAGCACGCATTTCTAACTCTTCGGTCCACGAAAAATACCGCACACATAATACTTATATGACACTATCTAGATATTCTTAATGCAATCAATCTGCTATCAGTCTAATATAAACTTGTTTTTAACGTCAGGAAGTAATAAATCTGTTTACGTTTAAAACGTACATGTATTTAATAGCTATAATGTTTAGATATATCTGATGGACCAAAATATACACGTGTGTCTGCGGGATCGATCAAGTACAAAGTACGGGAAACAACATCATCAAATCTCGTTCAGTCTTTTGGTTCGTCTTTTAAATAGTTGTTGTTTTAAACTTCTTGCAACATTCATCACTTTACAACCAAGATGTATGTGAATATATCATGTAAGGACAAGTCAACTCCCGGTTTGGGAAAATACTTTATACTCAACTCATAGTTTATATTATTAGTCCAGTTAAATAAGGGGTTGAATCTCGGAACGAAAGGTTAAAAGCTAGAAACTCGTTTAGACCTTTATTTTACCATTAAAATCTTACTTACTTTACCTGTTAAAATCTTGTCACCATGTCATAAAATATTCAAGGTTAAAGGTCCCTATTTTTTTTTTTTCAATATTCTTAATTTTTTTTTCAATTTTTAAAATTTTCTCTATCTCCAATCGTTATCCTTTCGTAAACGTCTATAGTTGAGACTAACTACATTTATTTTAATTCTACGTATTTCTATTGTGTGTCTCTGCAAAAAAAATACCTTAACAGATACACAAACTGCCGTACAGTACAAAATTTAAGTTACCCATCAAATTTCAATCCTCAAAATATGACATGAAATAACTCTATTACTTACACCCACCTATGGTCACAGAAAATAAACCAGAACTATACTCACGTAATACGTTCAAGGATTATGCAAATTGTTGGTGTTAGATATGGGATTGAAACTATTTGCATCAATCTGTTGCTAAGACAATGCATAATTTGCCACTTGCCTCACACATCCGAATGTTAACGTGACAAAGGTTTGCATTTCTCAAAGGCTTCCTATAAATATGCCGATTATTGAAAATGAATATTATTCGGCAATCCTTTTAGAAATTCGTATGGTATGAGTTACTAAATGTGTATTTTTTTAGTAAAAGTAAACTATATAATTATATATTGTATTCGCAATATGAATTATATATTTCATATAATATACAATAACTGAAATGAAATACGATGACAAATAAATATAGTAGTTGATAATAGCGGTAATTATCCATCGATGGCAATGAGTCTATTTTCCATTTATGAAATCTGTAGAGAGGTCAATTCTGTACATGAAATATATTTTCAATTCAAAATAACTATCAGGGGGTGATTAGTGATCGATACTGATGCCAAAAATGCAATCAGTAAAATTTTTGTCTGTCTCTCTGTCTATCTGTATGTTCCTTATAGAAACAAAAACTACTCGACGGATTTTAACGAAACTTGGTACAATTATTCTTCATACTCCTGGGCAGGTTATAGTATACTTTTCATCACGCTACAATTAATAGGAGCAGAGTAGTGAAGTTACTCCATTTTTTAAGCTTCCGTCGCGTGTGCAGCCTCAATGGTTAAAGTTACATAGAAATCATGTATGACGGAAATAGTCTTTATAATATTAACAATAAACGCGGGTGACACCACTAGCACAGCTAGTATAACATAAAAGACTTAAATGCATACGCCCTATGGGTGAAATTTGTTTTACCGTCAAAATATAAAACGTAGACGTGATGAATGCTCAACCCATGGTTCGCATATGAATCATTCATCTGAAATTGTAAATTCAAGCAACATATGACTCAGTAATGTAAAACATGTTCAATGTATTTCGAAGTAGGTACGCGTTAAACATTTACGGGACGAAATGTCCCGAGTTAATTGTGCAAGATCCATTAACGAATACAATGGCGCGTAGAATACAATTAATTCTATTACATGCGTAGATACTTCGTATACAGTAGTAGTATAATATACCATTCAGTAATTATTGTATACAAATACGTGTTTATATACTTATTTGTTACTAGCGTAGTAAACATTATACATATATTAGATTGCACGGTACTGAATTCCCTCTCGGCCTTGCCGATCTGAATATCAATTTGGATTATCGAGTTAAATAAATACGATATAAGATTTTTTCCTCCAATAACGTAAGCAAAGAAGTAGTTGTATATTTGTACTTATATCTTTAGAATTAAATGTTTAAATTGTTTAACAGCTTTTATTGCTGTCTGTACACTTCTAAATATCCTAAATGGGTTTCAATCGGAACAGGTGCGGTCCTAAAGTAAAATTTAACTAATTTTCTCCATTTTAGGCTTTATAAATAATGTCTACTGCTGTCTTTCTCTAAAATGTCGCTCTTCCTTAAAACCACTAAAAGCAGTAACTTTGTTCTATGTTTCTACAAACTCAAAAGAAGCTTTTAAGAAATTAAAAATGCATTTATCTTTCATACCTGTGGATTATTTTTGTCTCAAATTTATACGGCAATTAAATAAATCATTGATGTCTTTAATCATTTAGTGGCAATATAATCGCATGTCTGGTTTATTTAAATTTATAAAATACTAGCTGACCCGGCGCACTTCGTAACGCCCCGTTCTCGGATTTTCAATACTTTTATTTACAGCGCAACTTTTTTATTTTTTCTTTCATAAGAACCTTCAATTGATAATAACAAAAACACAACTAAAAAAGAATTAGCGGAATCGGTGAAGCCGTTCTCAAGTTATAGATTTGAGGTGGACCACCCTTAATATTTAGGGGTATGAAAAATAGATGTTGGCCGATTCTCAGACCTACCCGATAAGCACACAAAATTTTATTAAAATCGGTAAAGCCGTTTTGGAGGAGTACGGTAACTAACATTGTGACATGGAAATTTTATATATTAGAAGATTATATTACGGCCGGATTTGGTCTATTTAGTAACGTTTCAGTTTCATGTTGATTTATTGTTCTATATTAATTAATCTTGTTCCAAATTAATTTCTTAATTGATGCTAAAATAAAAATATGTTACACTTCTTTTGGGATTCTCTACAATTGGGATGTTGACACCATTTATATTTAATTTTGTAATATTAATACTGAAAAAGAAAGTATCGTAGTATGCTGTTAAGCCTTATTGATTTTCAATTATATTGAGTCTAAGATTTATAATTTTACAAAAACTGCTTAATATTAAGTCAGTTGACTATACAAACTAGTGACGTCACACGTTGACAAGCCCATACAAAATCTATGAAGTGTAGTATCTCAATTGACTAGCCAGTCAACATCCCTATTCGCCTACATTAATGTTATGAGTAAATGTTAACGATCTATAGCAAAGGCTACCATGCGATATGAGAACCCCATATAAGGACAGAGGTCAATATTTGGTCGCCGAGTTTCGCGCAAAATCGGATTTGGCAACAAACGAGATTTCCTTATAGCCAATTAGGTTGTCCGGAGTGCGCGGTAACATGGTTTATTCTAGGGTAATTTAGTTTAATCGAATAAAAAGCTATATTTTACACAAGCCCGTATTAGAACTCGATATACCCTAAATATTAAAATCAATTAAATGTATTTTGTACACAATTTGCCAGTCAGAAATTGTTTTTAAGAGGATGGATTATGCTCGAAATACCTACAAAATGTTCTTACAATGTTTTGTTACTCTCCAATAAATTGGTCGGTTGGTGTTTGAATTAATTCAGTACAATTGTAGATTGGGTACCTATACAATTCCGGAATTATTTAATATTTAGTAATACGTGTGAGTTAAATATTTTTTAATCTTCTAATGTAGGTATGTGTGCTAATGGAGGCTTGAGGAGACAATGACAACTATAAACTAGTTACTTCATTGGAATTCAATTTCAGGCCATGATTTTGTTTTATAATATGTACCTAGTATTTATATACGTCTTCTACCATGAGATCAAACGAGAGTCGTAACCCAACGGAAAGTTACCCTTCCTGCGGCCGGGCCGGGTCCCCTGGTAACGCCCACAACGTGTTAGTAACGATAAGCCAATTTGGAGTTTCGCCACCATAAAACATTTAGCTAGCACGGACTAGTAAAAAAAGAAGGACTCCACGCTATCATACTATAGCGCGGAGCCACGTTTATGCATGTGTGAGTGAGATACTTAAGGATACCAGATATCGGATATCTGTCACGTGGAGCACTTATTATGTCAATGTATGACGTAAGTTTCGTGTCAAGGTAGAGCACCTGAGGAGCTTCAATGTCTAGTTAGTGGCGCGGAGTCCTTCTTTTTTTACTAGTCCGTGTTAGCTAGTTAGTTCATGATTTACGTGTTTGCCGGTATTAAAGGTTACAAATATGGTAATAAAAATTTTCCAATGGCAAAGCAGAGGCATCTTAAAATGTCGTGAAAATTTCCCACGGTTTTGTAGAAATTAAAACGTTGTCTATGGCGGCGCCTCGTGATTCTACTTCAGAATCAATACCAATCATACAGAGAAAAATTCTAGATAGAATCCGTCATTATGGATGAAATATTTTAAGTTACTTAACAATTTCAAAACAATTCCCGTGTTGGTCTGGGACTATAAAAGAATTTGCCAACTGTGTTTCTTGCCTAGCATGTCGTAAAAGGCGACTAATGGTATATGGGGTTTGGGTATGTGATTGTGTAGACGACCAGCTAGCCACTTGTCACTACTTTTTCACAATTTTCCATCTAACCCAGCTCAGTTTTATTTTTAGCTGAATGTGGTTAAAGAGGACTGCTGCCCCTTTGACTCTGCCTACCCCTTCGGGGATTACGTGCGTGAGGTTTTGTTATGTGTTTGCGTAATTTCAAAACAATCCATTTTTCCATTACATTAAGATTTATTAAGATTTTTACAAATTCATTCAGTAATTTTGACCAATATCTACCTACGTCCAAAATATTTTCAATTTTGGCAAAACGAAAAGCAAAGGTAAGTAAGGGTAACGGCAAGCAATACTTTTAGAACAATTTTACGTCTGTCTCCCCAAGTATTCGATCAAAGCGTTCAGGATTTTGTGCGACGATCGGACGATCGGAATATTCCGAATTCCTTACCCTTCCAGCGGCGGCCGCAATAAAAATAAGAATAAAACTTTGAATCAACACCGAGGCCGCTTATCGACAGTTGTTTACGCTAATTCCATTAGTTGGAGAGATGCGTAGGACGGCACGCGTTGTTTGGCCCAAATATTTGCTCGGTCTGACACGCAGAATGTCCATTGCATCTCAGCCTGAAATATAATTAACACCCCTTCACAAATAGGGAGTCACTGTTTGCTTTATTTAGCCGACTGTTCCGCCTTCCAGTGGCCGTGGAAATGGGGGTAGATCTCCCTGTCAAAAAAAAGAGGGAGCGCGATTCTATTATACTATTCGGTAAAGTAAGTTTTTCTCTATTATTCTTGAGAGATGTTCCAGACCGGGAGAAATAGGAAAAGGTTACCAATGAAGTCTGTCACTCCTTTTCCTGGAGATTTTTTGCAGTCCCTGTACCTGTAGATTCTATTGTTTGCTAACCAGCCAGATCCCACTGCTGTACAAAGGCCACCGCTTATTTTATCCTACCAGCCGAACTTAAGTAGTTTGAGTGATCATCGCAGTCTCCCAATGATCACGTACGCACAATCGCCCACCTATTAGTCTAAGTGCGGATAACGCAAGCCCAACTAACTATCCTACCAGCATGGTCTGTAGCCGAAAGTTTTCGAGGACTCATCATCTTCCTAGCGTTATGTCCCGTGCTTAGACGGGGTTCGCTTAGACCATGATACAGGATTTAGCGAGTCTGGTAATTACATTAAAGCGACTACTAATCTGACCTTCGTAACCCTTACATAGGGGAACCAGACAATTTTTGGATCATGTTTACAAATCCAAAGTTTTTTGAATTTGCGGGTTTTCCTCAAGATGTTTTCCCTTACCGTCGAGCTAATGGTTTAAATACGTACATAGATTTGAGAAATCCAGAGGTACGTGCCCGGGTTTGAACCTGCACTCCTACCGAGGAGTGCAGGTTTGTAAAAGAGAGACCTCGTAAACGTTAAGCGGTGGTAACTCAATGGTAAGGACACGCGCTTTTTAACCGTAAGAAGCGCGTGTCCTTACCATTGAGTTACCACCGCTTAACGTTTTTGAGGTCTCTCTTTTACAAATCATTATGAATAAAACATTACAAAAAAAAGCTAGAAATACATGTGTTCTAATTTATGGGTGTAATGTTTGTAAGCTGCCTCAAGTAAACTTAAGGTATCTATAAAATATTTCCTTTGAGAATTAGCCACATAGTTGCAATAACTGAAATAACCATCACCTGCTAAGTATAATTAACGTTAAAACAATACAGTTTTACAGCAAAGGTCTTCACAATAGTACCAAACACCCCATCGAGACCCCTCATTTTGAAATTTGTGGATATTTTAGAGTCATATAACTAAACGAATAGCTAAATTGACTGAAACCATATTTTGGGAACAATATTAAGATTAATTTCCTAACTCTGGCGAACAATTGAACACCACGCCCTGAATAACAATCGCCATTCAAATTTATGATAAGGGTTCACTTAATTACGAGCTGTGACTAAGAAAAAGGGTTGACATGATGGATTCGTTTCAGCCGTTGCTCGAACCCGATTCATAAAATAATCTTGATCGTAAAAATTTTAATAAAATCACGTAGGTCTACAAAATCGATTGTCATTTGTTTCAGCATCCAGATAATATAACTCGAAGAACTATTTGCGATACATCCAATTAGTAATAACGCAACTTCTAAAAAAACCCGGTGATTGAACCCGAAACTATTGACAAAGATCGAACCGTCAAAAGTCGATGGCCAGGTACTTACATTTACTGATAGCAATAAAAAAAATTTGATCTCTGCACACAAATATGCATATGAGTAGGTATTTTAAACGCACTGTTTACTTCCAAGGATCGTGGCTACTAACTTAGATCGTTAAACTGAAGCACTAATACCTGGTACATATTTTTCCCGTTATTACAAGCACAAGTATATACTTATTGTTTTTAACGCCTTTCCCAGAAGAATATATGGAATACCAACAAATTACCACGTTACATTTTCGTGGAAGTAAAAATATCTTTCTACTGAAGTTGATAAATGCTTGCGCGGAACCGCAGGTAGAAACATAAGTCTGTACTTTATTCGTCGAACAAACGAGGACCCAACTCGACAAACTGTCGAGAAACGTAATTACGGTCACAGGGGCCCTTACTTAAGGAATCCCCTATTTCTTAAAAGTAATTTACAATTTGTGCGCTGTTACTAAACAATTCGGGATAAAAGCATCTAACCAATATTGATTAAATTAAATTATTCACGTCAAGCGTTTTCAATATCGTCCTAGAAAGTTGCATTCGTCTCAAATTTAAGCCCAAGGCATTCTCTTTAAGAACCTAGCTTTCAGTAATTGACGAAACAGATTAGAGCAAGTTTTAATTAGTATTGTAATTTTCTTTAGAAATGTATAACATTCCATAATAGTTTAAACCTATTTTGTTAAGAGCTTTTTTACTCAATGCCTTCTTAATAATACTTATGTGTAGTGATAAATCAAATTAAAAAGTGTTGAAGACAATGTTTCATAAATTTACTTATGAGTTTACACTAATATTATTAAAAATATGAGTATATGGACATTTAATTTGTAAATATTGGAAATATACAAATTATTCGTTTAGAGTATTTTCATTTTAATTAAAAATGTTGAATAACACTAATGAAAACGATAATAGTCTTCTTCTTTGAAGAACCCAGCCCAAATTAACCATAGGTCCAACTTTGCGTTATGACTTTATTTATACTTTATTAAAAACAGCTTTCCATCCAATCCAGCCCACTGTCCCATGTTGGTCTGGGATTAAAAAAAAAATGCCAACTGTGGTTCTTACCTAGCATGTCGTAAAAGGAGACTAATGGCATATCGGGTTTTGGGTGTGTGATTGTGTAGGCGACAGGTTAGCCGCTTGTTTTTCACAATTTTCCATCTAACCCAGGCCGGCTTTATTTTTGCCTGAATGTGGTTGAAGGGGCATACTGCCCCTATGACTCTGCCACAGATAACCTTATCTATTGACTCCGCCTACCCTTTTGAGGATTATGGGCGTGATGTTAAGTATGTATGTATATCTGTTATTTTAAAAACCTATCACCAAAGACTATTTATTAACTCAAAATGAATTATCGTTTCTTTTTAAAATCTACCATTGTAGCCCCGTCCCAAAAACTACGCTCGTAGACATTTTACGCTACGGCGTAGTTCGTATTACGCTACAAGCTACGGCGACCTTTTCCTCGAAGGCGCACCTTTGTGGGCGTGAATATATCGCGTGGCGGCGGGGTAGTTAGGCGGAAGATCCCAATATGGCTAGAACGATTACGGAGATGGTTCCCAAAGTTATCTATGTCGAGTGATCTATGCTGATGCATCAAAGACCCGTAATATAGCAACAGAGGTTGGAGTTGGATTGGAGGGATTTATATAGACATGTCTAATGTCTATAGAGGTGTCATCTTCCGATGATGAGTATTTGGAAGGACCTCGGGCTATCATAACGCTAGGAATAGCGTTATGACCCGTGCATAGACGGGGTCCGTTTAGACCATGATCCAGGATTTAGCAAGTCTGGTAATTACATTGAAACGACTGCTGATCTGACTTTCGTAACTCTAAGATAGGGGAACCAGACAAATTTTTGATCATGGTTACAAATCCAAAATTGTTTGAATTTGCGGGTTTCATCAAGATGTTTTCTCTCACCGAGCTGGTATAAATACGTACATAGATTTGAAAAAACCAGAGGTACATGCTCGGGTTTGAACCCGAGCCCCCCTGTAATGAGGCGCGTGTCCTTACCATTTTGCTACCACCGCTTATATGTCCTTCCATATACTATGGAGTTATATCATAATATTAAACTCAAGCGTAATCTATGCACTTATAATTTACATATTACGTACAATTATAATAAAATTATAGTAATAGCTCAATTTTAACTTAAAAGCCCAAGCTCTTAACGCAATGTTAGCCAAAATGCATTTTAGGACGCACTCTTGAAACTGACTAACTATTCGGACTCTGTGGCGTAATAAAACCCCGACACTAGATAATAAGTCACATTTATTTATCCGATTATATTTCAGTTTCCTTGTACATATTTTTGCTACCGAATACACGTGACCGTATAGTACCTGTATCACGTATTATTGCTCCGAGAAACATAACGTTTGCGTAATACCACATGGCATAGTGACATTTATGTAGTAAATCACGTAAATATTTAGTAGAAGCGTACTTTAAGCATGTATATAAAAAAATAATATTGTAGAATCATATAGCTTTATGTGTATTTGACGATTTATAAGTGTTTCTTTGAAACCTATATAAAAAAAAATATTTTGACTTTGACTTTAAATAGCCTCAAGTGCCTTGAGAGAGCTCAGAGGTGTTAAGGTTATTTGAGGCTCCTTGAAATAGTTTGAGAAGCGGTGAATTACGCGATCAGCTTTTTGCGTTTCGTACACAGCTGAGGGATATCTTTTTAATATGTCGTTTTTCGAGGAGAAGTATTGTTTACGGACAATAGACACCAGAAAGGGATAAAAATAAAGTAGTAAGCGGTTTATGACGTACAGAAAGTCAAGACATTACTTGAGAACTTTGTTTACTTATCCGAACAATACTATATGTGTTATTATATGAACCACTAGCTGTGCCTGCGGTTTCACTCGCGTTTATGGTTAATGTTGTATAGCCTCTTCGATCAATGGGCTATCTAACTCTGAAAGATTATATCAAATCGGACCATTAGTTCCTGGGATTAGCGCGTTCAAGCAAACAAAGAAACTCATCAGCTTTATAATATTAGTATTAGTCATCTTCCTAGCGTTATGTCCCGTGCTTAGACGGGGTCCGCTTAGACCATGATCCAGGATTTAGCGAGTCTGGTAATTACATTGAGGCGACTGCTGATCTGACCTTCGTAACCCTAAGATAGGGGAACCAGACAATTTTTGGATCATTGGTTACAAATTCAAAGTTGTTTGAATTTGCAGGTATCTTCAAGATGTTTTCCCTCACCGTCGAGCTAGTCGTTTAAATCTGTACATAGATTTGAAAAATCTAGAGGTACATGCCTGGGTTTAAACCCGCACTTCTCGGTTATAAGGCGCGTGTCCTTACCATTGAGCTACCACCGCTCTATAATATTAGTATTAGTATAGATTACAAATAGTTCATTATAATTTAGAGTAATATTAATTTGCCTAGTATTTATAATGTCTAGTTACGATCGAGTACATTTCTAAGCGACACCCGACTAGGGATAGGACACTATGTTAGGAAGATGAAGATATGAGGGTACAATACGGCGTCCATTATCTTTGTCTATGGTAATCAGTGGCGGCCAATGACAAAGTTTCACAGACGAAGGGACACTGAACAAAACAATGTCTTTATCATCCTTATCAAAGGTCACGGGGACAAGGTCTCAAACTATTAAACAATTCAGTTCAACAAGTCATACCTAAACTATTTCACGAGTCAAGAAAAATACTCCCACATATTTATAAACATATTACATAATGTGGGTTCGGCAAGTTTGTGTTAAATTGTTTAGTATTTCTGGCATGCAATGACATACTGATAATGATTTGCTTATTAAAGTATTAATCTGAATGTTTACTGTGTATTACGTTTAAACTCAATGTATTATTAAGATTCTTATTTATAAACTCGTCCACACATATTTATAATCCAATTACCTATAGAATACCTGTTTACGCGTGTTTTCTAGAAACTACATGGAATGTTGTCTAAACAAGAAGCTACATATTAGGGATCGTCTGTTAATCACCTTAAGGTCAAAAGGGGGGGACTGAAATAATCACTATCATTAGGGGTCGTCGTCCCCGAATAATAAATATACGTGATGTCTAGCTAAAACCAGGTGATTTTATATATTTATTTTCCATTCCATCCTAAGATAAGTAAAAAAAATTCTGCAAATAAATACTCGTGATTTTGGATAAAGGGGAGGGGCGGGCGGTCTAGAGCAGCTATACTCCCCCCACCAACCCCCTCCAACCTGCGGCCCGCCCGGACCTTTGTACCAAGAACCAGAAACCTTAAACCAGAGATGTACAAAATACTTTTCAAAAAGTATTTAAATACAAAATGCAAATAATTTTTTTAAATATAGTATTTCAAATGCAAGATACAAAATACTTTTGCCTTTTGTATTTAAATACTAAATACAAAATATGTATTTTCAAAATACTTTATTGAAATAAAATACTTTATGTGTGATGCTACCCAACACGACCACGAAAGATTACCATAATTTCAATGTGAGCGAAAACGGATAAAAGACTGATTTAATTCAGTTCAAATATGCAGTACATTTGAGTACAACAAATTTTATTTGTGGTCGTGCTAGAAAGGTACTACCTAGCACGACCACGGTCTTTATGTTATAACGGCAAAAATATGAGAGTACATTTTTTAAACTTAAAAGTACAAGAAAGTTATACTTTTTTTCATGAATATGTACCACATTGAAATTAAGGTAATCTTTCGTGGTCGTGTTGGGTAGCATCACACAAATAGCTGCCAACACTGCAAAACGTAACAGTGACTTTGAGGATGGTCAAGAGGGGTCCCTCATATATTATTGGTCAGGTTTTATATGCGTTTTGTTTCATCTGTCATTTTGCGCATAGACTTTCAAAGCTGCTGCGCCACTAGTGGCCATTTTTTGTTTTTACTGAATCGCGGAATGCTTTAGAAAGATGAAGCTAAGAATAAAAAAGTTTTTTGTATTTTACAAACCATTTTACAAATACAAAATACGTCTCGAATAGTATTTCAAATAAAATACAAAATACTTTAAAAAAAAAGTACTTAAGTACAAAATCCAAAATACGTATTTTGTATTTTGTATTTGTATTTTAAATACAAGTATTTCAAATATGTCACAACTCTGGTCTAAACTTCCAAATTCATTGTAAACCATTTTTATTGATTTACGTTTTAATTAAGACCTAAATATTTTTTGCTTGCGGCCTTCGACACCATGACTGAGGCGTGTTTGTGGCCCCTATTAAAAAAAAATTTAGTATGGCTGGTCTAGAAGCTCACCATATGGTATCAAGGAATAAAAAGTTGCTAAAAAAGCATCAACTGATTAATGGACAACCCCTTATATGAGCTACATGAGAACATCTAAAACTTTATCATATTTTCATAGCAAATACTGTATTTTATTGCAAACCATACTCCTGGGACTTGCAAAGGTTTGCTTTTAAACCGCACATAGTACCTTAATTTGATATACCTACTACGAAATTGAAAGTTTATTTAGACAAATCCATTTATTTCGTGGAATCTTAATAAACCTTGACTAACACGACGAGACTAAAGGTGTAACTAAAAACTTGAATAACACGAACGAATATGTCTGCATCTATTAGGTTTAAGGTTAAACAAAATAATATTTTTATTACAGTTGCTCAAAAAGTGGCGTATTGCAGGGACGTATAGCGTTCGGAATATGGGCTATTACATACTCGTGTTTTTTTTTTACTTTTCCCGAACTCGTGCGTTCTCTTTCCCAACTGTCAAAATAATGTCTATTAAAAAGAAAAAAACTGTACCAATGTCAATGTATATGTGAATTATAACTTTTATAAGAATTAAATGATTAGTTAGTTGAGTTTATGGTGTTTTTATTTATTTTATTAAATTGCTTAATTTTTTGGCAACTGTATTAAAAATAGTCGTTCAGTACACGTTCGAAACCGTCATTGCAACTTGTACCGACTGTCAACCCTCGCCTTCGGCTGCGCCTCGGCTCGGGTAGACATTTGTCGGAACTCTTTGCAATGACAGCCTTTCCGAACTGTAATGAAATACTATTTAATAGTTGCTTTTTGTTAGTTCATATTTTTGATAAACAAGTATGTACTTGTATACGCACCAGCAAAACGCGCTTCGCACACATGAGACTTCGTCTGCGCATATTACACCAATTAATTTTATATTTGTCCCAAATAAACAGGTAAGAGGTAGGTTATATATTTATCAAATAGTTATGCTTATTATCTATTATCAAATTGGATCATGACTCAACCATAGATCAGAAAGGTAATTTCCATCACGTAACTTTTAACCCGTAGGCGATTTCAAACCGCGGCCTTTGCATTCTAGCCATGAAATCTTACGGTTTGCCCAATATACATATGTACATACGTTTACTAAACACATTTTAAACGTACGAATATTTATTGGATGGAATTCGGCATGATTTTATTATACAAATTCTATTGACATGTGTATAAGCAGTAGAACTATAAATAACTGCAGTTAAAACGTGTTTCTTTTTAATTTTCTTTCGAGAAATTGATGTTTGTGATGTAATAGAAGACATTAAAAAGTCCTGTGCTTAATTGCTTGAATATATTATACACATCCCTGTACATCACAATCCCTGGAGGGTTAGGCAGAGTCCAAGGAGATATTAGTTTAAAGAACATTTAAGAATTTATGGAGACAAATGAAACGTTTTGAACATAGGTATTCGATTATTATTTTTTGTTTAAATTATATTATAACTAACTATAAATTTTATTATCTATACAAACTTGTAGATCCGGCACTGAGTAAACAAGGCCAAATATTTGTATGTATTATTCCCTCAGGGACCCCATTGCGCCGGCTGGGTATCAACCCAGTAGGCCCTCAAAATGTAATTTACAATCGGATCAAGACGACATATCTATAGTCATTTTAGTTTAGCTTAAGATTTGTATTATACATAGCACCACTCCCGTAATCCCCGAAGAGGTAGGCAGAGTCAAAGGGGCAGGAAGCCCCTTTAAACATATCCAGCCAAAAATAAAACTGGGCTGGGTTAGATGGAAAAATGGGAAAAAGTAGTGACAAGGAGCTAGCTCGTCGCCTACACAATCACATTCCCAAAACCCTTTATTATATTATTATTACCATTAGTCGCCTTTTATCGACATGCTAGGCAAGAAACACAGTTAGCACATTATTTTTAAGTTCAAGACCAACTTGGGATTTTTTTTTATTATAATGTTTATAGGTATTTTCCAGCGCACAATTGTGCATAAATAACAAACATTTTGCTTACTGCGTAAATAAGACGAAATATTTAACTAAAATGTTTTCATTTTGGAGTTAAAACTTTTCTTAAAAATTTAATAAACATGTCTGTCTTGTTTGTACCTAGCGTCAGTCAAACTGTTTTGCTGAAGAATTTCTCTTTAAAACAAAAACGAATAAAGATTTAACCCTCGTTCTATCTCATTCCACTATCGTTTGAACTTAAATATAAGCTGGATTTGTGGATTAAAGGGGTCCAATAGAGCAGACAGGCGGTGCCCGCGTATCTATAGCTACACCGACCTTCAGCATCTTCGCGGTCACATATGAGAACCCGTGTATAAAGGTCCAGACTTCATCAAGCATATCTAAAGGGCGCAGGTTCGATTCCCGCGTCCCAATAAATAGTTCTCGATGAAATAGGTATTTGGGTCTGGGTGTTTGTGGTATCTTGGTTGATTCTTATTTCTATGACATAAGTGCTTAAGCGGATGTATGTGCTTTTGAATTTGATTGACGCCATTTCTTTTTTTGCTTTTGGTGGGGCGCTTTTATTGTAGTAGAAATAAACGAAATTGATAAGAACACGCTAAATGAAAATTGTATTCATGAGTAGGTAAATAAGTAAGTATTTAATAAAAATATACAGAAGCTGAATATACAAAACATTATTAGGTCACTCACATATTTGTGTAGGTACCGGTTAGCAACGAGCTTTTACATATAAGTATTCAGACCGCTAACCTCACAGACTAAATACAAATTGTTTACCAACGGAACGACTAGATATTTTAACACATTTCGTTTGAAGTTCTTCAATTAATCATCATGATGTTGATTACACAGGCCCTCTACCACAGATTAATCAAACACAAATAGGAAATCAAATGGAAATGTTAGTTTCTATAATATCTCCGATATGTAAATAATTTGGATTGATCACGTATTAGTCTGTGTTCGGGCAAATTGATTAATATAAACCGATAACCGATATCTTGTAGACTGTGGCATTAATTAGTAATTATTACTTGCTGTAGAATTAAATGCTCTTACAGTAAGCCCAAGATGGCATGTCTGGATCAGCTAGACGTGATAAAAACCAAGATTTTTTGGAAATAACTCACACAAATTTATAATTGGGTACGTACTCCAAAATGTGACGTATATTCGGGTCATCGTGGGTTAATTAATATACTTTAACAAGTGGATGTTGCTCAACTCTGATCCTTCAGAAACAACTTCAGTGAGCACGTAGGTAGAAATTCAAGAGTATGGTCTGATGTATAAAGCTGACCTATTCATTAATCACGTTATTTATATAGCGATAACGAAATGTGAAAATTTATGGAATTTCAAAATACTTCATTATCTTGGTATAATCCACAAATACGAGTATAGTTGGGTACTTGGCTGGTTAGCATTGGAAAATAAAAAAAACTTGTTGTCCTGTCTTGTTTGTTTGTATCTAACATCAGTATTCCCAATAATATATTAAAAAAATTGAGAAAGCTAGCCTATTACTTAGGCTGCAAACATTTCACTGTTGCTTCTAAAAAATAAATATGTAATAAACAAATATTTAACTTAAGCATACTTGTCAGTAAACAACACAATAGTAATATATATTATATTACGGTTTTCTCGGAAAAAACCATTTCTCTTTCTTGTATAGCGCAAGAAGTCAAAGAAAATTCGTACTTTTTATATGAAGCTATTGAAGATTGACATACTTCTTTACCCGGCTTTGCATGAATTTTCACTTCTTTTATTTTATATTTTATATACCTACAAATATTGTGTATTACACAATATTTGTAGGTATATTTTGGGTATTTACATAAAACTGATTATAGAATCACTATATATTTTGTCAGTACATTTGCATCTGTACCAAACATCTCAATGTTTTTTATTTTTACAGCGAATGTTCAATACCTAATGTACTTACATATAGTCTCTAATTAGACTACACTAATTGTACAATACATTAATGTAAATTGTACAATAATACTTTGCAATTAATAATGTACAGGACATTAGTACAACATTTACATATATAAATACCTAATAACAAGGCTAAATCCTACTATATATTAACCACAAATATCTATAAACCTAATCTAGCATATTTACTAATAAGTAAAATCCCATTAGATCTTCTTGTGGTTCTCACTAATGGATAGGCTTATTCAGCAGATAATACATTCTATTAGATATATGATAATCAACTATACAATTCTATACTAAAATTAATTATAATTATTAATAACTAGCTGTGCCCGCGGTTTCCCCCGAGTTTATTGTTGGTGTTATATATATAACCTTTCTCGATAAATGGGCTATCTAACACTAAAATAATTTTTCAAATCCTTCCTGAGATTAGCTCATTCAAACAAGCAAACATACAAACTCTTCGGGTTCATAATATTAGTATAGATTTAACACCTATGTAACCACTTGGTATCCGGGCACTTTCTAGCTATAAAAAAAACAGTCAAATTGAGAACCTCTTCCTTTTTTTTTGAAGGTTGTTAAAAATATATAACTATGTTAAACTACTTCGAATCTTGGTAACCGCACCATCTACCGATCTAACGAGATCAAAATATTACGCACACAGAAAAGCAAGTTAGTGCAATTCATTTGTTGTATTTGTCCAATGATTATCTCCTCTCCGATAGTTCCTGTACTGTACGCAAATGTCGTTTTATCAAATAATAACATGTAACCTTATATCAGTAGAGTTATCAATGTGTTTATATAACGCTGCAATGCGTATAAAAATCAAATTGGGTGTTCTACATAATAAGACTATAATGTCAATTAAGTTATTATTTTAAAATCTACCTAATGTTTAGTATGCATTATTTTCTTACTTCCTAAATTACCTATAAATATCTACTAAATTTCATGACGCTGGATAGATGGTTGGCAATTTGTAACTGTTTAACTCCAAACTACTGAGTTTATTTGGTGAAACTTGGCGCAGTGGTAGCTTGTAGGTGTAATTGAACAAAACGTGGATAAAAATTTACAGCAGTGACTAATAGTAATTATAGGTATTACACCACAAAAGATTTCCCTAAAATTACCCATTTATGATGACAATTTTTTACAGTTAGATTTAGGTGTTTTGGAAAAATACATGTCGTGTTTGACTTTTATATTATATATATTTTCTGAGATAAGGTTGAGCATGATAAACAATCAACACAAACAAAATAATTTTAGTAAGGTTTTCCCCGCTGCTATAAGCCTCGATGACTGGGATTATTGTGTAAAACGCCTAGACCTGATTTAGAAAACTATCTAATTTAATTGACCCGACATTGCAGTAAAACAGTTAATCGCTTCATCCAAACAAAAAGAATAATTATAAAATCTTTAGTCAACCGTAATTATAAGAATACTAAGCCATATAGTAAAATTTAAAAAAATACAATTATTTGTAACGTTTCGTTACTAAAAATGGTGATAAATGATGCAAGTTATGCTCTTATTTCATAACTTTGGTGACTTTCGTACTCCAAGGGCATTTGGTCCTTATATTACGATATTAGCAAATACTAGACTACTATATTGCGAGTGTTTCTTGGAACTGATAACTTTAAATTACAGTTCATTTTGTTGACTGAAGGCAATCCGAAAATCTTAATCTGGGTAATACCAACGATTTTAGCTGAAATAATTATTTAAAAGTAATTGTTAATTTTTAATCAGCTAAAGTTAAATCTTCAATGTTCATAATTATTTAATCAAGCTTAGTCTATATAAGAAACTTAGCTTACATTTTTAAGACAGTATACTTTTCCAAAAACCTTCGAAGATTTCTTAGAAATGCTTTTAGAACATTTGTTTGAAAATATTCCAATCCAAGAAGGTTTTAGTTAGCAAACTCCTTGACCCAACCTCACCTCAAGAAGTTGTTATATCTTTTGAAATCCTCAACAAAAATAAGCTTTCATCTGTACAAGTACGATATGAAGCTCTCAACCATTGTGGAAGTAGGAACCGGAAGGTCTGCCAATAACAAATAATTAGGTACTTATTGTGCCTTCGATACTTTTCCAATTTCCACCGTGCGTCAATCACACACGATATTTTCTCAAACGTGCGCATTAACATGTTAGGAGAGCTGATCAAAGAATTGAAATTGGGGTCCAAATAAATACAAGCACAATGTGTACGTATTTCCCTTTGCCGAAAAATCGGGTGAATTTGAAAATTTCACGGACGCTTCGTCCTCCTGACTATTGATTTTATGGATTCCGTGTTATTAGGGCCCTCTGAGGTTATTTTGTTCTTTTAATTGGGATCTTGTTTCGCAAAGTATGGAAGGGTAAAGTGTCTTTTGATGTCTGATTTGTATTGAACGATGACATGGGTTAAACAACTTTCATGGATTAAGACATGTTTGCCTGTACTACATTTTTATATAAGTATCAGTGCAGAAGTAACATACCTTTAACAACGTTGCTAATAAAATCCCATAAAGTTTTTAAGTATATAGTTAATTTAAAAATAACGAATTTTTGTTGATATTAATTGGTCTACTGTAATAGCTAAGTTAGGAGTTAGTTACCTAAATATTAATTTGTGCATGAAGTATATATAGAATTAGGTGCATTAGATTGCATTAAGGTGTAATGTAATTATATGTAATCAAGTAGCTCATAAATAATTATAAGAAATTAGGAATTATTACAAACTATCAAAATATATGGTACATATTGAATTACATAAAAAATAGCAAATGTCACACTTTTTTATATTTTTGTATTTATGTTATGAGAAAAAAATCGCGAGATTTTGTATCAAAGATGAAAAAATGTTACCCACCAAGTTATGCTGAAACTTCTGCGATTTAGCGGCAACTTTCATACAGGATATACAACTTACAACTGAATCAAATAAAAGTTCTCAACTACCACTTTCTATCCGAACGAAAAGTATTTTTCTTACGACAAAAACTTTCAACTCTTACTTACACAAAAGTTTCGCATCGAACTCCGTTAGACACACATCACTCGCTCCACAAATGCACTTATCCGATAATCACAATCACGGTAAGTATCGTAACAGGTGGTACCGTACCGTCGTACCGTCAGCGCTGGTCCGGTCACTCGGTACCGACCGATCACCGATACCAATGCGTTAGCGTCGCGAGCGCGCGTGCTGACAACTGACGCTGTAGCGGGCGCTCGGCGGGCGGGCGGCCCGCCTAGATGTTATCTCGGAATCGCGGACGTGTGGCGTAAGCGAAACGCTGTAGCGATGCTGACCGATCGAGCATCGAAGGACAGGTCCCCGAGCGATATCAAAACATATGTTTTGACCAATGGCACAAGCAAGTGTCACATAACTAAGGAAACAAGGATACTAATATTAAACTTTGGATAATAATAATTTAATATGATTTATTCTATTATTTGTCTACGTGAGAACAGCAGCGTTAGTGGAATAGGTATACTTTGGGGCTCAGTGTCACCCAAAAATGATTCCCAATAAGGCTTGTACCTACTAACTTTAATTTAAAGACATGAATCACTTTCAAGACAGATATAAAAGATAATAAGATGGGCCCAATTGGGTTAAAAATAATTGTCATCATAAACTTAAAATGTGATTGCAGAATTCAATGTGCTCTATATATCGGGAACTACTGTCAAGATACATCTTTTCGTCGTCAACTGTTCACTATATAGTGAAATATCTTCATAAACCCTGCTCAGAATGTCCACAGCATCCAATGCACATTCGACATACATACAGCATTGGATATAGGTACTTTGTCGTTATCCTCTGTCGCCTGTGCCTTGCTCGGGTCTGTCGCTGCGTCCCAAGAGGCACCCTGTCGTCGTCAATTGTTCACTAGTTAAAGAGCTGCGTAAACACGGCGGGCAGCGCGCGCTGAGGTGGCTGCAACGCATTAAGTTTTATGGGCTCACTAATTACGAGACGTCTCGCTAGTTATCGCGACACTAGGTTGCTATGTAGCTAACGAAGTTGCGAATGCACGTAACTGACCTACCGCATTACCTAATAACAATTTAGCTGGCAAATAGCTGTGGAAGCCTAATTGGCGAAAACAAATATTATAAATAAATTATCATGTTGGTCTGGGGTTCAAAAAGAAAGTACCGTATCCCAAGGAACATGACGTTTTACGACATGCTATTTAGGAAAGCCTCGGCAGCAGGTCGTAGAAGGCGACAAATGGCGTATTTGGTGTTGAGTTATTTATGTAGGCGACGAGCTAGCCAATTTTCAGCCACCACATTTTCACAATAGGGAATAATACTTACTGGGTCAAAAAATCATTCTATTTAGTCCGTCAGTTAGATTATACAAAAATACAAAACACATATTTTTTACTTTATCAGGATAACAAAAACTTACAAAGTTATAGAGCAGTTTTGGAGTGGAGGCTTGCGACGTCACTTGTAAGTAAAAATCGTATCTACGTGTGACGTCACGCGCAACTTGAATCCCCTGTATGAAAAATGAAGTGATAATTTTTTTTTATAATCTAACTGGTTGGACTAAATATAATTTCTTAGTCCGCTCCCCTATTTTACATCTAATCCAACTCAATTTTTTTTTCTAAATGTAATTTAAGCATCTTACTGCTCCTTGGACTTTTCCTACCCCTGCAGGGATTACCAGCAATAATAAATTTGAGTTAGTTTGTCTGTTACATGTTTACGCCTTACTCAACTGATCTTCGTGTTATATTGAATACTAGCTTCTGCCCGCGGCGTTGCTCGCGTGGTACATCGATGAAACATAGCTTATGATTTGTTCAAATCAAATCAAATCAAACATTTATTTGCTCACTAAGTGTACATAGTAGATGTTAACATAAAAGGAACTTACAACTTAGTTACCATTTAGGTATTGCAAATTTGTGGACAGATTGTTCTAATGTATAAGCTACACTATTGTAAAGTATCATTAAAATCCATACAGTATTTTTGCGTGGACTTAAAAACATCCACACATCCATCCATCATAACTTCCGGGTTTATAATATTAGTAAGATATGTTGTCAGCGTACAGAACAAAAGCGTATCAATACAATTGTAACTATGTTAAATATAACTATGGTATGTGATACCTATAGGATCCAATGGTTGCTACTTCAACGTAATACCAGATTCACTATTGCATAGGCCTATATACTAATGCTATTGTTTATTAAATGAAAAATCAAACGCAATCTATGTACATTGTACAAACTACCTACCTATGACTTATCTACAATGTTGAAAATACTATAACTAATAAACCCGTATTTTCATATCTTTTATAAAACCTAATTAAAATTAATGATCATTGAGCAAAATGACCCATGATATGGATAACAATAATTGAAAATTTACCCTTAATCGCGGAAAATTCATTTCGGTAATATATAATAATTTACAAAACATAGATACATAGGTATTATAAGCTTTTTTTTTTGGATTATGAATACTTACTAAAATCCCGGGAAAAATCTCTTGATAGTGTAGTACATGCGTACAATGAGTTAGATAAAAATAAACAAATATCTTAGTATCGTAGAGTAACAATATTCTATTCTTTATCTTGGACAGCGCGGTGGTTCTGTAAAGCTTTTCGGGTACGACTCCCGATCTGGTCAGGTGAGAATTAAACTTTATATGTTGCTTCAGATACAGATAAGTCTGTAAGCCTCCAGAAATCAAATAACGCATTACATACACGGGTTTTGTCATAATCAATAATGTAATAAGTATATCAAATTATTTTTGCTTCAATGTCAACATTTTATATGTTATAGACCAAATTGGGCATTATACATAATGCACGGGCATTATGAATAACCAATAGGAGAGGGCAATTTGATAATAACTGTTCAAATAATCATATTGTCCGGACACTGTACATAATGTCTTTCGGGCAACCTATCGGGCAGAGTAATAAAAAACATGTTTCATTACTATTCTCTTTATTTCGACATCATCATCCGTTATTTTCCATGTTTAGTCAGGGTCTGCTCTTCTCTAATTCTTGGTCTTCACGGTCTACCATGATCCATGCCAAGTCAAACGACCTTCTGCAAAGATAATATGTTCGCATTTTGTATTCTGAAGCTATTGAACGAATGCTAAAAGCCGCTTTACACTTCAGAAGGATCCGGGCGGATTACGAATTAAGACTCAAAGTGCTGTTCAGTTCAGAACAATCTCTTTTCATGTGAACTTAACATAGCTTTTACAGCTTTCACACCTTATGGTTATTAAGTCATTAAAACTTGTACGAAATTAATACAATAGGCTATTTTAGTCATAATGTTTTATAGTCCGTTAATTAAATTATCAAAAAATATTTAATACGTATTTTTTACTTTATCTAGTACTCGAAGAATTACAAAGATACAGCGCTTCAAAGATCTGAAATTAAGCGCTTTACGACACTTGGACGGTGTAATGTAACGCACCTAGCGCATGTCATGCGGTACCAACCTACTATAACGCGCTGTGTTATCTTGATTTTTGGTTTGCTGAATAAAAGAAAAAATGCATAAGCAATATTTTTTTGTTATCTCAATAATGGTCTATAAATTGAGTAAAATAGCCTATTTATGTAATACCTGATTTGGTTATAAAAAGAGTAGGTAAGTAACAACAAAATTTCATGCGCTCCGTAGAATCAGCACCCCAAATCAGGGCAGCGATGACAGATAAACGCGTTATACAATTTTAAGGGTTCACTACCTCAAAACCTTATACATAGAATAACTTCCTTCCGCACCTGTCTGCCTGTCCGTCTGTAGCTACATTTTTTAAGTCAAAATGCTTTCATGATAGCAAAAAAATTCAACATTAGTTTATATGTAGAACTACTTTGCAAAGTAGATGTTATGTATATAATTTTTTAAGTGTTGTTTCGTAGGTAACAGCGAGAGCTTTAAACGTGGAAAATGCCCAATTGGTCACTGATAGCGGAACGTTTATACTCGTTCGTAGGTATCGGAGCACCGGCACGCGATAAGGATTCTCACGCACGCCGCAAATTCGCGGTCGGCAGAGACTAGTGTAATGGCCTACACAAGTAGTCCCGAACCTAGGGGTAATTACCCCTAAAAGGGTAAAACAATCATGGGCGGATGAAAGAGTTAATTAGGGTCGTACTCCTTTGAGTTAGTTCTAAGTCGACTACCGACTTGTAAATACTCCGCTTTGGATGTGGTGAGTTAAATTTGTTCTTATCAGACTTTGACTATAAAAATAGATCGCTCTGGGAAACGATTATTATTTACGGAAAATTACGTTAGGGGCTCCTGTGATGTCTCTGTAAATATTACGGATATCTTTATAGAGATTGCGTTTTCAAAAGGTTCTCATGTAACTCTCTAATAGGGGTATTTTAAAACACAATGATATGATAAATGACAAGCTCGATGGCTCATTCGGTAGTGACCCTGACCCATGCGCCAAGAATTGTGGGGAACGCCACCCAGGACAAACATTCGTGTGATGAATACTTGTGTTTGTCCTGTGATGTTAATATCCAATATTTAAGTATATATTCGTAATACCATTCTGATATCCGTAACACAAGTGCTTAAGCTACTTAGCTCAAAGTCAGATCAATGTATGTGATGTAGTCTGACATTTATTTATTATTTATTAAATGTAAAGCAATACAGGTTATGAACCACTGGCCCTCATGAATCTGAGTAACGGCAGTATTCAGTGACGAGCGACAGCTGTGTCGGGTGTCAGGGGGGACATAGCAACAAGTCCTGGATATTAAATGTTCACATCACAAGGTTGTCCTATGTTGGTCCGGTACTTAAAAAGAATGAGCCTACAAGAATAACTGTGTGACTGTGTAGGCGTCGAACCAGCTAGCTACTTGTCACTGTTTCACGATTTTCCATCAAACCCAGCCCAGTTTTATTTTTGGCTGAATGTTGTTAAAGGGGAATACTGCCCCTTTGACTCTGCCTACCCATTTGGGGATTACGGCCGTGAAGATATGTATGATATGTACGTACAAGGTTATTTGTTTTTAGTAATTTTTCCACGGATAATTTTATTACATGCAAGATAGTTATTTTTTTAGTAGAGATAATCGAACACGTGATTAGTACGAGTGTTTAAAGGTGATGAACTTGATCTTTGGTACAATGAAGTACCTAATTTATGTATACAGCATCTGCCATATGCCAGACATATGGAGTACAGGACATGGGAGATGTAATAGAGATATATATTATAATACTAGCTGTGCCCGCGGTTTTTATGGTTAATGGACTGGCTCGATGGCTCATTCGGTAGTGACCCTGCCCCATGCGCCAAGAATTGTGGGTTCGATTCCTACCCAGGACTAACATTCGTGTGATTAATACTTGTGTTAGTTCTGTGTCTGGGTGTTAATATTGAATATTTGAGTATATATCTGTAATACCACTGTTGATTCTGATATCTGTAACACAAGTGCTGTAGTGTAATATTTATATTTATTTATTTATGTAATATAGCCTTCCTGGACAAATGGGCTATCTGACACTGAAAGAATTTTTCAAATAGGACCAGTAGTTTCAGAGATAAGCGCGTTCAAGCAAGCAAACAAACAAACTCTTCAGCTTTATAAGATTAGTCTAGTATAGTATGGTATAGATATTAAAAAGGAAAAGAAGTAAAAAAAACATCAATCAAAACACAAGCTTACCACAAAATGTTTTAGAATGGAATAGAATAAATGTTTAGGTATTTGGCACATTACAAAATTAGCTTACAAACTAAAACTATAACGAGACTAAACTATTATTTGTAGCCAAATAGGCCTCCACTTAGTTTTCTACTTATGTTTTACAAAGATAAATCCATGTCCTTCTATGCTCTACTCATATGTAGGTATTTTTATGCTTTTATCATCCTCATCTATTTCCATTTTATACAAAGTCATCGACGCCGGCTACAACTTACTTATCCATATCTGAAAAGCTCTATAGTGCCTTATCTATCGTATGAATAGATAGACATATAGAAACTCGATGGCTTCAGTGGATTAAAGAGCACGCCTCAACGCGAGAACAATCATATTTTGATAAATCAGCTGTGTTTCTATGTGATTATTAGTTCGCCTATTTGGGGAAGTAAATGTAATAGGTACCTGATAAGACAAATCACTAAATAGTCATTTAAATTAAATTTAATACATAAAATTTGGGATATTATTGAATTTTTTCGAGAGCTTTAAAGTGTCTGGTAATAATAATAGTATTCTACACAATATACATAAAAATCAGCAATCAGAATTTAATTTAAGTAAGAAATATCTTTTCCTAACTTTTGCACCGGATTCCTGCAAATTGGCCCAGTACCCAAACTAGCTAGTACCAATACATTTACAGTAGGTATAAATACACACATACACATAACATCACGCCCACGATCCCCGAAGGGGTAGGCAGAGTCGAAGGGACAGCAAGCCCCTTCAACCACATTCAGCCAAAAATAAAGCCGGGCTGGGTCAGATGGACAATTGTGAAAAAGCAGTGACAAGCGGCTAACCTGTCGCCTACACAATCACACACCCAAAACCCGATATACCATTAGTCGCCTTTTACGACATGCTAGGCAAGAACCACAGTTGGCATATTCTTTTTAAGTCCCAGACCAACATGGGACAGTGGGCTGGGTTAGATGGAAAGCTGTGAAAAAGAAGTGACAAGTGGCTAGCTCGTCGCCTACTCAGTCACATACCCAAAAGCCCGTAAACCATTAGTCGCCTCTTACGACATGCTAGGCAAGAACCACAGTTGGCACATTCTTTTTTTTTGTCCCAGATCAACATGGGCCAAGTCCCAAACCAACATGGGACAAATAATAATGGGTTAGGTATAAATAATACCCTTTACCACACTTCATCTATCAGAAAATAAGTGACCTCTGGCGGCATCTTTCTCTATAAGTGCACAATTCGAACTCTCCCTATCGTCCGCAGAATTCAGGGCGCCAACAAATCTGAAGAAGTACCTAAGTTCACAAACCCGGTTTTTCGTTTTCCGTAATTGAACTTAGGAGAGAAAACAGCATACTCAGAAAACATATTTCAGAATAAGTAATCTCTTTTCGTGCGAATTTAACCTATTAATAGCTTTCACAGCCAGCTTCAACACCTTATGGGTAAGTCATTAGTATCTACTTCAATAAACATTATCTAATTAATTGTACAATACATACATACCTATAGTTCAATTTATATCTTTCTCGGTCTAAGTAAAGGTAGCAAAAGGTCAAATGGAGTCACTTCTATGTACATAACAACCGGTCTTAAATATTGAATAAATATATTATAGTCCTAGAAGAAAATTATAGGTAGGTAATAAAGTTATAGGTAGGTATCATGCAGCTTACTGTTCATTCCCAGATGGCGACCACTCGCGGGCATCTACGCCTCACGAAAACATGCACTAATTAAGCAATGTTTGTTTTGAAGTCAAAAAATCCGATACGTATTTATTAGCCAGATAGTTGAATTGTCTTGTTTGTATGGCGGCGGATAACCCGCGGGTCATTGAAACAGATAGCGGGTTGCGGATGCTAGGCTACGACGAGACACTTGCACAAATTGCTAATCTACACGGGGCTACTTGATGTTTCTGATACTTATTTTATATTGTGAACAACTCTTGCGCTGACTACGACATTTTTTCTAAATCAATAAGTTTTAGACATTTATACCAAAAATGGTTTGATGGAAATCAAGCCATTTTAAGCAGAAAGTTCAACCTTTCCTATACCTACTACTAAAAATAACGATAGTTTCATGATTGATCGAAGTGTAAAAAAAAAACAAACAAACCAAGATCACGCCCGCAACCACCGAAGGAATAGGCAGAGTCAAACGGGCAACAAGTCCCTTTAACCACATTCAGCCAAAAACATAACCGAAATGTAATATATGTAATATAAAGCTTTCTTCGGTTTGTTAAACCAAAGGAAATATATATCCCACCTAAGCTGTTAGCAACTATATAACCAAATATAACGAATTTCCCAACCGTAAAATCCTTCAAACTCTACATCAGATTCACTATTGCCAGCTTCAAGAAGAAATAACGTACGTAGCTAGTTATCTACTCATCTGTACTATAGGTACTGATTCAAAATCACGGACATGCCTACTAATAAAATTTCAGCCCCATGCGGCGTTGGATGATCTAAATTAACTTAAAATAGACTTCTATATGTACCCCTTACATGAGTCCGTCTGCCGAATATAGACCGACGAACATCTGTGTAGATTAGTTATTATAATACAGGTAGGCAACATGCATTTTATATTACACTAAATATATAAAATAGTGCGATGTTTTATAATAGAGACATAGAGTGGGTAAAAACATAGCACAATATGTGTGATTTATAATAACACAAATAAATCGTATACGGATTTTATTAAAAACTAGCTGTGCCTGCGTTTATGCTTATATTATATAGCCTTCTTCAATACATGGGCTATGTAACGAAACCAAAAGAATAAAAAAAAACCTATTTAAGTATGTATATCCGTTGACATAAGTAGTAGTATATCCATAGCACAAGCTTTTACGCTGAGTTTGGAAATAGAGTATGGGTTAGTCTGGAGAATTTATAAAAAAAATCAGACCAGTAGTTCCTGAGATTAGCGCGTTTAAGCAAACAAACAAACTCTTTAGCTTTATAATATTAGTAAGTAAGTATAGATAATAAACTAATCTGTAATTTCTGATTTGATTACATTTTTGTTACTCAAATTGTATAGAAAACTAACTACACATCTAGATTGTATATAATGTAAGTACTTAGGTTCATATAAAACATTTGGAAGAGTCAACTGCGTAGACTGGATAAGAAATCAGTGGTCAGTTCTTGTCATAATACCTACAGCAAAACCGAACTAAGAGTATTGGCACCTTTATTTACAAATAAAAAGCTATACCTACTCTTATTATACAAATAATAAGTTTGGTATTAGTCAATGTTAATTTCAATATTTCTCACACCATTACTAGTTAGACGCAACACAAATAGATGCATTTTGAGTGTAACGGCGACATGTACAACGCACGCGCCGCCCACGCACTTGCGAAACGCTCCTCGATCCCGGAAGCGGTACCTAATTAATAATAAAAAAATAACCCCAAAATACAAAATTGGGTCAGAAAGGATTTTTTTATTATTTTTATATTTATAACATCACGCTCGTAATCCTCGAAGGAGTAGGCAGAGTCAAAGGGGCAGCAATCCCTTTAACGATATTCAGCCAAAAACAAAACTGAGTTGAGGTAGATGAAAAAGAACAGGATTTTCTTTCTTTATCAGAAATATCTCACCTAATGCGGCCCGTTGGTCGAGTGGTTAGAGACCCTAGCCACGAAACCAAGGGTCGCGGGTTCGAATCCCGCTAGGGGCAAATGTTTCGTGTAAGAACATGGACATTTGTACCTACTCGAGTCATGGATGTTCATAAACGTATTTAAGTATGTCTATCCGTTCACCTATGTAGTATAAGCTTAGTTTGGAACTAGGGAATTGGTGTGTCAGTCTGGAGAATTTATTTAATGTGCAATGAAGACTGACCAATATTAGTCCGCCACTTTCATTCGCTTAACTGACATACTTACAATCTGTTTGTTTCCTGTTTATTGCTTATAGTTGTACGTAGTATATTAAGTATTACTCTGTGCTTATAGATCTACTGGACCGATTTGAAATGCCAGCGGATCAGTTGACCTAAATATTATTATATGATTGTTGATTAATTTGTGATCACATAAAAAAATGCATGCCCAACATTTTGTTGTCCCATCAATCGCACGTTTGACTATGGATTGCCATCCCTGTTATAGATGGTATAGATCGCAAGACACGTGCTACACTACAAAGTGCTGCTTGGTAAAATAAAAAGTGTTGTAACATATACATTTCGAAAATAGAAGGGGGGTTGTTGACATAGGATTATGTCGTTGTCCGCATCATAAAAAAGAACTTTGGGAACCCCTGTTTCAATAACAGCGATTCCCAATCTTCTTCGTGTTGAGGGCAAACTTACACTTCCCTAATGAGTTCTCTACCTTATCGCTACACTTACCTTATTCTTGACGAATTTGCATCCTGCTGAATATTCAATGTAGCCTTCGTAGCTCTTAATCTAAAAAGTTGCAACAGACGTGTTTGGTTCAATTTTGTGAATTAACAAGTGCGTATCGCTAAATTTATGCAGAAGTTGCTTTGTTTTTGTTTAGAAGGAACAATGCGGGTAACTTGGATACATACATATGACTTTTAGGCTTTGCTCGAGAACTGTTTTTCCCTTGGGATTATAAAATACATATCCTAAATTACTATAAAATTGTGTTAAACAAGGCAAATCAATGCCGCCCTGTTCATTAATAGCTGCCCAATTTTCTATGCTCAATCATCTAAGCGACTTCCGTGACAATAATTTGTAATAATAGGTATAACTTATTTTTATGCTATAGTGTTGCAATGATTTATCAAAGTTATTTATATCACGTTTGACTAGATATATTAATATCCTATTGTATTTTCATTAAATAAAACCAACCCTAATAATAATTATTAACATCATATGTGACTCTTTGTTTATTACTGTTTCATAAAACAACTACAACACCAACATTATATTTTGGCATACAACTTACGGTAAATACATAAAAAATATGTGGTTCCTTCCAGAAAAAAGTTCTCATTCCTAGGAAATGAGAAAATGTAATGGGTAATAAAATATTCACATAAATATCTCCAGAAAGGTCAATAAAGTAAGAATTATACTAAAAATAAAATCCATATACATGTGCAATAAACATTTATTTTAATTTAAAAACATTACCTAAATTATCACTTACTCCCACATTATTCTGTTCAAACATTTTACCAAATAATGAACTATACAACTCATTAGTGCTCTCGTCTGTCCAAGTTGTACACTTTTCAGGGCCCATAAAATTTACTAATTTATTATGAACTACATACTTTATCCTTCTACCTTTAGTAGCTTTTGTGTCCACTTTCCTTTTCATCTTACTTCTCATCTGCTGTAATGCTATCCACTGTCTACTCAACTGGACAGGATCCGAAATGTCTGCTGATTTACACTCTATCAACTCTCTAAGCAGCTGATGATAGAAATCACTATCATCAAATATCTCTG
This sequence comes from Glyphodes perspectalis, assembly GCA_951394215.1. Taxonomy (NCBI): domain Eukaryota; kingdom Metazoa; phylum Arthropoda; class Insecta; order Lepidoptera; family Crambidae; genus Glyphodes; species Glyphodes perspectalis. Next base: position 4,011,284 of record OX596217.1, read on the forward strand.
GTATATACTCATCATTATCCTTCCTGTCTCTGGTCACTTCTGTTCCATTTTGATCACCATTTTCTTCCACAGGTTTTTTGTAACCAACTATATCATATTCCGATCTTTTAAGTTGTGTTCTCCTAAGAAGCTTATCCCTGTCAGATAAAATATATGATATTTGTTGCAAGATTGTATTTGTGGGAGCATTTCTGATATTTGTAGCTGTAGCAAGACGAGTTTTGTCATTCCATTTCTGTATAGTGGAATCCCTGAATGATTTGAAGGCTTTATGTGATGTAGAAATTTCTTTCTCATAGTCATCTAGTTTACGTTTCTTCACAACTGTTTTCGTAATGTTTTTCTTAGCCGGTTTCTGTTTTTCTTCTACCTCATCCTCTGGCTCCGTGTCCGATGGTATCTCCTCATTGTCTGTGTCACTTGGTATATCTTCATCACTTTCTTCTTTCTTTTCTTTTGTTTCTACTTGTTGTTTGCTGGATTGCTTTACTGATATAGTTTTAGTCTCAGGAAAGTTTTTGAATAATACATTTTGCAAAACTAGAAATCTGAAACAACAAAATATTAAGTGTAAGTATGTACAGGATACATGCTTGACAAAACAAATGTTATAGTAGATTTGTTTTGAATGTGTATATAGCCCCATACTAATTCTAACTGTTAAGTGAAATATTACTTATTATTTCCAATTTTGCATCCACTTTATAGACACAGCCGCGCCTAACAAGAAATGTTTCATATACCTTGAACCAACTAATGTTACATTACATGACATTACATTTTCAAGCTTATTTATTGAAAAATATCGATAGTAATACTCACTTGTCTAGAATATTAGCAACATTTTCTTTAGTAGCATTACATTCTTCAACAAATTCACTATTTCCTTTAAGCTGGTCATATGCTTCAGGCATTGGCATCTGATTGGCTGTATTCATACATCTTTGGAGGTGGATCCTCATCTCCAAGAGCCCTTCCCAGACCAGCAGCTGATTCCGAACGCAGGCACCTTTCTTTGCTTCTTCAGATACATTTTGCTTTTTTACATGTTCAAATTCCTCTTTCGCTGGTTCATCCATTTGACTAATATCGTAACCTTCTCCTTCATCATCTTCATCTTCTTCACCATCATCACTTTCTTCTTCCGAATCATTATCCTCCAACTGTTTCTTGAACTGTGTTATGCTGTAATCATCACTCTCCCCACCACTATCCGAGCCAAAATCTTCAGATTCGGATTTCTCATTGTTGTTTCCTTTGACTTTGGCAGATTTTTGTTTCGTTGGATAATTTACTTCAGTATCATCTGAATCATCAGCACTATCTCCTTTTGTCCTAACGTCCATCCCTTCATCTGATGCGTCCGACTCTCTCGACTCACTTTCGTCATCATCATCATGAAGTTTAAGTTTAGATATACCATTCTGTTCATTTTCTGAGTCACTTTCTAAGGAGCTTCCTTCCGAATCCTTTTTCAAATCTTTACGCGAAACCACTCGTCCCTCATACTTTTTACTTATATCACTCAACAAATTTACGTTTTGTTTCCGAAAATCGCTAATAGCAGTCTCCTCCTCGCTTTCTGAAGAGCTAAAATCTGCACGTGAAACAGTATGAGGTTTAGTGCCGAATACTTGGTCATCTTCAATATCTGCGCGTGGTTTTAACGTCAAAGCATCAGCTATTTTGTCTGACAAAGATGTTTTTAATGATTGCTTTTGTTTAAATTTCATTTTTATTGATTTTCTTCCCAGAAAACTAAATAAACATAACCACAAAATTCAACGTGCGTATGACACTGACAGTTATTTTTTTATATTTTTTAACAGCTATGGACAAATTATAAAGAAGAGTTATCCCGAAGATAAATAAGTATTTTTTAAGTTAAAATATTATGAACATTGGCTTTACATGTTTCCAAATAATAGTTTCAAAATTTAATTGTAAAATACGCTTAATAGGCACTTACATCATTTAAATATGTCTTATTAACTAAATCAGTCATATTGTCGGTAAATTACGGTAAAACGTCACCACTATGCATCTGGCGCGAAAATTGACATCAATTGACAGTTGCAACTTGCAGTTTGCTAACCAACAAAAACAAAGTGAAAACTTATTATCGTTGTTATTTATTTTTATACCTACCGGAGTTTAAATTTATTGTATTAAAATGCCTAAAAAGGCTGTAATTAAACCCGTGATTTGGCTTAGCGAGGAAATAAACAAGCATACATTGTCCAATTCATTTCATTATTATGAGTAAGTAACTGTGATGTGTAAGACATCTATTTTTTATTATTGTTTTTGCATTTTAATGTACCTTGGAGTCTTACCTTACTTTTCTACGAGTTTACATAATCTCTATTAATACCTTTTTTAGAAAATTCAAATTCAAAAATATTACTGCTGAAACCGGAGATTTTGTGCTCGTATCGAACGCTGATGCCGCAGAACCAGACTCTGAAGAAGGATGTGACGCTGCCAGAATAATTGCCCTTTATGAGGACACTTCCAACTCAAAAGATCCATTCAGGGCGAAAGTTCAGTGGTACTCAAAACCTAGTGACCTACCAAACTGGTGTTTTGATAAGATGGATTCTATAGAATTTCTAGAGAGAGAGGTAAATTAAAAATGTATAAAATTACCGAGCTCTTATCCTAGCAATGCTCTAAATATACTTTTTTAATGAATTAATCTTCATATTTTCAGGTCATAGAAGATCATAGACCTTTTGACACAGATGTCTCCATAGAAACATTTTTCAAAAAGTGTTCCATCACATTAACCTTCACTAGGGATACTAATGTTGATATCAAAAGCAACACATTTCACTATGTATGCCGCTACAGACTTTTGGCTTTGAGTAAACGTAAAGTCCACATAGAACCAGTGATGGAGGAAGAAAGGAAAGCTCTGCAACTACTTAGCACACCAAATAAATCAGTTTCCACACCAAGCCGGACACCTAAGACTCCTAGCAGTTTAGTAAAACGTATGAGCAGAGTATCAATTCAAGAACAAAAAAACTGGAGCGTTTCTAAAAATGATGGAACAAAGTTACTTTTGAAAAGGGCTATTTTGGCTGACAAAACTGAAAAAGACTCACCAAAGAAGACTTTCAAAGCCACACCTAAAAGCACTCCGATTGCAGAGACTCCAAAAAGTACTAAAAAATTGTCCAAAACTAATATAGAAGAAGTCCTGTCTATGGAACTGCAAGAGAATTCTGATGATGAGCTACCTACACTGATCATAAGACAGCATGTTCCATGTACACCAAAAAGAAAACAGTCAATATCAAAAACAACTGATGACACACCAAAGAAGGTTTTAGTCTTTGATGATGAAGACAAAGAGGCATTTGTTACTACCACCACTAGATCTGGACGAGTGACCAAAAATCCTAAGTATATTGATGAAGACTCATCGCCTGTGAAACAAACTCCAAGAAGTACCACAGCAAGAACAAGGGCTCAAGTTAACTATCGGGAAGAAGAAATGTCTCCGGTTAAAAGGACTCCACAAAAGTCTGTTCGTAAAGCTACTCTGATGGATGAAGATGATGACTTCAAGCCCATTCCCAAGACGCCTAGGACACCAAGAACACCCAGAGTATCGAAGGCTACTCCAGCCAAGACTCCGAGACGTAGTGTAACAAAGAGAATATTGACTAGTGAACTTACACCCACTTTGCGCACAAGAGCTCATTCTATTGACAATCTGGATGGTGAGAACATTGTGATATTTAAAAACCGGCCAAATGCGAGTCAGACTCGCATACCAAGGGTTCCGTACCATGATCTTTAAAATGGGAAAAAAATCATCTCTGTTGTATGGGAGCCCCCTTAAATAAAATTTTATATTTGTAGCGGCAACAGTATTTGTTTGTATTTGTAGCGGCAACAGAAATACATCATCCATGAAAATTTCACCTGTCTTACTATCATGATTCCGAGATACAGCCTGGTGACAGACGGACGGACGGGCAGCAGAGTCTTAGTAATAGGGTCCCTTTGGAGACAGAACCCTAAAAATGATTCTCTTTTGTTTGTATCATCCATAAATCTATTTCTTACAGAATACATGAAGGATAACAAATCTTTACCTGGGCGTGAGAGTCAAATGGAAGAAATCTTATTGTTTGTAAGAAATAAGCTATTAGATGGCACCAGTGGGTAAGTACCGTACATAACTAGTACTTCTAAATGTATGAATTGGCAGAAGACTAATTTACAGTACAACACATAAATTAACATCCAGCACTTGGTAATCTTATGAAATGTTGAATATATATTCATAAGATTCATATAGAAATGACTCAAGTCAATACTTCTGGTATACACAACTTTTCCTGGTATGTTTAACTATTTCTTGTATACCAAAATATAAACAAATTGCAGATGCATGTACATATCAGGAGTCCCAGGCACGGGTAAGACGGCTACCGTCTGTTCTGCACTAAAAATACTTAAAGAGGAGGTGGATTTGCCTGATTTCCAGTTGGTTGAAGTCAACGGCATGAGAATAGCGGAACCTAGACAAGCTTATGTGCAAATTTATAAACAGCTTACAGGTAAACTTAAATTTAACAGACAATGTTGTAAAAAAAAAAAAATTTTTATTGGTAATTGTAAAATACATTATATTTTTATTTTGTGATCACAGGTAAATCAGTTGTATGGGAACAAGCATGTTCTTTATTAGAAAAACGTTTTACCAATTCTGGGCCCAGAAGAACTCCTACTGTTTTACTTGTTGATGAGGTAAGTGATTTTTACCTTTTTTTAGAACTTTATTGTAATATTATTTTCGATTTGATCTGATCAGATCTTAGGAGATTTTATATATTTCAGGTTTTTTTTTTAAATAGCATCTAAGTTTATTAATTTATCATACTTATTATACCTTTCTTGGATACCTCGGTTTTGGTGTTGATCTTGACTTGGTTTGTGTGATATACAGTATGTATGTACAGTAAGTGGCGGACTAACCGGGAGGCGAAAGGGGCGGTCCGCCCAGGGCCTCTGGTCCTGGGGGCCTCATATTATCTCCAAGTACTCATCATCCTATATCAAACAGTGCAACACTGCTCGTATCCCTACTAGGGGCCTCGTACAGCTCATTGCCGCCCCAGGTCTAAAACAGGCTTAGTCCGCCACTGTGTGTGTCCCAGAAGTTTATGTCATATTGTATGTTTTGCAGTTTTGTACCATTCTATATAAAACATCATATACCTTCTTTTTTAGATTCTTTATTGTAAAGTGTGTAATTGAATAAATATTGCAAACTTGTAGTTGGACGCGTTATGCACTCGCCGGCAAGACGTGTTGTACAGCATCATGGAGTGGGCGGCGCACGACTCCGCTCTGCTCACCGTGCTAGCGGTCGCCAACACGATGGACCTGCCGGAGCGGGCGCTGGCGGCGCGCGTGGCGTCGCGCCTGGGCCTCACGCGCCTCACCTTCCCGCCCTACACGCACACCCAGCTGCAGCTCATCGTGGCCACCAGGCTGGCCGGGGCCAATGTGACGCCTGACGCGGTGCAGCTAATAGCCAGGTGAGCGTGGTTGGTTTATTGTTTAGACGCTTTAGTAACCTTAATCTTCTATCCTTCAGTGTTAGTAGTGTTTTTACCATACCATACTCGTAC